>CM042862.1:21541027-21547154 GCA_023658055.1 Thaleichthys pacificus | reverse complement strand
GAGAGAGAGAGAGAGAGAGGGGGGGCGGGAGGGAGGGAGAGAGAGGGCGGGGAGAGGAGAAGAGGGGGGAGGGAGAGGGAGGGGGGAGAGAGCAGGGGGACGAGAGAGAGGGGGACGAGGTGAGAGGGAGACGAGGGGAGGGAGTGAAGGAAGATAGCAAGGCACAGAGGCCAGAGAGATAGATGAGAAGAGAGGGGGAGATGGAGGAGGAGAGAGAGAGGAGCGAGAGAGAGGAGAAAAATTTGAGAGTGGCGTGAGAGGGAGGACAAACAAGAAAGAAGAAAAATAAAAAAGAAAAAGGGGAGAGAAGAGGGTGGATAGGAGAGAGATAGAGAGAGTGGTTAGGGAGGACGAGGAGGAGAGAAGAAAGGGGAAAGGAGAAGGAGCAGAGAGAGAAGAGTAGTCCCAAGGAAAAAAACGAGCTCAAGTAAAAATGCAGAAGTAAGAGAGAAAGAGCCGTATAAGAAAGAGAAAGACGAAAGAGAAATAAAAAAAGGAGTATAGAGAAAGCAATAGAAGAGCAAAGAAGGCAGAGATAGGAGAATACGAGGAGAGAAACAGGAAGAGAGATATAAAAGAAGAAGAAAGTAGTTAAAAGAGAAGAAAAGAGCGAGTCGGAAAGAGAAGGTCCTCCAGTAGGAGAGATTACAAATGGAGGGATCGGAAGCGTAAAAGAGCAGGAAAAAGGCAGAAGAGAGAAAAGAAAGATAAGATGGGGTGAAGGAGGGAGAACGAGAACGTCCCGCCAGCCGCAGCCAGTCGAGAGTGCGGGGCCAGTGAGAGACGGCAGACCCAGAGAGGAGTGTCGTCCCAGACTGTGGAAGGCAGAACAGAGTGTGTAGCAGCAGCAGAGAGTGTTAGCAGACAGCCAGATTCAGGACAGAGCAGCCAGAGCAAGTAGTCGGCAGGGAGGGCCAGAGTGTCCCCAGAGTGTTGTTTTTGTTGGGTTGCTTCTTTTGATTAGGACACCACCCCAGTAGCAGACGGACCAGTTCACAGCTTGACACAAGTGTTCACTTATCTGGTCCGGATGATCAAAATATGAGAGAGTAGAAATCAAAAGTGAGAATTTCTAGACTCCTATTTATTCACGTTTTATCCATTTCAACATCTTCTGTTTTGCGAGTTAGTACGATAGAAAGACGTCACTGGCAGTTACTGTCCTCCCTAACTCACACAGTAACACGCTGCCTGCATTAAACTGTCTGTCTGTGATGAGAAGCCAATCAGACTGAAGACCTCTGTCGATGGAACCAAAATACGCTTCCATGTCACTGCCTTATTGGGTGAAATATCATCTTTGTCTGGCTCAACCAGAATAAAGAACCAGAGAGAGCCAATCAGAGAGCCAGCAGAGCTGCTGTTGAACGGGCCAATCCTGCATTCACAACCCTTCTGAGAAGAAATCTTGTGCCTCCTACTGTAAACTATTAAACAATAATGACAGTGATTATGAGAATTACCTCAAGTATTATATTGCATTCAGCAGATCTTCTGCTCTTCCCCTTCTTGTAGTGTGTGAATGTGTGTGAGAGTATATGTGTGTGAGTGTGTGTGTGTGTGTGTGTGTGTGTGTGGGTGTGTATGTGTGCGTGTGACTGGTGTGTGTGTGTGTGTGAGTGTGTGTGTATGTATGTGTGAGTGTGTGTGTGGTTCTATCATGGGACTGTGTGTAAATGGAATGAGTGTGTGTGTATGTATGTGTGAGTGTGTGTGTGGTTCTATCATGGGACTGGTGTGTAAATGGAATGAGTGTGTGTGTATGTATGTGTGAGTGTGTGTGTGGTTCTATCATGGGACTGTGTGTAAATGGATTGAGTGTGTTGCTGCAGTGTCAGCGTGAAATATCGTTTTTCATGCATGCGGACACACCCACATACATGCTCCCCCTAAAACACCTGATCCCTGGCATACCCCCCTCCTCAGTTCTCAATCCCCTCAGTCGACATAACTACCAATCTCCCTGTTACTACCCCTAGCCTCCCTCTACATCCAGTCTCCCCCCACCACCCACCCTTCCCTCCATCCTATCCCTCCCTCCACCCTCTCCCTTTCCCCACCCTCCTCTCCCCTCCCCCTCCCCACTCTCCTCTCCTCCACCACACCCCCCCCCCCCCCTCCCCTCCCCCCTCCCCTCCCTCCCCCCTACCCTCCCTCCCCCCCTCTCTCCTCCTCCCCGTCCTTTCCCTCCCCCTACCCTCCGCCCCTCCTCCTCCCCCTCACCATCCCTACCCTCTCCCCCCTCCCTCCTCCCCCCATCTCCCTCCTCCTCCCTCCCCTTCCCCCCTCCTTCCCCCTCCTCCATCCACTCCATCCCTCCTCAACTGGCTTCCATTCACTCTCTCAGAAATCCTCGTTTTCCCCAATCCCACTGTAGCTCTCCACACACCACCATCCCATAGTTCACTGTTCTCTAGGGGAACACAGGATGTCTCTATGGCAAAACAAGCAGCATTGCTCCCACTGTAATGAAACTGGTGCCATAGTGATTGTGGGTTGGGTCTGTGCGCACAACTGAGAGGACTGAATAAGAAGGAGAGGGACCCATCACACTGATTCACACCACGGCTCCCTCCCATCCCCCGGGAGGAAGAGAGGCAGAGGGGGGAAGGGGATAGAAGGGAGGAGAGAGCGAGGGAGAGGGAGAGGGAGAGGGAGAGGGACGAGAGAGAGCCGAGAGACGGAGAGAGGAATGCTCCCCACGGCAGGATGATGGTAACCGTGCTGTCTCGTGTTCAGCTGGTGTTGGTCATCTGGGTTAGGAGACGGTGAGCGGTCCTCTCCAGTAACTATGACATCAGAGCGGTCCTCTCCAGTAACTAGAGAGGTGCAGAAGGGAGTTAGCTGCAAATGATAGTGGATGTTCCACAGCATCTCAGAAGGAGCTTCCATCCTCAGCAAGCCAATCACATGGCTCCCTCAAGGTTCAGGGAAAAAGAACCACTTTCACTCTGTGTTCCGAGGACCCTCCACCATGAACCATGCATCATCCACCATGCATCATCCACCATGCATCATCCACCAATGCATCTAGTTTTACACACCTATTTTGGTCTATTCATTACACCATGCACATGCCTCCCAATGCCACCACATGCATCATCCACCAGGCATCATCCACCATGCATCACTCCACCATGAACCATTCATCATCCACCATGCATCAATCCACCATGCATCATCCACCATGCATCATCCACCATGCATCATCCATCATGCATCATCCATGTATCATTCCACCATGCATTCATCCACCATGCATCCTCCACCATGCATCATCCACCATGCAATCATTCCACCATGAACCATGCATCATCCACCATGCATCATCCACCATGCATCATCCACCATGCATCATCCACCATGCATCATCCACCATGCATCATCCACCATGCATCATCCACCATGCATCACCCACCATGCATCATCCACCATGCATCATCCACCATGCATCATCCACCATGCATCATCCCACCATGCATCACCCACCATGCATCACCACCATGCATCACCCACCATGCATCACCACCATGCATCATCCACCATGCATCATCCACCATGCATCATCCACCATGCATCATCCACCATGCATCACCACCATGCATCATCCACCATGCATCATCCCACCATGCATCATCCACCATGCATCATCCACCATGCATCACCACCATGCATCATCCACCATGCTCATCTCCACCATGCATCATCCACCATGCATCATCCCCAGCCATGCATCATCCACCATGCATCATCCACCATGCATCATCCACCATGCATCATCCACCATGTATCATCCACCATGCATCATGAACCACAAACCACAAACCAATCACTAAGCACTAAGCACTAAACATCCAGCCCCAGGAAGTGAAGAGGAGACCCTGTCCTGCTGAATGCACAGGAACATCCTTCCATGGACCAGGGCTGAAGCATCAGGAACATGTTGAGACAGGGCTTCCAGTTCCCTGGCCATCAGAGGGTCATCTGTCCAGCCAGTGGGTCTCATGTCTGGGGTTCTCTCCTGTCAGACCACACAGCAATGTCTCCCTCTTGTGGTTCTCAAGGGAAACTGCACACACGCTGACTCTCAGAGGACCTGACAGTTTACATTAGCTACAGCTCCTAGAAACACCACCCTCTTCCCCAACCCCTAGAAACACCACCCTCTTCCCCAACACCTAGAAACACCACCCTCTTCTCCAACCCCTAGAAACACCACCCTCTTCCCCAACCCCTAGAAACACCACCCTCTTCTCCAAACCGTAGAAACACCACCCTCTTCCCCAACACCTAGAAACACCACCCTCTTCCCCAACACCTAGAAACACCACCCTCTTCCCCAACACCTAGAAACACCACCCTCTTCCCCAACACCTAGAAACACCACCCTCTTCCCCAACACCTAGAAACACCACCCTCTTCCCCAACACCTAGAAACACCCACCCTCTTCCCCAACCCCTAGAAACACCACCCTCTTCCCCAACACCTAGAAACACCACCCTCTTCCCCAACACCTAGAAAACACCACCCTCTTCCCCAACACCTAGAAACACCACCCTCTTCCCCAACACCTAGAAAACACCACCCTCTTCCCCAACACCTAGAAACACCACCCTCTTCCCCAACACCTAGAAACACCACCCTCTTCTCCAACCCCTAGAAACACCCACCCTCTTCCCCAACACCTAGAAACACCACCCTAACACCTGGAAAAATACTAACATTTGAGATGCACTTTGTCCTACAGATAGGCTCAAAGTCTCAGTTCTCCTATTCCCTGTGTTCACCTGTGTTCACCTGTGTTCCCCTGTGTTCCCCTGTGCTGCAGAAATGCTTGCGGTTTCAACCCGGATGCGACCGTATGGAAGGCCAAGCAGCAGGTGCTGTGCTCTCTGACCGAGTCCCTGAGAGACGTGCTGAACTACGGCCTGTTCCAGCCCGCCACCGACGGCCACGACGCCAAGTTCCTGGAGGAGGAGAGGCTGCTGCGAGAGTACCCACAATCCTTTGAGAAAGGGGTGCCGTATTTTGGAGGTATGGCGTGGGCTGGCCGTGAGTAGGCCGGGTTCTAGGACCCTGGGGATGCAGGGTGGTTGGCCTGCTTGTTTTTCTGGTCTTTATCTTTATCTTGTAGAGGGAGGAGGAGGGGGGGAAGGTTATGTGTAGCTAGATAAAGCCTCATAAATCTGCAGACCCCATTGTGGTGGATCTAGGCCAAAAGCTGAGAGAATTGAGGACAAAGGCCTTCCTAGTCCTAGTCAGAAGTAATTCTTCCTCGTTTCTCTCTCTCTTTTCCTCTCTCTCTTTTCCTCTCTCTCTCTCTCTCTCTCTCTCTCTCTCTCTCTCTCTCTCTTTCTCTCTCTCTCTCTCTCTCTCTCTCTCTTTTCCTCTCTCTCTTTTCCTCTCTCTCTCTTTTCCTCTCTCTCTTTTCCTCTCTCTCTCTTTTCCTCTCTCTCTCTCTCTCTCTCTCTCTCTCTCTCTCTCTCTCTCTCTCTCTCTCTCTCTCTCCTCTCTCTCTCTCTCTCCTCTCTCTCTCTCTCTTCTTGTCTCTCTCTCTTCTTGTCTCTCTCACCTTGTCTCTCTTCCTGTGTCTGTATGTCTCTCCTGTGTGACTGTAGTTTCGCTACAAGACCAGAGTGTACAAACAGACGAATCTGGATGAGAAACAGCTGGCCAAGCTGCACACCAAGGTAATGAGGAGGAGGGCGTGGCTCCAGTGTCTGGGAGAACACTCCTCAGTCCACGTTGCAGTGTGTGTACGTGTGTGTGTGTGTACGTGTGTGCCTGCTTGTTTATGCGTGCGTGCATGTTGGTCTGAGGGAGTGTGTGTGTGTGTGCATGTTTGTCTGAGAGGGAGAGTGTGTGTGTGTGTGCATGTTTGTCTGAGGGAGTGTGTGTGTGCATGTTTGTCTGAGAGGGAGGGTGTGTGTGTGTGCATGTTTGTCTGAGGGAGTGTGTGTGTGCATGTTTGTCTGAGAGGGAGGGTGTGTGTGTGTGCATGTTTGTCCTAGGGAGTGTGTGTGAGTGATTGCGGGGAGTTTCTCTAACACAGCCCTGTGAGAGAGCTCCTGTCTAACACAGCCCTGTGAGAGAGCTCCTGTCTAACACAGCCCTGTGAGAGAGCTC
>CM042862.1:21531027-21536027 GCA_023658055.1 Thaleichthys pacificus | reverse complement strand
GTGAGTGTGTAAGTGTGTGTGTGTATATATGTCACACCCTCACAGCCTGAGTGTGTGTTTCAGGTGGCGGTCATGTCCGGACATTTTGAGCTGGGGGAGATTATCAAGAACCACCGCGACACAGCAGTCGGTGAGGAGGACTCCGTCAGGGTCGACATTCACACAACGTTCACACAACATTCACACGACGCAGCAGCTTTGTAGCAGAGGCATGGAGAGAAACAGCAGCTGAAAGAGTCCCACTGCAGACCTCTCTCCTCCTATATGGTCACATGGTTCTGTGAGCCAATGAGCGATGAGTATGACTTCCTTCCTGAGACCTCAGCTCTGAAAATACATCCTCTGACCAGCGGGAGCGATGCACCCTCGAGGTGGAGGTCTGAAGAGAGAGACCTGCAATTTGATCTCTCTTGGGCGAACAAACCCCAGTAAAAATAGCATGAAGCATAGCATAAATAGCAACAACAAAAAACAGAAAGGAAGAATTAGCAGGAAGTACGCCCCCCTCACTCTCCTCCTCCTCCTCTACCTCCCCCAGTGCCCTTCCTGGAGTCCCCCTTCACTCTCCTCCTCTCCCTCCCCCAGTGCCCTTCCTGGAGTCCCCCTTCACTCTCCTCCTCCTCCTCTACCTCCCCCAGTGCCCTTCCTGGAGTCCCCCAAGTACGCCCCGCAGAGGAGAGAGAGTGGGCGCAGCCTGACCATTCCCCACCCTCACCCCTTCCTGCGGGCCAACAGTGACAACAGCATGAACCTGCCTGACTGGATGGCTGTCCCCAACGCCCCCGGCTCCAACATCGTCTCAGTGCAGGTAGACGAAAACACACAGACCACACAGACACACACACACAGCCTTGTCATCCTCCTGTCCTGCAGAGCTGACCCCCCTCTCTCTCCTCTCCCTCTCCTCCCCCTCCTCCCCCAGGGGTACAAACACACAGGAACGCTGCGCAGCTCCAGCAGCCCTCGAGGGGCGAGGACGCGCTCCCCATCCCGGGGCCGGCTGGGGGACAAGGAAGACCGCAGCCGGCAGAGTCGCAGGCAGGGGTGAGACTGTCCTCCTCACCAGCCTCCTCCTCCTCCTCACCAACCTCCTCCTCACCAGCCTCCTCCTCCTCACCAGCCTCCTCCTCCTCCTCACCAACCTCCTCCTCACCAACCTCCTCCTCACCAACCTCCTCCTCACCAACCTCCTCCTCCTCACCAACCTCCTCCTCACCAACCTCCTCCTCACCAACCTCCTCCTCCTCCTCACCAACCTCCTCCTCACCAATCTCCTCCTCACCAACCTCCTCCTCACCAACCTCCTCCTCCTCACCAACCTCCTCCTCACCAACCTCCTCCTCCTCACCAACCTCCTCCTCACCAACCTCCTCCTCACCAACCTCCTCCTCACCAACCTCCTCCTCCTCCTCCTCCTCACCAACCTCCTCCTCCTCCTCCTCACCAACCTCCTCCTCCTCACCAACCTCCTAGTTGAAGACGTCGTAGTGTAAACGTCCCCCTAGTTGAAGGAGGACGAGTGTGAGCTGCTCTCCTCCCTGATGAGGAGCGAGCCTCGGTGTGTCGTGAGGCGGGGTGCATTTGTTTTGTACCCTGACTGCTGCTCTTTTCTGGCCAGGCCGGGGTCTGTCAGCGGCGGCAGCAGCGTGGCGGCGGGGGCGGTGGGGGCGGGGGGCCCGGCCGGGGCGGCGGCGGGGCAGCGCCGGCGTCTCTACAGCGCCGTGCCGGGGCGAGTGTTTGTGGCCACGCGGTCCCACTCCGCCCAGGGGGACAGAGAGATCACCTTCAGCAAGGGAGACCGGGTCAAAGGTGCGTCGGCTTTGTTGTGGGGTTCTGTGTCGAAGAATGTTTTATGTTTTTTTGTTGTTTCTTCAAGAAGGGCTGATACATGCTTATTACCATGAGCACTTCCATCATTTGAAGGGGCCACGTTTAGCCAGGCAGGCTCATCTTCATCTGCTGTCCCTGTCAGGTTGATGTCATGGAGAAACTGTCAAAGAAAACACATTGACAGAAACACACAGGTAGAGACAGAAACACATAGGTAGAGACAGAAACACACAGGTAGAGACAGAAACACACAGGTAGAGACAGAAACACACAGGTAGAGACAGAAACACATAGGTAGAGACAGAAACACACAGGTAGAGACAGAAACACATAGGTAGAGACAGAAACACATAGGTAGAGACAGAAACACATAGGTAGAGACAGAAACACACAGGTAGAGACAGAAACACACAGGTAGAGACAGAAACACATAGGTAGAGACAGAAACACATAGGTAGAGACAGAAACAGAAACACACAGGTAGAGACAGAAACACATAGGTAGAGACAGAAACACATAGGTAGAGACAGAAACACATAGGTAGAGACAGAAACAGAAACACACAGGTAGAGACAGAAACACATAGGTAGAGACAGAAACAGAAACACACAGGTAGAGACAGAAACACATAGGTAGAGACAGAAACAGAAACACATAGATAGAGATAGAAACACATAGGTAGAGACAGAAACACATAGGTAGAGACAGAAACAGAAACACACAGGTAGAGACAGAAACACACACGTGTGTGTGTTTCTGATGTATGTGTTTGTCTCTCATTTGAATTCAAAGTCTGTTGGTTTAGATCTGTTCAGGTTGTTGTTCAAGGCTGTCTGTCCCCTAACATGTCTGATGTGTGTGTGTCTCCACACGGCCCTACGTGACTGTAAGGTCTCTGTATGTGTTTGTGTTCAATGTCTGCAGGTATGAATATGTGTGTGTTTGTGAGTGAGTCTCAGGTGTCTCCAGGTATGTATGTTTTGGTGAGTATGTAGAGGGTTTGCATGTGTGTGTGTGTCAGTCACCTCCATCTCTGTGTCTCCTCGTCTTGACTCCATGACCCCATGCGTGTGTTCTCCCAGTCCCCCCTTTCTCACCCCTGGTCCTCAGGGACCCCCTGCCCTGCTGGTTCTAGATGTTTCCCTGCTCCAACACACCCGATTCTAATGAATGGTCGTTATGAAGCTCAGCAGAAGCCTGGTAACAACCAATTCATTAGAATCGAGTGTGTTGGAGCAGGGAAACATCTAGAACCAGCAGGGCAGGGGGTCCCTGAGGATCGGGGTTGGGAAACTTTAGTCAGTACATGTGTGAGTTGTGGTGTTGAGTGCCTGTTTTCTGACGGGCGCGGCCCTCTCTCCCCCCAGTGCTGAGCGTGGGCGAGGGGGGGTTCTGGGAGGGCACGGTGAGGGGGAGGACTGGCTGGTTCCCCTCAGACTGCGTGGAGGAAGTGGCACTGCGGAACCACGACAGCCGCTCAGGTGAGAGCACACGCACCTGCTGAACCACGAGCACCTCTCTCTCTCACACACACACACACACACACACACACACACGCACCTGCGGACACGAGCACCTATCTCTCTCACACACACACACACACACACACACAAGCACCTCTCTCTCTCACACACACACGCCTGACGACACGCCACATTTACGCGCACCTCTCTCTCACACCTCATGACCAAGAATATACACACACACACACTGCCTGTACACACACACGCTGAACATCACAGGTTGCAGAGAGTTACTGTCACGCAGACAGGCAGAGTGGAGATGACTTTTCGAGGATTTGAACCCTTGTATACAAGTCTCCTCACTGGTCTAGAGAGGGTTGTGAGACACACACAGCCTGTCCTGCCTGTCCAGAATGTGTTAGCCATGCTGGTGACTCTGTGGTCGTGAGAGTGTGTTAGCCATGCTGGTGACTCTGTGGTTGTGTGTTGCAGAGAGTCGAGGAGAGAGAGCCAAGAGACTGTTCCGTCACTACACTGTCGGCTCCTACGACAGCTTCGATGCTCCCAGGTAAGACCTTGGGATCTCCCTCACATGCTTCATAACCTGATTCGTATGACTCATATGGTTCATAACCTGATTCATAGGACTCACATGCTTCATAACCTGATTCGTATGACTCATATGGTTCATAACCTGATTCGTATGACTCACATGGTTCATAACCTGATCCATATGACTCATATGGTTCATAACCTGATTCACATGACTCACATGGTTCATAACGTGATTCATATGACTCACATGGTTCAATAACCTGATTCATGGTATACTGTGGATGATTCACATGGCTCATACTGAACGCTTCAAACGTGATTCACATGGTTGATATGATTCAGTTCTCTGTCAAGTATTCATGAAAATCAAAGCATACTTTGCATTAAGGGATACATCTGCTGTTTTGGTCTCCAAGTTATTTCTGTTTGCTGCCCAGGATGTGGATTCTGTCTGACTGGTCTGTGAGAGAGCGGGAGGCTGTTTATCTACTGTGACCTGGTTGGTTGATCTACTGTGATTGGTTGGTTGATCTACTGTGATTGGTTGGTTGATCTACTGTGATTGGTTGGTTGATCTACTGTGATTGGTTGGTGATATGTGGAAGCAAATCAGTGACATGTTTTTCATTTTAAAAGGCATTGAATACTTAATATTGAAATTTAAACATCACCGAATTCATAGCATAAAAATATTTTATCGCGATTCAAACAGTACCATCTGCTAACTGAAAATATGCCCCCAAACACGTAAATAAGCTTGATATTTATTTATGGCGAAATGGTTAATTCAAAAGAAGTTTGCTGGAAGCGATCATTGTCAGTAACAAAGCTAAATGCGACCATTTGGTCTCAGTCTAGAGCCCTGCCTGGAGAAGCTGAATTGTGCTACGAGCAAGCTAGCCTAGCTGTTTTAATTTGACATTAGTTACTGTACATGCAAGTCTTGAATTGACTAAATATATGACGCTGCTAGCACACAAGCACATCGTATCTATGCATCGTTGCTCACGTGTGCTGACGTTGTAACGTAGGCTAGCACTGAGTTCCCTTGTGCGACAAAAGGCACTTCCTGCCACAAAAACTTAATTCAAGCCTAAACCGTGCAACGGAACGTAAATAAAAATACAAGCAATGCAATCGCTAACAACACAA
>CM042862.1:21523527-21526027 GCA_023658055.1 Thaleichthys pacificus | reverse complement strand
TGTGTGTGTGTGTGTGCGTGTGTGTGTGTGTGTGTGTGTGTGTGTGTGTGTGTGTGTGTGTGTGTGTGTGTGTGTGTGTGTGTGAACGCGGTTCAGCTGAGGGAAGCAGAGAACATGACACAGCTTGTCATGTAAAGCTCCTCTCCAGATCGGGGTGATCGGGACAAGCTGCTGCTGTTGTGTTGGTTTGCCATGTTAGATGTGTGTGTGGTGTGTGTGTGATGTGTGTGTGTTCTATGACACATGAATTCCTAAAGACAGTAATGTAATTGTTCGATTCAAAGAAGCATCTAAAATGTGTGTTTGAGAGAGACTAGTGACACCACAGTGCGGTGACAGTGTTTGTGACATCACAGTGGGTGACAGGGTGAGTGACATCACAGTGGGTGACAGGGTGGGTGACATCACAGTGAGTGACATCACAGTGGGTGACATCACAGTGGGTGACATCACAGTGAGTGACATCACAGTGGGTGACATCACAGTGGGTGACATCACAGTGAGTGACATCACAGTGGGTGACATCACAGTGGGTGACATCACAGTGGGTGACATCACAGTGGGTGACAGTGGAGTTAGGGTTAGTAGAGGCATCCATTGGCCAGAGCCTGGAGAATTAGGGCCGTGTCATTATCATGTCTGTGTGGAGCCATATGCTGTTTCTCAGCAGCACTGTTCACACTTACTCTACACGCACACACACACACACACACACACACACACACACATACACGCACACACACACACACACACATACACGTACACACACACACACACGCACACACACGTACACATACACACACACATACACACACACACACACGCACACACACGTACACATACACACACACAGCACACACACGTACACATACACACACACACACATACACACACACATACACACACACACGTACACACACGCATAAGGCAGAGACAGGCTGTGATGGCCATGCTCTCATGTTGGGGAGTAACTGTGTCCTGGTGAGTTGCCATGACAGTGGAGAGGAGTGCAGCAGCAGGAGGAGGAGGGGGATGCGGGTGTTTGGCGTGTGTGTGCGCGTGTGTGTGTGTGTGTTTGTGTGCACACTCAGTCACTGAGAACATTTGAAGAGGCAGCTGGGGAGTAAAAATGGAGGGAAGGAGGAGATGAGAAGCATTAGTGATGGTCGAGTCTCCAGCCCAGCTTCTTACCCTGGGGGTGGGTTACCCTGGGGGTGGGTTAGCCTGGGGGTGGGTTAACCTGGGGGTGGGTTAGCCTGGGGGTGGGTTACCCTGAGGGTGGGTTACCCTGGGGGTGGGTTACCCTGGGGGTGGGTTAGCCTGGGGGTGGTTACCCTGGGGGTGGGTTAACCTGGGGTGGGTTACCCTGGGGTGGGTTACCCTGGGGGTGGGTTACCCTGGGGTGGGTTACCCTGGGGGTGGGTTACCCTGGGGGTGGGTTAACCTGGGGGTGGGTTACCCTGGGGGTGGGTTACCCTGGGGTGGGTTACCCTGGGGGTGGGTTACCCTGGGGGTGGGTTACCCTGGGGTGGGTTATCAGCCTGCTTATGTGTCTGTAGATATGAGTTGGTTATTCCTACTGAATTGACATGTTTAAATGATCAAATGATAAGAGAGAGAGGGGGGGGGGAAGAGAGAGAGAGAGAGGGAGAGAGAGAGAGAGAGAGAGAGAGAGAGAGAGAGAGAGAGAGAGAGAGAGAGAGAGAGAGAGAGAGAGAGAGAGAGAGAGAGAGAGAGAGAGAGAGAGAGAGAGAGAGAGAGAGAGAGAGAGAGGATGAACAGATGGAGTGGGCTGGGACTGAAAGGTGTACAGTGGGATTATCAGCATGTGGTTACAGTAGCTATGTTACAGTAGCTATGTTACAGTGGAGACTGTATCTATACAGCCCTAGGCCACTGGCTGACTTGCTGGCTGGCTGGCTGTAGTTACAGTAGCTGTGTTACTATGGAGACTCTGGCTGGCTAGCTGTAGTTACAGTAGCTGTGTTACTATGGAGACTCTGGCTGGCTAGCTGGCTGACTGGCTAGCTTTAGTTACAGTAGCTGTGTTACTATGGAGACTCTGGCTGGCTAACTGGCTGGCTGGCTGGCTAGCTGTAGTTACAGTAGCTGTGTTACTATGGAGACTGGCTGGCTAGCTGGCTGACTGGCTAGCTTTAGTTACAGTAGCTGTGTTACTATGGAGACTCTGGTTGGCTAGCTGGCTGACTGGCTAGCTTTAGTTACAGTAGCTGTGTTACTATGGAGACTGGCTGGCTAGCTGGCTGACTGGCTAGCTTTAGTTACAGTAGCTGTGTTACTATGGAGACTCTGGTTGGCTAGCTGGCTGACTGGCTAGCTTTAGTTACAGTAGCTGTGTTACTATGGAGACTGGCTGGCTAGCTGGCTGACTGGCTAGCTGTAGTTACAGTAGCTGTGTTACTATGGAGACTGGCTGGCTAGCTGGCTGACTGGCTAGCTAGCTGTAGTTACAGTAACTGTGTTACTATGGAGACTGGTT
>CM042862.1:21496027-21518527 GCA_023658055.1 Thaleichthys pacificus | reverse complement strand
GAGCCACCCAGACCCCCCCCCCCCCCCTACAGGCCACAACACTAAACCTGACCCCCCCCACACACCTGGTACACCATGTACCACACCCCCCTCCCCTCGTTTACCCCAATTTAACTTTGCACCCCGACATAGACACCAGCATCAAAGGGTTTAGCAGTCCTGTCGTATCTAAACAATGACATCATTTAAAATAATTAGGAAGTTGTTGAGGAGAATACTGGTTCATACTTGCTCCACAGTTTCAAGCTCTTCACTTATGTATAAGCTTGTTAAACCCTGTTCCCTCACGCATCCTAATGGAAGATGCAACTAGACAATACCCCCCTCACTACCTCCTAATCTCTCTCCAAGATAACTGAAATCTCCATTACTGGCACAGAGGAACACTGAACCCTCAACCAAAACATAATAGTTAGATCGAAGAAACAGAATAATTAGTTTCTCTCAAGGAAGAGATAATCAGTTTGGGTAAACAAGGCAATGTGAAATGCCATTGCCATCTCTATGACAACCACTCCACACTCTACACAAACAGCCCCTGCGTTTTAGGTATGAAGGGCTGTTGGACCCAGTAAAGCAGAGCTCTGAACTGTCCGCCCATAGTTAGAGGGGATATCTCCCTGTGTTTCAGTCCATAGTTAGAGGGGATCTCTCTCTGTGTTTCAGTCCATAGTTAGAGGGGATCTCTCCTCTGTGTGTCAGTCCATAGTTAGAGGGGATCTCTCCCTGTGTTTCAGTCCATAGTTAGAGGGGATCTCTCCCAGTGTCAGTCCATAGTTAAAGGGGATCTCTCCCTGTGTTTCAGTCCATAGTTAGAGGGATCTCTCCCAGTGTCAGTCCATAGTTAGAGGGGATCTCTCCCTGTGTTTCAGTCCCATAGTTAGAGGGGATCTCTCCCTGTGTCAGTCCATAGTTAGAGGGGATCTCTCCCTGTGTTTCAGTCCATAGTTAGAGGGGATCTCTCCCTGTGTGTCAGTCCATAGTTAGAGGGGATCTCTCCCTGTGTGTCAGTCCATAGTTAGAGGGGATCTCTCCCTGTGTGTCAGTCCATAGTTAGAGGGGATCTCTCCCTGTGTCAGTCCATAGTTAGAGGGGATCTCTCCCTGTGTCAGTCCATAGTTAGAGGGGATCTCTCCCTGTGTGTCAGTCCATAGTTAGAGGGGATCTCTCCCTGTGTGTCAGTCCATAGTTAGAGGGGATCTCTCCCTGTGTCAGTCCATAGTTAGAGGGGATCTCTCCCTGTGTTTCAGTCCATAGTTAGAGGGGATCTCTCCCTGTGTCAGTCCATAGTTAGAGGGGATCTCTCCCTGTGTGTCAGTCCATAGTTACAGGGGATCTCTCCCTGTGTCAGTCCATAGTTACAGGGGATCTCTCCCTGTGTCAGTGCATAGTTACAGGGGATCTCTCCCTGTGTCAGTGCATAGTTACAGGGGATCTCTCCCTGTGTCAGTCCATAGTTACAGGGGATCTCTCCCTGTGTCAGTGCATAGTTACAGGGGATCTCTCCCTGTGTCAGTGCATAGTTACAGGGGATCTCTCCCTGTGTCAGTCCATAGTTACAGGGGATCTCTCCCTGTGTCAGTGCATAGTTACAGGGGATCTCTCCCTGTGTCAGTCCATAGTTACAGGGGATCTCTCCCTGTGTCAGTGCATAGTTACAGGGGATCTCTCCCTGTGTCAGTCCATAGTTACAGGGGATCTCTCCCTGTCTCAGTGCATAGTTACAGGGGATCTCTCCCTGTGTCAGTGCATAGTTACAGGGGATCTCTCCCTGTGTCAGTGCATAGTTACAGGGGATCTCTCCCTGTGTCAGTCCATAGTTACAGGGGATCTCTCCCTGTGTTTCTGCATGTTTTAACCACTAACTCTGAGCTTCCTCCTCTCTGCTCCTCCTGCCTGATGCAGTGGAGAGAGGTGAGACACGTCTTCAGACTGTGCGTGTGTGTGTGTGCTTGTGTGCGCGTGTGTGTGCGCGTGTATGTGTGCTTGTGTGTGTGCTTGTGTGCGCGCGTGTGCTTGTGTGTGCTTGTGTGTGTGTGTGTTGTGTGCTTGTGTGCTTGTGTGTGCTTGTGTGTGTGCGCGTGTATGTGTGCGCGTGTGTGTGTGCTTGTGTGTGTGTGTGTGCTTGTGTGCGCGTGTGTGCTCTTGTGTTAATGTGTGTGTGTGCCCATGCATTTGCATGTTGCATGTATTGATGTAAGTTTGTGTGCGCGTGTTTCTCGTCTTATTGAAAGGACTGCTGTGTGTGGGTGTCTGGGTTCTATATCAGTTGGGAGCATGGAGGGCAGAGACAACTCACTGTCATATGGTTATTATTCACTGTGTTGAGGAGGTTGCAGTTGTTCATGTGCAAAATCTTAAGTATCATTTCACCTCCCTTTTAGCTGCTACGCCTTGGAAAAAAAAATCAGGTGAGACATCATTATTATAGATTATAGATATCTAGTTATTTAGATCTAGTAGATTATAGATATCTAGTTATTTTAGATCTACTTATTCACTCACTTACACTTCTCTCTTATGTGTCTCCTCAGAATTTGAATCTTCACAAGTTACAGAGAAGAAGAGGACAGTTTATCAGATGGCTCTGAGTAAGAATGTTTACAGTAGATCCTCTCACACTAAGAATGTTTACAGTAGATCTTCTTTGAGTAAGAATGTTTACAGTAGATCTTCTTTGAGTAAGAATGTTTACAGTAGATCTTCTCTGAGTAAGAATGTTTACAGTAGATCTTCTCAGAGTAAGAATGTTTACAGTAGATCTTCTCAGAGTAAGAATGTTTACAGTAGATCTTCTCAGAGTAAGAATGTTTACAGTAGATCTTCTCAGACTGCGCATCAAGCAACAGCCTGCCCTCCCCCCCCTCCCTTCCATCTCTCCCTCCCCCCCGCCCCCTCCCCCCCCGCCCCCTCCCCCCTCAGATAAACTAGATGAGATCCTTGCAGCTGCTCAGCAGACAATCAGCACCAACGAGGGGTCTCGGGCTCAAGCTCCTAAACGAGACAGGGGCGGGGGCCTTTACAGCAACGAGGTGGGTGTGGTCAGAGAGCCCTGCATCTCTGTGTGTGTGTGTACTTGAGTCCATATCTGTTTGTTTGTGTGTATATGTGTGTATCTGTGTGTGTATCTTTGTGTGTGTGTATCTTTGTGTGTGTGTTGCGCCTGTGTTCACTGGTGCGATTCACCTGTCACAAGGTTGAGAGGAACAGTTTGTCCAGTTGTGTTCCTATGGTAACACCCTCACATTTACGCGATGCACAGTTTTAGGGAGAGTTTGATTAAACACTAGCACAAACAGCTTCTTATTTAACTACCAAACTACAGCACTGCACTGCTCCAAAGAAGCCATTATGCTCACTGGCTGGGGCATGAATAATGTAATGATTGTAATGCATTGACCTGCCATCTGTAGTGTTATGACTCAGTTAAACTATACCATCCTCCTAAAGCTGGTTTCCTGTCCTCTGTCTCACCTTGTATTCACTGTACAGCCAAGTTACGACCAATCAGGGATGGGGATGGTGTCGTCAGGGGCGGGGCTTGGCTACGATCGCTCCCAGTACGTATCAGGCCACGCCCCTCCTCATGGGATGCTGAGACAGAAATCCATTGGTGAGTCTGCCTGTCTGTCTGTCTGCATACCTCCCTGTCTGTCTGCCTGCCTGCCTGCCTGCATACCTGCCTGTCTGTCTGTCTGCCTGCCTACCTGCCTGTCTGTCTGTCTGCATACCTGCCTGTCTGCCTGCCTGCCTGCCTGCATGTCTGTCTGTCTGTCTGCATGTCTGCCTGTTTGTCTGCATGTCTGTCTGTCTGCATGTCTGTCTGTCTGCCTGCATACCTGCCTGTCTGTCTGTCTGTCTGCATGTCTGTCTGTCTGCATATCTGCCTGTCTGTCTGCATGTCTGTCTGTCTGCATGTATGTCTGTCTGTCTGCATGTCTGTCTGTCTGTCTGTCTGTCTGCCTGCATACCTGCCTGTCTGTCTGCATGTCTGTCTGCATGTCTGCATGTCTGCCTGTGTGTCTGTATGTCTGCATGTCTGTCTGCCTGTTTGTCTGTCTGTCTGCCTGTTGGCATGTCTGTCTGTCTGCCTGTCTGTCTGCCTGTCCGGCCCCAAACCCCATTTATCTTGATCTGTTGCTAGAGTTAGAAGAGTGTCTTGCTGGTGGTCTACAGAGAAAACACAGAATGTCTTCAGATGACCCTTGACCCACAGTGATAGTTGCAACAGGACAAACCACCGTCTAACTGACCAATGGGAGGGCAGGATGACCAGGAAGCAGCCATCTGGTCACCAGCTCTCATGTGCTGTAGTTAAGACTTCCTGTTCTTCACTAACAGCAGATATCTGACTGTACTCCTCTGTCATTCATGCTTCTGTACCTTTCGCTGAGCCCTCAATATGTCTCTTCTCTCTCCCCTCTCTCTCTCTCTCTCCATCTCTCTCTCCCCCTCCCCCTTCCCCTCCCTCTCTGGGGTATCTGTGTATCTCAGGGGTGCCTGAAGAGGAGAAGCAGTACCTCAATCCTCCGTCCGTGAAGTTCGCTCGCAGCCTCTCTGTCCCCGGCCCAGACGACATCCCCCCGCCTCCCACCACCGCCCCTCCCGACCCCCCCTTCTCCTCCGCCCCCCCACTGGGCTGGCGGGGCAAGTCTTCCCAGCAGCCCTCCGTGTCCACCTCCACCTCCAGCTCCGCCCACTACCAGCTCTACTCCCAGTCCGTCCACTTCACCCAGGGGGCTCAGGAGAGGGCTGGGGGGCCCAACGCTGCCCCCGGTGGCGGGGGAGGGCCGGAGCACGCGCCCAACTACTCGCACGCCTCTGCCCAGAGCAGGACCGCCTCCAGGAAGGGGGGCTACCCCCCGGGGGACCCTGCCGGGGGCGGGGCTAAGTCCGGCGGCATGAGGAGGGGCCACAGCAATGCCGTCCCCCCCTCCGGCGTTAACGCAGCGCCCCAGCAGCAACAGCTGGGCTCCCAGAACCAGGCCCAGCAGCCAGCGCGGGGGGCTCCCAAAGGGGTGGCCCGGAGGGGCAAGGTCCCCCTGGTGAAGCAGTCGAAGGTGGAGGACCTGCGAGGGGGCCAGGGCACCATGGGGGGGAAGGTGCCCATGGAGAAGAGCTCCATCCCCATCCCCACCATCATCGTCAAGGCCCCCTCCACCAGCAGCAGCGGCCGCAGCAGCCAGGGCAGCAGCGTGGAGGCAGAGCACCCCTCAGCCGGGGAGGCCGAGGGGGCCAAGACCCCCCACGGACCCCCTCCGTCCACCCCGGCCCCCCAGCCCCCTGCACCCCCCTCTGTTCCCGCCCCCCCGCCCCCCTCGCTGCGCTCCCAGGAGAACCTGGACTTCACCAGTCAGTTCGGCGCCGCCATCGTGGGCGCGGCACGACGCGATCGAGAACGCTTCCACGAGGCCCGCAGGAGGAGCGCCTCCTTCTTCATGTCTGCCGAGGAGGAGCTGGGGCCGGGGGAAGGAGGAGGAGGTGGGGGAGCAGGAGGGGGGTCCAGGATGCAGGCCTCCCAGCAGCTCAATGCCCAGTCCGGGGTTCCCCCCCCTCGCCTGCGCCCCTCCAAGTCCATCGACGAGGGCATGTTCTCCGGAGACACCTTCATCCACCACACTCGCAGCATGCCCCCTGCCTTCGGCCTGCCCGAGTACTCCTCCCCCGCCGCCGACTACCAGCCCAAGTCCGTGCCCCCCGACTTCTACGGCGCGGGGGTGGGCTCCGCACCAGCGTCCGGGGCAGGCCGACAGCCCTCATCCGCCACCACCTTCATCCACCCTCTGACAGGTAAGGTCCTGGACCCCTCGTCCCCCCTGGGCCTGGCCCTGGCCGCCAGGGAGCGAGCGCTGAGGGACGACGGGCGGATGAGGAGGGAGAGAGGGGCGGAGCCTCACTTCAGCCGGCAGATGTCCAGCGTGGGGGCGTTTCCCTCCTCCACCTCCGCCCCGCCCACCTCCTCCATGGCCGGGTCGTCCAGCTCCTCCTACCTGGTCACCTCCTCCTCGCTGGCCGCCACCACACCCACCGTGGGCCGCCCGCCCTCGCCCAGGATCCTGCGGGGGCCCGGGGGGGGCTGGGGGGAGGAAGGGGGCGTGGGGGAGCGGGAGAGGGAGGGCGGAGGGGCGAGGGAGGGGCTGAGGGTGAGGTTTTCCGAAGACAAGACCGTTCACACCCACCACTACCAGCCCCAGGTCTACCAGCCCAGCCACAAGGAGAGGGAGAGAGACAGGTCCAGGGAGAGAGACAGGTCCAGGGAGAGAGACAGGTCCAGGGAGAGGGAGGGGTACAGCAGGAAGGTGGAGCAGCCAGCCCCCGCCCAGCCCCCCTCCCAGCAGCCTCGTCGCCCCTCCTTCCTGAGGATGGAGAGCGAGGCGGGCTCCTACGTCCTGTCCCTCACCCCTCCATCCCCTCCGTCCACAGCGCCCACCCCCCCCCACACTCAGGGGGGAGGGGGGTCGGGGGGGAGTGGGATGATGGTCCTCCCCCCTCCGGCCCCCTCCGTCGATGCGGATGATGAGTTTGTCTACGCCGACCCCCTGCCCCCTCCTCTACAGTTTGCTAACAGCTTCGACAGAGGCCTTGCGGGGACCTCAGGGTACCCGCGCCAGCAGCGCCAGCCGGCCGCCCCACCCCCGCCCCCCTCCCCCCCCCCGCCCCCGCCGCCCTCCCACAGAGAAGCGTTCCCGGGGTCTTACCCGCCCCAGCCCTCCCCCCAGGCAGGGGACTCCACCGCCTCCAGCCTCACCTCCTACGACAGCGAGGTGGCCAACCTCACCCAGTCGGCCCCCTCCCCCTCCCAAACCTCCCCTAACCCCCAGCCCCCGCACTCCCCCTCCAACCTCCACCCCACCTCTCTGACAGGACCCCCGCCTCCCCCCCTCCGTCTCCCCCCCGCCTCCCCCCAGCTCCTATCACAGACCCTTCCCTCTGTCCCACTCCCACCACCTCTACAACAGCACCCCCAACCCTGGCCGCTCTTCCCCCACCCCTCCCCCCCACTCCGCCGCACCTCCTCCGGCCTACCGCGGCACCCCCTCGTCCTCCGCCCCCCTCCGCGGCTCCTCCTCCAACACCGCCTCCGCCGCCCCCACCACCTCCACCCTGCTCTACCAGGAGCGCACGCACACCTCCGCCCCCGGGGGGGGACACCGCACGGGGGAGCACCACCCTCCGGCCAGGCAAGACAGGGGAAGTCCCAGGAGACGGTGGTGGACTCTGGCATCGAGGAGCTGGACAGCCGCAGCAGCAGCGACCACCACCTGGACCGCATCCTGGCCCTGAGCGGGGCCGGGGCCCGGGACAGGCAGGAGAGAGCGGGAGGAGGGGGAGGAGGGGGAGGAGACAGGACAGGGGGGGATCTCCTGGAGTCGTACATGAGCTACCTGGACGGACAGACGTTTGAGATGCACAACGCCACCGCCTCCACGTACCCCAAGAGCCAGCGCTTCAGGGAGGGCGGGCCGGCAGACAGACCTCCGCAGGCAGACCAGCACCGCCCCGCCCTCCTTCCTCTCCCACAGGCGCAGGGAGGAGGACGAGGAGGAGGACGAGGAGGGGGAGGACGAGGACGAGGGAGGAAGGGACGGCTACAGAATGAGAGACAGCCAGAACTTGGGGCGGCCCGCCTCCCCCTACCTGGAGCGCCCGCGCACCCCTGAGGTGAAGCCTCTGTGGGGGGACAGCCAGGGGGGCAGCGAGGGGAGCGGGGCAGGCCTACCTGGAGGGGAGGAAGGTGTACCCGCCGGCCTCCAGCATGAAGCCCAGCATCATCACTGAGCTCAACAGCAAGCTGCAGCAGAGAGGGAAGGAGACCTGGAGCAGCCAGCGGTCCCTCGGCAGACACAGGTACACAGCCAGACATGCAGACACAGGTACACAGCCAGACATGCAGACACAGGTACACAGCCAGACATGCAGCCTGGGGTACACAGCCAGACATGCAGACACAGGTACACAGCCAGACATGCAGCCTGGGGTACACAGCCAGACATGCAGACACAGGTACACAGCCAGACATGCAGACACAGGTACACAGCCAGACATGCAGACACAGGTACACAGCCAGACATGCAGCCTGTGGGTACACAGCCAGACATGCAGCCTGGGGTACACAGCCAGACATGCAGACACAGGTACACAGCCAGACATGCAGACACAGGTACACAGCCAGACATGCAGACACAGGTACACAGCCAGACATGCAGACACAGGTACACAGCCAGACATGCAGACACAGGTACACAGCCAGACATGCAGACACAGGTACACAGCCAGACATGCAGCCTGGGGTACACAGCCAGACATGCAGACACAGGTACAGAGCCAGACATGCTTCCTTGTGTTTATTAGCAGGACTGCTGTAGCGCCGCGCTTGGGTCGGTTTTGTACTCGTCGATGATGTTCAGCACTTGTGCTTGTTTCACCTGTGTGTGAATGGGGTGGAGGTGTGAATGGGGTGGAGGTGTGAATGGGGTGGTGATGAATGTGTACTGTTTGGTGACGGTGTGCCGTCTACGCTGTGTGAACTTGTTTGATATCTTCTGTTTCTCCTCCATCCCACGTCTGTCTTTCGCCCGGCAGAAACAGGTAATGCCACTTGTCTCTTGTCTCTCCATCTCCACCGTCCGTCACACCACATAAAACATGGACACCAAGGGGGGGTCTTCCGACAGTAAGAGAGGAAAAGGGGGCCAGTTTTAACTCTACTCAGCACATCATAAAGACTGCAGATTTACTCCCTCTCTCGCATAATATCCTGAAATTGTTAACAGTGCGATATCTATCATCTTAACTGATCCATCATCTCAGAAATGCCAACAGCTGGTAAATTGTGGGTGGAAATGTTTGATGAAGAGCTTCTCAGGGTGCAGGGTGTGTGTGTGTACAGTCAGACAGCTTCTCAGGGTGCAGGGTGTGTGTGTGTACAGTCAGACAGCTTCTCAGGGTGCAGGGTGTGTGTGTGTACAGTCAGACAGCTTCTCAGGGTGCAGGGTGTGTGTGTGTACAGTCAGACAGCTTCTCAGGGTGCAGGGTGTGTGTGTGTACAGTCAGACAGCTTCTCAGGGTGCAGGGTGTGTGTGTGTACAGTCAGACAGCTTCTCAGGGTGTGTGTGTGTACAGTCAGACAGCCTCTCATCTCTGTCCATGAGATATAACTGCCTGTTCTCCTCTGCAGGTTCTCCGAAGACTCCACATCTGCTCTGAGTCCCCCCTCTGCTCGCTCCCAGTCCCCCTCCCCCGTGTCCCACTCCCAGCCCGCCCTCTCCCCCTCCCCCACCCCCACCTCCCAGTACCCCAACTGGACCCGCTCCCCGTCCCCCCAGCCCCCTGTGGCCGCCCAGCCCCCCCGCTCCCACTCGCCCCTGTCCCCCTCCTACGCCCCCTACCCCACCTCCCCCAAACACCGCCCGGTCTACCGCACCAAAGCCCTGGAGTTCCAGTTCATCCCCAGCCGGGAGTCCAGGAAGGCCGAGTCACACCACCTCCAGCGCCGCCGGGCCCCCAGCCCCCTCATCTCCCCCTCGGAGAGGCCCAAGGTGGGCCCCCCTCGCCCCTCGTCCCTGCCTCTCCTGCCCACCACGCCCTTCTACAGCAGCCTGTACGAGCTCCGCGGCTCCATCACCCCTCCTTCCCCTGCCAACCCCTTGGGGGACCCCTACTTCTCCCCCTCCCCTCCCCTCTTCGCCCCCTCGGGCGCCCCTCCTCCCCCCAGCTCCTCTCTGGTGGTGTCCCGTTCCCTGTCCCCCACCCACTTCCTGTCCGGGACGTCCCCCCCGCCCCTCCACCCCCTCCCCCCTCCCCCCTGCCTGAGCTACCCCCACCTCCCTCCCCCGTCGCCCACCAAGCCCTTTGCCTCCAAGCCGCTGCCCTACTGGACGAAATACGACGTGGCTGATTGGCTGGGCTACCTGAACCTGGGGGAGCACAGGGAGCGTTTCCTGGACAACGAGATCGACGGCACACACCTGCCCTCGCTCACCAAGGAGGACTACCTGGACCTGGGTGTGACCAGAGTGGGCCACCGCATGAACATCGAGCGCGCCCTGAGGAGGGTGATGGACAGGTAGGACCTAGACCACACTCGCCGACCCCCGACGGCGGAAAACTTAAACCCTTCCCCGTCGTGTTTCTAACCCTGTGATGGTCCCTCTCCCTGAACGCATGACCCTCAGGCAGCATGAACGCTGAGGCGGACCTGGTGGCCTCCGTGATTGGCTCCCGCGCTGAACGCTCACGCCGTGATTGGCTCCCGCGCTGAACGTTCTGTCTCCGCTCTTGTTTTATCCCAAGGGTTTCTAGCAGCCCCTTCCCCATCTCCGCCCTGTCACCCCGGAACGGACGGATAGAGAGGAGGAGGGAGGACGAGAGCCGCAGCTGAAGAGGCAGACAGAGAGAGAGAGAGAGAGAGAGAGAGAGAGAGAGAGAGAGAGAGAGAGAGACAGAGAGAGAGAGAGAGAGAGAGAGACAGAGAGAGAGACAGAGAGAGAGAGAGAGAGAGAGAGAGAGAGAGAGAGAGAGAGAGAGAGAGAGAGAGAGAGAGAGGGGGGGGGGGGGATGGAGTCAATGAGGGAGGAGGACACAACTGCTGCTATCCTGTGGTGACTTCACACAACAAATGAGGAAGAGACTTTCTGGGGGTGGGGGGGGGGAAGGAGGGGGAACATCATTGGGGAGACGTGAGCAGGGGGGGGAGACGTGAGCAGGGGGGGGAGACGTGAGGAGGGGGGTGGAAACGTGAGCAGGGGAGTGGAGACGTGAGCAGGGGGGGGAGACGTGAGCAGGGGGGGTGGAGACGTGAGGAGGGGGGTGGAGACGTGAGCAGGGGGGTGGAGACATGAGCAGGGGGGTGGAGATGTGAGCAGGGGGGGAGACGTGAGCAGGGGGGGTGGAGAGACGTGAGCAGGGGGGGGGAGACGTGAGCAGGGGGGTGGAGACGTGAGCAGGGGGGGGAGACGTGAGCAGGGGGGTGGAGACGTGAGCAGGGGGGTGGAGAAGGGCTGACGATCCATGGAAACACCTCCTGGGACACACACACACAAAACCTCACCCACCCCACACATACACACACACCCTCCACATACACACACACACACACACAACCCCACTCACACACATGCACGCACACACATACACACACACAATATTACTCTTCCCTGCAAACAGTACACACTATGAAAACAGACAGTAGAGACTGAGGCAAAACATATTATACTGACAGCAAAAAAGTGTGAAAACTGAGCCAAATAAGTTAAGACCATCTGAAGAAGAGAACTTTGTTACTTTATTCAGCTGGGCAGCTTTCCATGTTGCTGAGTCATGAGGAGAATAGTTCTTGTTAACGCTTGTTTTTGTTATTTTTCTAGAAGCCATCTTGTTTGAGTTGAGGAGAGAGACAGGAGGGGAGGGAGAGGGGAAGAGAAAGATGGGAGAGGAGGAGGGTGAGGGGGGTTGTGTTTCAGGAGGGGAACCCCCCACCCTCCTGCTAGCAGAGTGGTGGGTTCCCCTTATGCTAGCAGAGTGGTGGGTTCCCCTCCTGCTAGCAGAGTGGTGGGTTCCCCTCCTGCTAGCAGAGTGGTGGGTTCCCCTCCTGCTAGCAGAGTGGGGGTTCCCCTTATGCTAGCAGAGTGGTGGGTTCCCCTCCTGCTAGCAGAGTGGTGGGTTCCCCTCCTGCTAGCAGAGTGGTGGGTTCCCCTCCTGCTAGCAGAGTGGTGGGTTCCCCTCCTGCTAGCAGAGTGGTGGGTTCCCCTCCTGCTAGCAGAGTGGTGGGTTCCCTCCTGCTAGCAGAGTGGTGGGTTCCCCTTATGCTAGCAGAGTGGTGGGTTCCCCTCCTGCTAGCAGAGTGGTGGGTTCCCCTCCTGCTAGCAGAGTGGTGGGTTCCCCTCCTGCTAGCAGAGTGGTGGGTTCCCCTCCTGCTAGCAGAATACAATCAATGTCAAAACTGTGAGAGAAGACAGATGAGATGGGACAGATCGTCACAAGAAGGTTGAGTAGGACGGTGCATGTTGAGTTTCTGAATCATCATGGAGCACAGCCCACCTGTGATTGGTGGATCTCTTGTAAGAGATCTTACAGGGAGGAATCTCTCTATCATCACTGGTGGATCTGTAAGAGATCTTACAGGGAGGAATCTATCATCACTGGTGGATCTGTAAGAGATCTTACAGAGAGAAATCTATCGTCACTGGTGGATCTGTAAGAGATCTTATAGGGAGGAATCTCTCTATCATCACTGGTGGATCTGTAAGAGATCTTACAGGGAGGAATCTATCATCACTGGTGGATCTGTAAGAGATCTTATAGGGAGGAATCTCTCTATCATCACTGGTGGGTCTGTAAGAGATCTTACAGGGAGGAATCTATCATCACTGGTGGATCTGTAAGAGATCTTACAGGGAGGAATCTCTCTATCATCACTGGTGGATCTGTAAGAGATCTTACAGAGAGGGCTCTTTCTCTGAGAACGTGGCCAGTCCTGTCTGGATGACTGTGCTTGTGTGATTTGACCTCCCTGCTGAGAGGGTGCTGCTCTCACTGCAGCCTGGTCACCAGGACCTTCAGCATTGTATTCTTCTCTAGCTTCTTGATAATCTCAAGTCTTATAACGGCATACCTGTATATACAGACTGGTCACTGTATTACACATCTGTAGCAAAAATAAGTGCCCAGACCAACAGCATAGAAAATGAAAACTCACATATACACGCATACACACGCACACACACACACAACAACACAAACATATCGCTATGGAAACACCAGTGCGCGCACATGCACTCATGCATACCCACAAGCATCCGTCTATGTTTGTGTTAGAATCAATGGGACACCTTAAATATACAGTATACACTATGTTTGGATCCTAGACTTAACAGTACACAAAAGAGGACGTTCAGTCGTCAAGGAAACATGTTACACGACACTGAAAACAGAACTTCTCTGAAGATTTCATCAATTTACTCTGAAAGACTTCTTGGATATTGAAACAACTGTTCTACAACTGTCCTAATGTTCTCTGTCTGAACGAAGAGACAGAAAAGGAGAGGGGAGGGGGGAGGGAAGGAGGACAAACTGCCAAATCTCCCTCTTCCCCAACCAACCCCCCCCATCTCCTTCCACAAACTGCACTACTCTCTCTACAGAACCTTCTGAGGACGTGAGGGACTAACGCCCAAATCACTGGGACTGGAGAGATACGCTAACATCCGTTTTAATACTGATTGTTCTTACAACAATTTTTAAACTTTAAATGGGTCTGGAATACAGCTACTGATAAGAGAAGAATTGTTACCATTATCATTAGTATCGTCGTCCTTATTGTTATTACTGCATCTGCAATGAGCTGTAGTACCCCCGCTCGCCTCTCCTGATGACATGGCGCTGTTGAGCATGTTATCGTTTCATCAACGCAATCCATTAATGCTGTCATGTGCAAATACCACATATTAATATCTTTACATGATCTTATAAAGGTAAAAATACAGAAGGACACGGTCTTATATGTCACAATATGAAACGCAATCACACAATATTTAATCAAAAATAACCAGTGCAGAAGGATAGTACTGTAGCTTGAAGCTGACTAGTTTAAGGCAGTTGAATGTCCTTGCAAGGGACACAGGCTTCAAAGTAAAAGTGTGTTTTTATGAGTTAAATAGTTTGCTAGATGTCATAGATGACATGCTTCTTGTGAAGTGGAGATATAGAGCAAATATTGTTTATTTCTACTTCTGTGGTGATTGTGAAACATCAAAATCATGAGATGCGATTTATAAAAGTTTCCTTTTCCGAGAGAACAGATCTGTTGTATCTCCTTAGTGAGCAGTATCTCCTCACCTGTGGGAAGTATCTCTTATCAGTGGGCAGGAATATCTCACTCTCATCCACTCACCATCTCTTGGATTTAAGAACTGTGAACATAATAATAATCATGCTTCTTACACACATGGCACTTTACATTATGCAGGAACTGAAAGGTAACTTGATTGGGGAGAACGCCAAATCAATAGCTTTTGGAAAATCTTTGTATTTCTGTATCACATTCATGCCAAAACTTTCAGTTTCCCAGACATGGATTAAACCTAGTCCTTGACTAAAACCCTTTTCAGTCAAGATCTTCATTGAAGTTTTCTTACTTTAGGACTTGGCTTAATCCATGTCTAGGGAACTGGGCCTAGAACTTTCCATGATCCCTAAAAGGGAATTGCTTCACTGTCCCCATAGTCGTACTACTGTTGCTGAACTCAAATATAAGGGCTCTTCCCATGACCTCCCTCTGCTTCTAAACACCCCGCCCCCCCCTCTCTCTCTCTCTCTCTCTCCCTCCCTCCCTCCTCTCTCACCCAGGAGTCCTGAAGCATGCCTCATGTCTTGGTTCATATCGCATGAACACTGTCACCGTTTCACATCTTCCACTCACGTCTTCTTTTGACAGCGTAAAAGTGGGGACTTCAGATCACAATGCTGTACATTCACACCGGCAGTTTCCTCTGCGGATTCAGTGGTTTCCACATCCGCTAGGAACATAACTACACTTATGCAAGTGACATAGCAATAAGGACGATGACAATCACGCTCATCCTAATTATGGTTTAAGATGTGTATACAAAAAAAAAACTAAAGTTTCTAAAGAATCTCTGTCTTCCAAATAATGTTTATCATGAAAAAGGTAAAATGTACGTTATTTAGCTGAAGTGCTTTCTATACAGCCCATCTCATTCCCCACCCTCCAATCTCCTTCCAACACAACCGTGTGCGTCACATGTTTTAGTATCACAAACCTCAGACAGCAGCAGCAATGTGCCAACAGGCCACATGTTTATACAGCTTATTCTCAGTGCATTAGTCATCAATGTTCATCTAAAGGCTTCATCGACTCTTCTGGTTTGACCCCAGTTTATTTGAGTGGATAAATGTGCAAGACTGTTTCCCGTCTCAGCCATGTCATGTGTGACAGAGACGTGCGTGGTTCTGGAGACGTGCGTGGTTTCTGGAGACGGCGTGGTTCTGGAGACGGTACCACTCTGAAGGAATTGGTCTGGCTGTATAGAAAGCATCTTGTTTACGTTTAAGAGATCTTTTAAAAATGAAAATATGAACAGATGAGCTTACTTACAGAATATATATGTATATGTTATATACATATACGCACATTCATATAAATATATGAATTTCAAATGTTTTTAAGAGATGAATAATAAATTGTTAAAATTATAATAAAGATGCAGAAATACGAGTACAGTGTTGCGTCTCATTTAGAACTCTTTATTTCATTTTCAATGACAAATCTCAAGGTGTTCAATACATAGTTTGACCAGTCATAGGACATCATATGTTCATGAACTTCTCTTAAGGCCAGCTTCTACACCAGGCGTCTGTCTCCCTCCAGGAACACACAACACCACATACCTTACCTGCAGAAGAAGAAAAGAGGTTATAAAAAAAGATTCAGAGAAAGGAATTACATAAACAACCTCAAAACGTTTTGATTTTAAAGGTCTCCTCAGGGTCTGCCTTGTCAAGGGCAGAGCTGCACTTAGTCGTCATGCTATCAGAGCCCAGTGCTGAACATCACAGGAGGGGGCAGGTGGGAGCAGGTGAAACTCACCTGATAAGAGAAAAGCTGGACAACAGCTCCCACACCATCTCTGCAAGACACAGGGGAGAGATTAACACAGCTGCAACCACACCACCCAGAACTCCACCCAGAACTCAGAAGGTAACCTCTCCTCAGACTCCGGCTTGTCAGGGCCGGAGATGCACGTTTTCGCCACGGTAATTCAGAGCCCAGTGCAGTACATCATTGATGGAGAAGGCAACTTTGATTCCAATTAATTTAGTCCGGTAAATAACATACTAGTTTAGTTGTACTCCTCAGAATAATTTGAAAGTGTACCACACAGACGTTCTGATTATTGGTTTATAGCTACATCTAGTGGTTAATGGGGGTCATGTTTCTACCTGATCTGGTTTCCTGGCGAACTCCCGTTTGCTACACCGGCAACATCTGAAAATGGAAAACAAAAGTACGGCATGGATGGCATTCTCAATGCGTTATGAATTTCCTTTGCCAGCCGATTCGCTGGATAGTCTGGATAGATAGATTAGTATAGCGTTTAGCGGGTCCTCAGACTCTGGCTTGTCACGGCCAGAGATGCACTTTGTCGCCACAGTAATTCAGAGCCCAGTGCAGAACATCACGGGACTCATGCACACAACGCGTTAAAGATCATTGTTACTACATATGACTTCAGAGGGGCTAGTTGGCTCGATTAATTAAGATTTAGACAGGACCGTAGACATAGTTCAAGCCAGCTAGCTCGGCTAGCCAACTGGCTAGGTAACGAACTGGTTAAATTCGATAATAAATAACGTTTTGTAGCTAGATTAATGAGAGCAAATCACAGCACCAGTAGGTAAACAATAACTACGGATACACTGAATTAAAGACAGCAGTTCATTTTACCTTCTAAAGGAATCTTCACTTGGAACAGACTGGAAGTTTGACGCACACGTGTCCAGCCTGCCGTAGTTAGCTAAGGAAAGAAAGGCCGTACAACAAAGATGGCCGATTTTATACGACAGTTTCTAAGACGGACCCTACTGCTGTCTATAACGGTCGCCTTACCAAAAATATTTTTTTCTCTCCCACATATTTGGCTATTAATTAGAAATTTAACATGAACAGAAATTAACCAAGTCACTGCATACATTTAAGCATTCAACTCTTTATGCATCCAATTGTATTTTTTCAAATGTCACCACCTTGTAATTTCAAGGGTGTTTGAATAATTTGTTTGGTCGTTGACATGACTCACGCAGCCTTCCTTGTTTTTAACGAGGTGGTGGCGGGAACCACACAATACAGAGTCTGACTCACAGTTTCAGCTGTTTTATTCATGAAATGACATGTCCTGACAAGGCAGAGCCCACAAGTGTTGCATAGCTAGGCATGAGGTAAGGAGGAATGTACTCTTGAGTATGGCTCCCTGTTCAAAGTAGCCCAGCTTCTCTCTCTCTCTCTCTCTCTCTCTCTCTCTCTCTCTTCTCTCTCTCTCTCTCTCTCTCACGCACACACACACAAACATACTATTTTTTCCAAACCCCCCGTCCACTAACACACGTAGCATGTCCACCGGATGTCGCAGCCAGCTGTGGCAGACCCCCTGGGGAGCGAGAGAGGGGGAGAGAGAGGGAGGGAGGGAGAGAGGGAGGGAGAGAAAAGAGGGAGAGGAGAGAGAGAGGAGAGAGAGGGAGAGGAGAGAGAGGGAGGGAGAGAAAAGAGGGAGAGGAGAGAGGGAAGAGAGGGAGAGGGAGAGGAGAGAGGAGAGAGAGGGAGAGAGAGAGAGGGGAGGGAGAGAGCGAGAGGAGGGGAGAGGGAGAGAGAGAGAGAGCGAGAGGAGAGAGAGGGAGAGGAGGCTGGTGTTTCACTTATCTCAACCGAGGAGTCTGAGTGATGTTTGGGGGAGTTTTCAGTAAATAATATAAAATGATAAAATGACTGTATTCACAGATTGTTCATAAAACTTTCATTATTTGCACACATTTTATTGATGTTGGTGACTAGACCAAACACTTTAAGCCACAAACAGTCATCTTCACTTCATTGAGAGTAGAAGAGACAGGAAGAGAGGGAGGGATAGAGAGAGAGAGGGAGGGAGGGGAACCGTCCAGTGGTGAGGTGTGGGGCAAGAGAATTACTTTCCTGCAGCTGTTTTGGAGAGAGACAGAGAGAGAGCGGGGGAGAGCAGAGAAAGGGGGAAATACAGACTCCTCTGGCTCTGAGAGCGGAGAGAGAGAGAAGAGAGAGAAGAGAGACTCCTCTGGCTCTGAGAGTGGAGAGAGAGAGAAGAGAGAGAAGAGAACCGAGAGCTGGAGCACGGCAAAGTCCTGGGAAAGAAGGAGACACCGCAGGACTGTGACAGAGACGAGAGAAGAGAGAGACGCAGAGAAACAAAACCAAGCAGAGGGTGGACCAACAGTTGCCGAGTGAGAGGTAGTAAACTTGATTCTGTCCCGAGCTCGAGCTCTCTGTCTATGCGGTAGCTTCTACAGAGCTCTCTGTCTATGCGGTAGCTTCTACAGCTGGACTGAAACAAATCTATTCCTGTTGTATGCGTTCATGTGGCGCTATATATCTCCTCCAGGCGCGGGCTTATGTGCTGAGTTATGTGTGACAGTCATATTGGGGACAGGGGGAGGAGAGAATGTGTTGCAGAGGGGGGTGAGGGGGACATGGCTGGGAGCAGAGAAGGGGGGAACAGGGGGAGAAGGGGGGAGCAGAGGGGGAAAGCCGGCGGTTAGGGTTTGGATCTGTTTTTCATCGATAGCTTTGAAAGTTATTTCAGAAAACTTTTTTTTCCGGGCGGGGGATCCTTGAGTGTGCTCTACTGCTGTGGGCCATCTTCAGTTAGACAGTTTGGGTTTTTCCTGATCTGCCTACGGGGCTTCTGTCACTGAAAACATCCATATTTGGAGGCTCAGATTGTTTCAAATCCGTGCCAGTTGAAGATGGTAAGTGATACGAGCGCTGTACTCATCTTTGGTTTATATAATAACTTCTACAGTAACACTTTTCACTGTCTGGAAACAGGCATCACTAGATCTGTGCTTTAGATTAGTACTATTGTTAGGATTGACTGAAGTTATTTCTGAGATCAAAGGTCAATCTCATGGAATGTGGGAAAATACCAGGGGGAATGAAGAACGTATATCTGATGCTGTGAAATCAGGGAGAGGTACTGTCATCTCTCATCTCTCTCTCTCTCTCTCTCTCTCTCTCTCTCTCTCTCTCTCTCTCTCTCTCTCTCTCTCTCTCTCTCTCTCTCTGTCTCTCATCTCTCTCTCTCTCTCTCTCTCTCTCTCTCTCTCTGTCTCTGTCTCTGTCTCTGTCTCTCTCTCTCTTCTCTCTCTCTCTCTTCTCTCTCTCTCTCATCTCTCTCTCTCTCTCTCTCTGTCTAAGTCTCCTCTCTCTCTCTCTCTGTCTGTCTCTCTCTCTCTCTCTCTTCTCTCTCTCTCTCCTCTCTCTCATTCTCTGTTCATCCTGTGGCTCCAGTCCTGGAGGGACAGGATGAACAGAGATGGGACAGGAAGTAGGAGTCAGAGGTTAACAAGGAGGTGATTAATTCTACTTCTTCCCCCTGTACCGTGTAAAGAAACAGAGGACCCAGAGAGGGAGAGAGAGACAGAGAGAGAGACACAGAGAGAGAGACACACAGAGAGACACACAGAGAGAGAGAGAGACAAAGAGAGGGACACAGAGGGGGAGAGAGAGACACAGAGAGAGAGGGAGAAAGGGAGAGAGAGGACACAGAGAGAGAGGGAGAGAGGGAGAGAGAGAAACAGAGAGAGAGAGATAGAGAGAGAGAGAGAGAGAGAGAGGGGGGGGGGGGTGGAGCTAAAAGACGAGTGTGTGCTCTCCTCTTCTCCCCTGCACTGGTCTTGTGACAGAGGGGTTCTCCTCTCCTCCTCTCCTCCTCTCTCCTCTCCTCCTCTCCCCCTCTCCTCCTCTCCTCTCCTCCTCTCTCCTCTCCTCCTCTCTCCTCTCCTCCTCTCCCCTCTCCTCCTCTCTCCTCTCCTCTCAGTGCCCGAGGAGGGTTTTGCTGGTGAGCTTGTCGGGATCATGTGGGTGTCCGTGTGTGTGACAGCTCTTTTGTGTGTCACCGAGCATGTGAGCCTAGCTCATGAATGTGTGTCTGTTTTTTTGCATGCAAATTTGTGTATGCGTGAGTGTGTGTGTGTGGGAGTGTGTGTGCGTGTGTGTCTGTTTTCAAAGGGGCAAGACAAGCCCACCAGAAGGGAACCAGGGAGATAGAGTAGAGATGGGGTCGACCTTTACCCCCTGTTTATTTTAGGGAAGGCTCAAGTTTCAAGCTGGGAAGGGGCATTCCGTCCCGGGTGAGAGCCTCACAGCGGAGCGCTAGCCTCCAGACCGTACACCGTACTCTCTGCTGCTAATGCTTACACAGTATCAGACCTCCAGCATCAAGGGGGCGCTAGCCTCCAGACCGTACACCGTACTCTCTGCTGCTAATGCTTACACAGTATCAGACCTCCAGCATCAAGGGGGCGCTAGCCTCCAGACCGTACACCGTACTCTCTGCTGCTAATGCTTACACAGTATCAGACCTCCAGCATCAAGGGGGCGCTAGCCTCCAGACCGTACACCGTACTCTCTGCTGCTAATGCTTACACAGTATCAGACCTCCAGCATCAAGGGGGCGCTAGCCTCCAGACCGTACACCGTACTCTCTGCTGCTAATGCTTACACAGTATCAGACCTCCAGCATCAAGGGGGCGCTAGCCTCCAGACCGTACACCGTACTCTCTGCTGCTAATGCTTACACAGTATCAGACCTCCAGCATCAAGGGGGCGCTAGCCTCCAGACCGTACACCGTACTCTCTGCTGCTAATGCTTACACAGTATCAGACCTCCAGCATCAAGGGGGCGCTAGCCTCCAGACCGTACACCGTACTCTCTGCTGCTAATGCTTACACAGTATCAGACCTCCAGCATCAAGGGGGCGCTAGCCTCCAGACCGTACACCGTACTCTCTGCTGCTAATGCTTACACAGTATCAGACCTCCAGCATCAAGGGGGCGCTAGCCTCCAGACCGTACACCGTACTCTCTGCTGCTAATGCTTACACAGTATCAGACCTCCAGCATCAAGGGGGCGCTAGCCTCCAGACCGTACACCGTACTCTCTGCTGCTAATGCTTACACAGTATCAGACCTCCAGCATCAAGGGGGCGCTAGCCTCCAGACCGTACACCGTACTCTCTGCTGCTAATGCTTACAAAAGCAGTCGTCTGACAGTTGAACATCCATCTAACCTAGTCCTCAAACCCCTGTTCACACCCTCCAGAGCACTGTTGGGTAGTAACACGTTACTCAGTAATACATTACTGTAATATTATGACTTTCCCCAGTAACGAGTAGTGTAAGGAATTACAAGTTCCAAAACAGTAATTATATTACAGTTATTAATCCAAGTAACGTTGAGTTACTGCGTTGTAAAAACGCAAAAATGTTTTTGTCTAGGGGCCATCTTATGGTCCCGTTTACGCACAGGAGATCAGGCCGGGCAGGTCACGTGGGATTCTAGCCAAAAGGCTAAGGAAGGATGGAGGAAGTGGGAGAAGAAGAGAGGCATACTTTCCACTGCTGGAAGTATGGTCATTATGTTGAGTTTGTCTCAGTCAAAGATGCAGAGAACATTGGCGTTCGTTGTAAACTTTGTGTGAGTAGCAAAACACTCAAACTTAGAGTAACTTATGGAAGCAATCTGATGTGGCAGCACAGCAATGTCTGATAAAAGGTTTGAGAAGCTTCTGCTAATGACATATAATCATTGTTTCACTTCTGAACATTAGGACCTTGCTTAATGTCAGTGCAGAGATAACATATAAAGTTCACACTGTGCCCCAGATTCATTTTTTGTTGTTGCTCATAACAATGTTTGTAGTTATGGAGTTTGGCTAATTGTTGACTCCTCCTGTAAGGTTAATTATTGTTCCAATAAAGTGGATCCAGTTCTAGAAGGAGCTGGCACAGGTACAGGTTGTATGTCACTTTGTCGGAAGGAGGGGGTAGAAAAACTAATATTGTAATGTAACGAATTACTTTTGGTAGTAATGTAAAGTACTTTTTACTTTTTAAAGGAGTAATAAGTAAAAAGGAACTTATTACATTGCCTGAGTAACTTGACCAACGCTGCTCTAGAGTATCCAGACATGACTGCTCCCTAGTTTAGAGCTTTCTAACCTCTAAACCTGCGATTCCCAACCTGTGGGCCTCGGCCCTCTAGTGGTCCGCTAGGGTACTACAGGTGGGCCGCAAAACCAATGAATACTATTGTATCAAAAATGAATAAATATCAAAATATTTATAAATACTGTTGGTACATGATTATAAAAATTATTCCTAAATGTTATATTACATTTAGCCTTTAATTCATCATGACCGAAACGCCAATAGTTATGCTTGCCACGTTGACGAAAGACCAACTGACCTTTCCTCTCTAACGATTGGCCCAACTTGCATACATCCACTTCAATCCACTATGCACGCGTCACTTCCGCATTTTCCATAAGCCAAGTCAACAACTCCCGGTATCGAGCAGTTACGTTAGGTCTTAAACACAATGCATTTTTTTACGAGGAGTTCGGGTTGTCTTCCCAATATGACAATCAACGATGTATATAGTTATCTATGTTGCTGCCCTTCAAACAAGAGAGAAAAGGGGTTCAAATTGTAAGTTTCGAGCTACTGTACATCAACAATTGCGAAGGTAAGGTTTATCTAACTCACTAAAAGTAGCTAGCTATAGGCTAGCTCTAGCTATCTAGGATTTGAGCAGTAACGTTAGCTAAACGTTAGCGTTAACGTTTAGCTATGAAAACAGCTGAGGATTATGTCAGCAATTATGTCAGCTTGCTTGCTAGTTGTTATTGGTAACTCACATACATAATTGGTCTGTCATACTTGTTCCGTATGGA
>CM042862.1:21486027-21491027 GCA_023658055.1 Thaleichthys pacificus | reverse complement strand
GGGGCCGGGCATGCCCACAGACTGGCCTCAGTTCCAGGTACACTCACACACAAAGACACACCCACACAAAGACACACCCACACAAAGACACACACACACTGACCTACACACACTCACACACACACATATATGCACTGAGCTAATAGAAGCTAATGGGGCATAATAGAGCAGACTGGTGGACTGTTATGAAGAATGATCTGTAATCCTGACATACACAGTGTGTTATTTTAAGACTAATGTGGTGGTCACCAGCTCACGTAGTGGACTGAGCCCGGCTCACAGTGAGACACCGCAGCCGCCCGGCTCACGGTGAGACACCGGAGCCGCCCGGCTCACGGTGAGACACCGCAGCCGCCCGGCTCACGGTGAGACACCGCAGCCGCCCGGCTCACGGTGAGACACCGCAGCCGCCCGGCTCACGGTGAGACACCGCAGCCGCCCGGCTCACGGTGAGACACCGCAGCCGCCCGGCTCACGGTGAGACACCGGAGCCGCCCGGCTCACGGTGAGACACCGCAGCCGCCCGGCTCACGGTGAGACACCGCAGCCGCCCGGCTCACGGTGAGACACCGGAGCCGTCCGGCTCACGGTGAGACACTGGAGCCGTCTGGCTCACGCTCTGCTCTTTCAGGAGTGGAAGCCGGAGAAGAAGAGCAAGAAGGGGAAGAAGGTGGTGGAGGAGAAGAAGGCTGTGGAGGGGAAAGGCTCCATCGAGAGGAGGTAAGCATCATCTCCATCGCTCCTTCTTTGTGGACGTGAGTTACTGAGCTGACAGACAGGCTCTCTCACACTCAGCAGTAGTAGAGTGTCATACACCTCTCAGAAACTGGTGATACAAACACCATCCTCTCTCTGTCTCTCTCCGGTGTGCATTATAAACCTGTTACTCTCTCTCTCTCTCTCTCTCTCTCTCTCTCTCTCTCTCTCTCTCTCTCCCTCTCTGCCTCTCCCCCCCCCCTCTCTCTCTCTCTCTCTCTCTGCCTCTCTCTCCCTCTCCCCCCCCCCTCTCTCTCTCTCTCTCTCTCTCTCTCGGCCTCTCTCTCCCCCTCTCTCTCTCTCTCTCTCTCTACTCTCTTTCTCTCTCTCTCTCTCTCTCTCTCTCTCTCTCTCTCTCTCTCTGTCAGTGTGATGATTGGAGGAGTGAAGGTTAGAGCTCTCTACGACTACGTCGGCCAGGAGACGGACGAGCTCTCGTTTAATGCAGGTAAAGTGTTTTTGCAGTGTTCTGGGTGTTTTGCAGTGTTCTGGGTGTTTTGCAGTGTTGCGAGTGTTTGCAGTGTTGCGAGTGTTTTGCAGTGTTGCGAGTGTTTTGCAGTATTGCGAGTGTTTTGCAGTATTGCGAGTGTTTTGCAGTATTGCGAGTGTTTTGCAGTGTTGCGAGTGTTTTGCAGTATTGCGAGTGTTTTGCAGTATTGCGAGTGTTTTGCAGTATTGCGAGTGTTTTGCAGTGTTGCGAGTGTTTTGCAGTGTTCTGAATGTTCTCTCATGCATCCCTCCTTGTGTGCTCCAGGCGAGGAGTTTCTGAAGACTGAGGATGAGGATGACCAGGGCTGGTGTCGGGGGTGATGGACGGAGGGAGAGAGGGCCTCTACCCAGCCAACTACGTACAAGTCGTCTAACTACAGAAGGTCTCTGCAGAAGTAGCTAGATTTGTAATGGAAAAAATGAAAGAACCTTTTTGGGGGGGAAGAAACATTTAGTCGGAGACTGTTTGACCAGCTGGTGTAGCAGGTCCTGATCTGTGGTGACAGCCAGGGGGGCTGGGGTTTCAAAACATACAACCACATTGTTCACAGGTAGCTTTCATCCAAAGATCTGATTGGTTGGGAGAAGGTGAGGACTCTTAACAGATAGACCTGCATATCCAGAAGTAAACATCCAGGGTTAGTAAATCTTTAGAAGATGCGGACAAACGTGATGTATCTGCAGCGGTCTCCTGTATGACACATCACGTTTCATGTAAAACAAGATAGATATGATCACATGCTGGAATCTCAAGGTAACCCAGAACCAGGTGCTCCTCTTCATAAAGCCAGTTCTGTCCGCCTCAGACAGGTCTGCCTGCTACTGCTCGTGTGCCTGTGCATGTTCCTACTATGGGAAACTAGCTCTGACCGGGACAATCATTCACCAAGGCCTCTCATGAGGAAGAAGTGGAAGGTATTTACACCTGTGTGTCTATCAGTGCTGTGTGTGTGTGTGTTGGGATAAGAGGTGTGTGTCCATCAGTGCTGTGTGTGTGTTGGGATTAAGAGGTGTGTGTGTCCATCAGTGCTGTGTGTGTGTTGGGATAAGAGGTGTGTGTCCATCAGTGCTGTGTGTGTGTTGGGATAAGAGGTGTGTGTCCATCAGTGCTGTGTGTGTGTTGGGAGGAGAGGTGTGTGTGTCCATCAGTGCTGTGTGTGTGTTGGGAAGAAGAGAGGGTGGCTCTCCCTCACGAGGGCACACTCTGCTTGTGTTCTGTGTGCAGATCTCATCTGTCTGGCTTCTTATTACAGTGTTCTTGAGGTACTTATTAGCTTTTTCACTCTTGTATGTTAGTATGTATGTATTATATAAATGTTTTCTTCACATCATGTTACCGTTGTCCTTAAAGGCTTGTGTTGCCGTATGAGTCAGCAGTGTCTTTGTAAAGAGCTGAATTCAGTTTAATAAAAGATTTCAAAACGAAATTGTGCTTCTGTGTATGGATTAGAGTTAAATCGTGTGTACTGTATATACTCTGTGTGTGTGTACTGTGTGTGAGAATGTGTGGTGTGGTGTACTGTGCGTGCGCGTGTGTTTTGTGTGTCTGTGTAACTGTGTGTGAGTGTGTGTGAATCACCAGTCAACAGTATCATGTGCTGTTCCCAGGGTGTTTGACTGTGCCCTGCAGCCTGTGTGTGTTGACATTGTCACATCAGTGGAGCTGTCAGTTTGAGTGGCAGCCACACACACACACACACACCGCCGTTTATGGGTCCTGCGCTGCTTGGTATCTGAGAGTAAAGCATTCAGCTCTGCTACTTGCATGTCAACCTTTTCTCTTTCTCATCCCTCAGTCAGAGAGAGAGGGAGAGAGGGAGAGGGAGAGAGAGGGAGAGAGAGACGTATCACTGGGACACCCGACCACCATTCACAGACTGCCATCCAGTCACGGGAGTAACAGCTACACTGCTGCAGTTCCTGAGGCAGCCTTCTCTCTCTCTCTCTCTCTTCTCTCTCTCTCTCTCTCTCTCTCTCTCTCTCTCACGGAAATCAGCCGTGCTTCAACAGCATACTGCCTGGAGAGTGTGATTCAGAGAGCTTTCCAGCTTGTCTGTAGGAACATACATAGTGCTCTGCACTGTAACCATGGCAGTCCAATGTGGAAGCTCTCTCCTGGTTTGGATCCCTGGGGAAATCTTCTCATCCAATTAGCTCATTGCAAGGTCCTAAGGTGTCCAATCACAGCCCGGCATAGTCTCTCTCTGTCTCTCTGTCTCTGTACCGTAGCTCAATGTCAACACATAACAATTAACATTTACTTGTTTGTTATAGTAATTATGATGTGGAACGTGCTTCTCTAATGGGCTCTTGACATATATTAGAATTAGACAACTGAGTCGTCCCTCTGTGTGAGGTGGAGATGGGACACCCAGCCCTGGAGGTCCATCCCTGCCCTCTGTGTGAGGTGGAGATGGGACACCCAGCCCTGGAGGTCCATCCCTGCCCTCTGTGTGAGGTGGAGATGGGACACCCAGCCCTGGAGGTCCATCCCTGCCCTCTGTGACTGGCAGGGGTTCACCGTGACACGGGTGCCAATCGCGTTTTGTAAATAACAACTTGAAGGTTTGTTTGTTTACGTGGATCTCAGGGTAATGAGAAATAAAACACACACAGCTGCGCACACACACAGCTGTAAGCCACAAGTAGCCAGCACAAGGGTGGAATAGCATGTACCTGCAGGGCCAGAGAGCTGCAGTTTCAGGACCGCAGTTCTAGGATCCTCAATTATCTGACAGCTCCACCTAGCGAATTGGATAACCATGGACCGGAACAAGATCATCAATATTTTCCTGCAGTAGTGAATGTAGGTTACGGCTCGACATTAAATTATAACAAGAAGAAGAAGAGGAAGTGATGTAGCTTGCTTCATAACAAAATGGACGAGAATCAGAGTGTACCGGTAAGTAGCTCATTTGAATCACGTGGTTATGTATAAAACAATTCTGGTGTCTTGAATTGGACAATAAAGTTAACGTTAGCTAGCTAACTTCAACTTTGCTGTCGAAATCATTTCACGACACCGGAGTGGTTTTATACATAACCACACGTGATTCACATTAGCTACTTTTACCTATGAGCTACACTGATTACCAAACATACAAAACCAAGTTGAAGACAGAAAGTACTGTTTGTGGGGAATACTGCTTTGGTCGCACTCTTTTTGGTCTTCTGGTGGTTGTGAAAATCTAGAAATCCTTTAAAATGTTGCTCTCGAGTGGTTGATGGGGTGGAGGGAATGATGAAGAGTTGGATGGAACGATGCAGGTGTATTTAGTGGAGGGGTGGATGGATGTGATACTGCGATTGTTGTTGTTTATTATTGTATATATATATTTAAAAAATATCCATATCTGAATAATCAAATTCCCCAGTTTTCCTTCTTTCTTGCCTCTTTCAAACCATCCAAATAGCCTTACCCTAACCCTGTCTTGTTGTGATCTAGTGACACGTACTCAATAGTATATTTCGTCATCCAATTCGCTAGGTGGCGCTGTCAGATAAAACGAGGGTCCTAGAACTGCGGTCCTGAAACTGCAGCTGTCCGGCTCTCGGGCTCTGCAGGTTCAGAGGCTGTGCTGAACTCTGGGCTCGTCCTGGCCAGAGCCCTGGAGTCAGTCTGAGGGTCAGCCAGCAGGGGGCGCTGTGGGACCATGCTGCAGAGCCCTGTCGGGGAGACTTCCAGAAGTGGGCTGAGGGGGCTGCGGGGGCTGGGGGGGCCGGGGGGCTGTGGGGGGGCAGGGGCTGAGGGGCTG
>CM042862.1:21438927-21485927 GCA_023658055.1 Thaleichthys pacificus | reverse complement strand
AGCCAGGCAGAGAGTGAGGGAGTGGCTCAGTGGGGAGGGGGGCACGGGGGGGGATGTGGGGAGGGGGGCAGGGGGGGGGGGGATCTGATGTATAGAACTACACAGCATGGGAATGAGCAAGAGGAAACGAGGGGATTGAGAAAGAGAGGTGGAGGAGAGGGAGAGAGAGGGGAGAGAGAGGGGGAGAGAGGGGGAGAGAGGGGGGAGAGAGAGGGGAGAGAGAGGGAGAAGAGGGGGAGAGAGAGGGGGAGAGAGAGGGAGAGAGAAGGGGGAGAGAGAGGGAGAGAGAGGGGGAGGAGAGAGGGAGGAGAGTGGGGAGAGAGATGGGAGAGAGAGGGGGAGAGAGAGGGTGAGAGCGAGGGGTGCGAGGAGAGAGGGAGCTAGAAGGGGGAGAGAGAGGGAGAGAGAGGGGGAGAGAGAGGCGGGGAGAGAGGACAAAAAGGCGTACTGACTTCCAGGAGGCCCCTGGGCTGCAGGATCGTCTCTCTGGCTGCTGTTGTCTCATTTGCTCATTTGCTCTCAGTCTTGTTGTCAGGGTGGTGCGGCTGGGATTTCCTCTGAATGATTTAACACTGTTTGTGTGTCTGTCCTGCCCACAGTCACTCCAGACTGAACAAAACTGGGATGTTTGGTACAAGAGAACGGCACAGAATGAGAGACAGCAGGCAACAGGTAGACAGACAGACAGACAGGTAGACAGGCAGACAGGCAGACAGACAGACAAACAGACAGACAGAAGGCAGACAGGGCAGACAGGCAGGCAGGGAGGCAGGGAGGCAGGCAGACAGGCAGGCAGACAGGTAGACAGGCAGACAGACAGACAGACAGGCAGGCAGGCAGGCAGGCAGGCAGGCAGGCAGACAGGTAAACAGGCAGACAGAACAGAAAGACAGACAGGCAGGCAGGCAGGCAGACAGACAGGTAGAACAGGCAGACAGACAGACAGACAGACAGACAGACAGACAGAAAGACAGACAGACAAACAGGCAGGCAGGCAGGGAGGGAGCTGGCCTCTGGTCTGGTGTGGAGCTGTCCAGCTCTCTGTTGCTGAAGCGGCTCTTTTCATCCCAGGGTCTTCAAAATGACTCCCCCCCCTGCTTCCCATTAGACAGTAGCCTTCAGCCGTCCCTGATGAAGAGCTCAGGAGGCCTGATCACACTGCAGGAGGCACCTGATCACACTGCAGGAGGCACCCGAGTGGGTCTTAGGAAGGCTATTGTTTGTCTCCCTTCCTATATCCAGTCCTCTACAGATTGCTTGTGTTAAGCTTGGTATTTCCAGAGGGGGAGATCAGCTCTGGAGGCAGTGGATCAGTCTCCTCACCCTGTGCGATGCCCCCCCCCCCCCGGTCCTCCACCCTCCTCCCCCTCCTTAGAATGATGATGAGGGATTTGCAGGGTTAGGGATAATATGGTTTATTTATTATGCTGTGGGGTAAAAGCGAGCTCTAATAACAGTAAACTCTTTGAGAAATAGCAGATGTGAATTCTGGCACAGAATTAGAAAGATGATGTTATTCAGTAGTTTGTCACAGCTCAAACCTGTGTCGTCTCTCCTTCTTTCCTCCCTCCCTCTCTCTCTATCTTCTATTCTATCTCTCCTTTCTCTCGCTCTTTCTCTCCTTCCTCTCCTATATCTCTTTCTTTGCTCCCTCTCTCTTTCCTCCTATATCTCTCCTTCCTCTCTCTCCTCTCCTCTCTCTCTCTCTCTCTCTCTCTCTCCTCTCTCTCCTCTCCTCTCTCTCTCTCTCTCTCTCGTCTCTCTCTCTCTCTCTCGTCTCCTCTCCCTCTCCCCCTGCAGAGATCAACGTCAGTCTCCTCTCTGTGATCGTCACATTCTGCGGCCTCGTTCTTCTCTCCGTCTCTCTCTTTGTCTCCTGGAAACTCTGCTGGTTGCCATGGAGAGACAAGGAGGGCGGGGGGCTGAGCTTGATGTCGGGGCTGATGCCAGGGGGCGGAGGGGTGGGGGGGCTGGGGAGTTCGGGGGGCGCCTCCCTCCTGCCCCCCCTCCTGCAGAGGAAGGAGACCCACTCGTCTTCCTCTCTGTACCCCTCCCTGGGCCAGCCTGGGCAGCACCACCCCCCCTTCTCTGACCTGCTGGGGATGGAGAGGGGTGAGGGGGTGGGAGGCGTGGGGGTGGGTGGCGTGGTGGGGGGGCCACAGGAGACACAGGAACACTCCTACCTGGATATGGATACCTACCCCAACAACACAGGTAACACACAGACACACACCTACCCCAACAACACAGGTAACACACACACACACACCTACCCCAACAACACAGGTAACACACAGACACACCTACCCCAACAACACAGGTAACACACAGACACACCTACCCCAACAACACAGGTAACACACACCTACCCCAACAACACAGGTAACACACAGACACACCTACCCCAACAACACAGGTAACACACAGACACACCTACCCCAACAACACAGGTAACACACACACACACACCTACCCAACAACACAGGTAACACACACACACACCTACCCCAACAACACAGGTAACACACAGACACACCTACCCCAACAACACAGGTAACACACAGACACACACCTACCCCAGCAACACAGGTAACACACACACACACCTACCCCAACAACACAGGTAATACACACACACACCTACCCCAACAACACAGGTAATACACACACACACACCTACCCGAACAACACCGGTAACACACACACACACACCTACCCCAACAACACAGGTAACACACAGACACACACCTACCCCAGCAACACAGGTAACACACACACACACCTACCCCAACAACACAGGTAATACACACACACACCTACCCCAACAACACAGGTAATACACACCACACACCTACCCCAACAACACAGTTAACACACACACACACCTACCCCAACAACACAGGTAATACACAGACACACACCTACCCAACAACACAGGTAACACACACACACACCTACCCAGCAACACAGGTAACACACAGACACACACCTACCCCAACAACACAGGTAACACACAGACACACACCTACCCCAGCAACACAGGTAACACACACACACACCTACCCCAACAACACAGGTAACACACAGACACACCTACCCCAGCAACACAGGTAACACACACACACACCTACCCCAACAACACAGGTAACACACAGACACACACCTACCCCAGCAACACAGGTAACACACACACACACCTACCCCAGCAACACAGGTAACACACACACACACCTACCCCAAACAACACAGGTAACACACAGACACACACCTACCCAGCAACACAGGTAACACACACACACACCTACCCCAACAACACAGGTAACACACAGACACACCTACCCCAGCAACACAGGTAACACACACACACACCTACCCCAACAACACAGGTAACACACAGACACACACCTACCCCCAGCAACACAGGTAACACACACACACACCTACCCCAGCAACACAGGTAACACACACACACACCTACCCCAACAACACAGGTAACACACAGACACACACCTACCCCAGCAACACAGGTAACACACACACACACACCTACCCCAACAACACAGGTAACACACAGACACACCTACCCCAGCAACACAGGTAACACACACACACACCTACCCCAACAACACAGGTAACACACAGACACACACCTACCCCCAGCAACACAGGTAACACACACACCACACCTACCCCAACAACACAAGTAACACACACACCAAAAAACAAGCCCACATTGGACATTTTGGGAACCTCCTTGAGGGAAAGGAAAACTACACAGATCAGAGACTCTCAAAATAAACATTAAAAAAAATAGAAATGGTAATTCATGCTAGCGTCACATGAATTGTAAAAACTGATCAAGGAAACATTTAGTTAATGCTTTTTTTTTTTTACACAAGATAAAAGAAAAATACTTACTTATACTAGATTTTTCTGGTATCAGTACTTTACTTCACTTTTTATTTAAGATTTTATTTTATTACTATTTTACTTTCACTCCTCACATTTTGTACACAAATATCTGTACTTTCTACTTCTTACATTTTCAAGCCAGGCTTGTTACTTTAGTTTTAATCTGTATTTGGTGTCATGATCAATATAACTTCTACTCTCTCCTCCGCTCTTCTCTCCTTTCCTTTCAGTGTGAAAAACAAGTTTTGTAGCTTTACAAAATATAAAAAAAAAAAAAGGTTTTCGAAAGGTTGCAAAAATATTTTTGATAAAAAGTTTAGAAAGGTTGCAAAAATATATATTTTTTAAAGTTTAAAAAAATGTTTTAAAACGTTTCAACTATATGTTTGAATAAATGTTTCAAAAAAGTTTCGAAAGGTTAAAAAAATATTTTAATATTTTTTTTCTTCAAAAATTGGTTTGCATCGTTGATGAGTACTTGATGAGGACTCTATTATACTTTATTGTACTCTGCTTTACTCTACTCTGTTTTAGGCTTCTCTGTTCTCCTAACCCCTCCTCCTCTCTCCTTTCCCCCCCAGGGAACCTGAAGCTGACTCAGATGTCCCCTGACCTCCCTGCAGAGGGGGGCGCTGCTCTGCCCCACGTCCCCTCCCAGCAGCAGGTCACTGCACGGTCAGTACTGGGAGAGTGTGTGTGTGTGTGTGGGAGAGTGTGTGTGTTTGTGTAGTACTGGGATAGAGTGTGTGTGTGTGTGTGTCTGTTTCCCCCTGGCTGAGTATATCCAGTACATCTTCTAGTATATCACATTACTGGACCAACCCTCCTCCCTCCACCCTCCTCCCTCCACCCTCTCCTTCCTCCCTCCACCCTCCTCCCTACCACCTCTCTCTCCTCCCTCCACCCTCTCCTTCCTCCCTCCACCCTCCTCCCTCCACCCTCTCTCTCCTCCCTCCACCCTCTCTCTCCTCCCTCCACCCTCTCCCTCCACCCTCTCCTTCCTCCCTCCACCCTCTCTCTCCTCCTCCACCCTCTCTCTCCTCCCTCCACCCTCTCTCTCCTCCCTCCACCCCTCTCCCTCCACCTCCACCCTCTCCCTCCTCCCTCCTCCCTCCTCCCTCCTCCCTCCCCCTTCACCCTCTCCCTCCACCCTCTCCCTCCTCCCTCCACCCTCCTCCCTCCCTCCACACCTCCTCCTCCTCCTCCTCCCTCCACCCTCTCCCTTCTCCCTCCAAACCTCTACCCTCCACCCTCTCCCTTCGTCCCTCCAACCTCTCCCTCCACCCTCTCCTTCCTCCTGCCAACCCCTCCACCCTCCTCCCTCCACCCTCTCTCTCCTCCCTCCACCCTCTCTCACCTCCCTCCACCATCCTCCACCCTCTCCCTCTCGCTCCTCCTCTCCTCCCTCCTCTCCCAGTCCCTCCTCCCTCCCGCATTCACCCTCCTCCCTCCACCCTCTCCTCCTCCCTCCACCCTCCACCCTCTCCCTCCCCCTCCACCCCCTCCCCATCACTCTCCCCCTCACTCCTCCGCCCCCTCTCTCCCCAGGCCCAAGCCAATGACTCACCAGCTGTCCAGCCCGGACTTCCACGGTGAGGAGAATGAGCGAGCAGGTGACCAGCATCGGCCAGATCAAGCCTGAGCTGTACCGCCTGCGGCAGGGCGACCAGGGCGACGCAAGGCAGGGCGACAACTGTGGCAAGATCAGCTTCCTGCTGCGCTACGCCTTCAAGTGCGTCGCTCACACGCACCGCGGCGGCGCTTCACTAACGCTGTGACTGTTTAGGTTCTGGCTTTATAAGGATTAAGCAATCTTCAGATGGGAGAGAGTTTATAAATTGTAAATAGAGAACAACCAGAATATCACACAGCCAATAGGTGTTTGTTATTCTAGGCAAGGGGATCCTACATCATAGAACTGTGACTGTTATCAGAACACAGTAAGTTACAGCAGGAACACATGCATGCTGAATGAAGGGATAATAAAGCATGTGAACTGATAATAAGGTAATAGCTGATTGTGATTAACATAAGCACAGAGGAAGTCCGGCTTCTTGGCAGAGCCAGTGGTAATAACAGGTCTCTCTGTGTGGAGGCCAGAGGCTGGTGGCCCCTGTGTGGAGGCCAGAGGCTGGTGGCCCAGGATGTTCTGTAATCACAGGGGGATCACAGGGATGTTTGTTCAGCCGGCAGAATTGATTGTTCAGAGGGACATGGGAGGAGTAATGACTGTGATTTAGTAATTTCTCGTTGCATGTGTGTGTGTGTGACAGAGACCGTGTGTGTGTGTGACAGAGACCGTGTGGGGTGTGTGACAGAGACCGTGTGTGTGTGTGACAGAGACCGTGTGTGTGTGTGTGACAGAGCCCGTGTGTGTGTGTGACAGAGACCGTGTGTGTGTGTGTGACAGAGACTGTGTGTGTGGTGTGACAGAGACCGTGTGTGTGTGTGACAGAGACCGTGTGGGTGTGTGACAGAGACCGTGTGTGTGGTGACAGACGTTGGTGTGTGGACGAACGGTGTGGGGGTGTGACGAGACGTGTGGGGTGTAGAGACCGTGGGGTGTGTGGCAGAACTGTGTTGTTTATTGATGTGGGCGTGGCCTCCTCAGAGACAGGGGGGGAGGGGCGTGGCCTCCTCAGGAGACAGGGGGGAGGGGGAGGATGGTGGGCGTGGCGCCTCCTCAGGAGCAGGGGGGAGTGGGGCGTGGCCTTCCTCAGGAGACAGGGGGGGGGGGGCGTGCCTCAGGGGGCGGTCAGAGACGGGGGGGGGAGGGTGGCGTGGCCTCCTCAGGAGACGGGGGGGGGGTGGTGGGCGTGGCCTCCTCAGGAGACAGGGGGGAGGGGGGAGGGGGGGAGGGGGAGGGGGGAGGGGTGGGAGGGGGGGAGGGGGGAGGTGTGGGTCCAGCTGTGCTTCTGACAAGGCCTCTGTTTTCATGCACAGCAACATCACAATGACAGAAAGAGCTGACGTTTGGAAAACAAGAGATTGAGAGGCCATTTTAGACATGAATTATATATGTTGAACTACTTTAAACAGCAGACCCTCTCAACACGCAATAACACCAATCTGTGTTAGAGCTCCAATTACACTGAGATAGAATTAGATAAAGAGAGATGGGAGGAGAGGAGAGGAAGAGAGATGGGAGGAGAGGGAGAGAGATGGGAGGAGAGGGAGAGAGATGGGAGGAGGAGGAGAGAGATGGGAGGAGAGGGAGAGAGATGGGAGAGAGATGGGATGGGAGAGGGAGAGAGATGGGAGGAGAGGGAGAGAGATGGGAGGAGAGGAGATGGGAGGAGGAGGAATGCTCCATGTATCTTCACTTTTGTTAAATTCCATTTAGTTCCAAGGAGCATTTCCTGCTTTCTCCCCAGAATCCCCAGCGCCACTAAGACACTTTCCTGTGACCTTGTGATGACCAGCTGAGATACAGACAGGGCAGCATCAATGGAGGGGGGGAGAAAGAGAGAGGAAGAGAGAGAGAGAGAGAGAGAGGAGAGAGAGGAGGAGAGAGAGAGGAGATAGAGAGACATCAGCCAGGTCCCTGTCTGCCAGCCTGCCTCCTTCATGTCCCTGTCTGCCAGCCTGCCTCCTTCATGTCCCTGTCTGCCAGTCTGCCAGCCTGCCTCCTTCATGTCCCTGTCTGCCAGTCTGCCAGCCTGCCTCCTTCATGTCCCTGTCTGCCAGTCTGCCAGCCTGCCTCCTTCATGTCCCTGTCTGCCAGCCTGCCTCCTTCATGTCCCTGTCTGCCAGTCTGCCAGCCTGCCTCCTTCATGTCCCTGTCTGCCAGTCTGCCAGCCTGCCTCCTTCATGTCCCTGTCTGCCAGCCTGCCTCCTTCATGTCCCTGTCCTGCCAGGCCTGCCTCCTTCATGTCCCTGTCTGCCAGTCTGCCAGCCTGCCTCCTTCATGTCCCTGTCTGCCAGTCTGCCAGCCTGCCTCCTTCATGTCCCTGTCTGCCAGTCTGCCTCCTTCATGTCCCCTGTCTCGCAGCCTGCCTCCTTCATGTCCCTGTCTGCCAGCCTGCCTCCTTCATGTCCCTGTCTGCCAGTCTTCCAGCCTGCCTCCTTCATGTCCCTGTCTGCCAGTCTGCCTCCTTCAGTCCCTGGTCTGCCAGCCTGCCTCCTTCATGTCCCTGTCTGCCAGTCTTCCAGCCTGCCTCCTTCATGTCCCTGTCTGCCAGTCTGCCTCCTTCATGTCCCTGTCTGCCAGTCTGCCAGCCTGCCTCATTCATAGCAGCCTTTGTGTTGACAGTGCTGTAACAAGTTGACACATTTGCACCAGGGGAATAGCAGCTGGTTTTCGAGAATTGTCTGTGTGGAATACATCTCAGTGAATTTGTCCTGGCTGGAGAAGTAATGGGTGTCTTCGGCAGAGTGCTGCAGGGACTCGGGTAAAAAGCTTGTCTTTTGTTACTGGGTGTGTTTCAGATGTTCGCATACAGGAGCTCCAGTGATGTAATGAAGCACTCTGCAGAACTGACTTGTTCTCTACACAACACAAATCACCTGTCGTTCTAAATGACACCAGTAAACCGACTGTGCCTGCACTGACGCTCAGCACAGCCTGAACAACGAGAATCAACTCTATCAGTCATTAGACTGATGTTTTACATGCTAATTGGATAGGTTTGTCCTAATTAAAGTATATTTTCCAGTTTATAGTAGCAGGATATAATTTCGTGATTTTCAAATTGCCATGTTTGTCATTTCACCAATTTGATGTGATTGCATCACTGCCATGTTTATCTGATGCCCTTAATTAGATGTGAACTTGTGATTAGCACATTTCCTGATTGGGCATAGGGTTAGGGTTAGGGTAATTACATAGGGTAATTGTGTCGTCGACAAGCTGATTTCATACCTGATTGGGCAATACAAATAATTGTCATGTTTGTGAGACGACCTATTGGCTGTAGGCCTGTTTCTGTCCCGCCTCCAGAGTTCATGCTGTGCTCCTAGCGGCCCTAATGAAGTGGTGACACACTCGTTAGCGAGGGGAGACGTGTTCTAACGAGGTCTGATTAAAGGCCTGCGAGCCATCTCCCCATCTTTAATTAAAATGTTTAGAAACCTTCAGACCAGACCACCACATTGGGGGAGGCGGACCACAGGAAAATGTGTGTGTTGGTGTGTGTTTGTTTGTGTGTGTGTTGAGTGGGTATTGTGTGTGGTGTGTGTGTTGCCCGGTGTGGTGTGTGTGTGTGTGTGTGTGTGGTGTGTGTTGAGTGGGTAATGTGCCCAAGCCTCTTCTCAGTGTTCCAGCTGTTCATGACAGAAAACCCACCATAGCAAAGTGTGTTGATGATTAGAACTGGTTCAGCTGACCTCTGTGTCCAGGGGGACCTGGTCCAAACCCACACAGACACAGCACACTCTCCTCCCCACCTCCTCCTCCCCACCTCCTCTCCCCACCTCCTCCCCTCCTCCTCCACCTCCTCCTCCCACCTCCCTCCTCCACCTCCTCCTCCCCACCTCCTCCCCCCTCACACCTCCCCACCTCCTCCTCCCCACCTCCTCCTCCCCTCCTTAAACCCCTCCCCACTCCACCTCCCCTCCCCCATCCTCTCCTCTTCCTGCCCCCCTTCCCACTTCCTCCTCCCCACCTCCTCCTCCCCACCCCCCTCCTCCCACACCTCCTCCTCCTCCCCCCACCTTAAACCCCTTCCCCTCTCCCCCCAGTACGGAGCAGCTGGTGGTGAAGATTCTGAAGGCTCTGGACCTGCCAGCCAAAGATGCCAACGGCTTCTCTGACCCCTACGTGAAGATCTACCTGCTGCCAGACAGGAAGAAAAAGTTCCAGACCAAGGTACTCAGTGAGCCTGTCTCTCTGTCAGTATCAGGCCTGGTCTCTCTGTCATTATCAGGCCTGTCCTCTCTGTCTAATTATCAGGCCTGTCTCTCTGTCATTATCAGGGCCTCGTCTGCCTCTGTCATTATCAGGCCTTGTCTCTGAGGGTCTCTGTCATTATCAGGCCTGTCTCTCTGACATTATGCAGGCCTGTCTCTCTTCATTTATCAGGCCTCGTCTCCTCTGTTCATTATCAGGCCTGTCCTCTGACATTATCAGGCCTCGTCTCTCGGTCATTATCAGGCCTGTCTCTTCTGACATTATCAGGCCCTGGTCTCTCCTGTCATTATCCAGGCCCTGTCTCTCTGTCCATTATCAGGCCGGTCTCTCTGTCATGATCAGGCCTGTCTCTCCTGCATTATCAGGCCTGTCTCTCTGTCATTATCAGGCCTGTCCTCTGTCATTATCAGGCCTGTCTCTCTGTCATTATCAGGCCTGTCTCTCTGTCATTATCAGGCCTGTCTCTCTGTCATTATCAGGCCTGTCTCCTCTGTACCTTATCAGCCTGTCTCTCTGAGATTTATCAGGCTGTCTCTCTGGTGTTATCAGGGCTGGTCTTCCACCCTGGTCCTCAGGGCCCCCTGCATTGTAAACCAGGACGTGTGCAGGGCATGGGGCCCTGAGGACCAGGGTTGAGACCACTGCTTTAGAGCAGTGGTGCTGTGGACAAACGCTGACAGGATGAGACTGTCTCTATACAGGGCCTGGCCTGGCCTGGATGGTCCTTCCTGTGTAGTCTACTCCCCTACTGACCCCGCTGACCCCCCCCCCCCCCCCCGACCTCTGACCCCCAGGTCCACAGGAAGACCCTGAACCCGGTGTTTAACGAGACGTTTCCAGTTTGGGGTTCCCCTGGCGGAGCTGCACTCCAGGAAGCTGCATTTCTCCGTGTACGACTTTGACCGCTTCTCCCGGCATGACCTGATTGGCCAGGTGGTGGTGGACAACCTGCTGGACTTCAGCGAGGGCACCGGGGAGAAACCTGTCTGGAGGGACATCGTGGAGGGCACCGTGGTGAGACACACACACCTAGCAACACACACCTAGCAGCACACACACACACCTAGCAACACACAACACCAGCACACGCACACCAATGTCACCACGGTGACGCCACAATTTCATCCCAACATCAAAGTCAGCTCAGTGTCCCTGCAATGTCACCCTTACTGCCACCACCATCTCTCCACACTGGCTCTCTAATGTCCCTACAGTGTTACCACCACCACAGTGTCACCACCACCACAGGCAGATTAGCAGAAGGGAGGGGATAAAAATAGCTCATTGAAGTGTCACCATTTATCCTGTTCATCTGCCGGGGGTGTTTGACTGATTGACATCTGTTTCACTCACAATGACAACACTTGACTCCTCGTCTAAACATCCATTTAGGTTGTCACTTCAGACCAGCCTCAGACGGAGCAGCACTGATCACATGTCATGTGGTGGTCTGTTAGGAACCTCTCTCACCTGCCCTGTCCCTGTCCAGCAACACCTCTGACCCCTGTGTGTGTGTGTGTTGTGTGTGTGTGTGTGTGTGTGTGTGGTGTGTGTGTGTGTGTGTGTGTGTGGTGTGTCTGTGTGTGTGTGTGTGTGTGTCTGTGTGTGTGTGTGGTGTGTGTGTCTGTGTCTGTGTCTGTGTGTGTGTGTGTGTGGTGTGTCTGTGTGTCTGTTTGTGTGTGTGTGTGTGTGTGGTGTGTGTGTGTGTGTGTGTGTGTGTGTGTGTGTGTGTTGTGTGTGGTGTGTCTGTGTGTGTGTGTGTGTGTGTGGTGTGTCTGTGTGTGTGTGTGTCTGTCTGTGTGTGTGTGTGGTGTGTCTGTGTGTGTGTGTGGTGTGTGTCTGTGTGTGTGGTGTGTCTGTGTGTGTGTGTGTGTGTCTGTCTGTGTGTGTGTGTGTGGTGTGTCTGTGTGTGTGTGGTGTGTCTGTGTGTGTGTGTGTGTCTGTGTGTGTGTGTGTGTGTGTGTGTGTGTGTCTGTGTGTGTGTGTGTGTGTCTGTGTGTGTGTGTCCTGCAGGAGAAGGCAGACCTTGGGAGCTGAACTTCTCCTTGTGTTACCTCCCCACCGCTGGCAGACTCACTGCCACTGTCATCAAGGCCACCAACCTGAAAGCCATGGATCTCACCGGCTTCTCAGGTAAACACTGTGTGTTTGCAACATGGACATAGAAGAGAGGACTGACCAGTGAAGGGTAGTGTAGCGCTCTCTTTTAAGAGGACCTTGTGTGTTGGAAACATGCAGAAAGCCAGACACATGTATTGTTCTGTGTGGGTAAGTTATGCCTCAAATAGGACATCATGAACAGCCTGAAACTTTCCACTCGTTACCCTCAACTGCATAATCAATGTTTAAAAAAAAACAATAATATCCGTGTCTGATTCATGGCCTGGACTGATTGCGTAAAATAATTTAATTAACACATTTCTAATCAAGTTATTAATCTTCTGTGAGGACATGATGATCCAGCTATAGAACCTCAACCTTTGATGAAATTGCATTTTAAATGATAATGAGGACACACTGTTATTATAAAAATTAATGATTATGAGTGTAATGGCTCAAAGATACTTAAAATCCGCCGTAAAATCAAGTCTTAGCTGTCCGTTTGCACTCGGTGCTGTTGTCAGTTCTGCGACATGTTCTGCTCATGTGGAGCTGAATGGATCTTAATAGCGAATCCACCTTCCTTTACTTCCTAATCCGGATTGGCCAAGGACTGGATTAGCATGCCTTTCATGTGTTACACAGACAGATCCTGTGAGCATCATTGTTAATAGCTTTCCCAGGAGCGCTCTCTCATCTCTCTCTCTCTCTCTACATCTCTCTCTCTCTCTCTCTCTCTCTCTCTCTCTCTCTCTCTATCTCTCTCTCTCTCTCATCTCTCTCTCTCTCTCTCTCATCTCTCTCTCATCCTCTCTCTCTCTCTCTCTCTCCTCTCTCACTCTCTCTCTCTCCTCTCATCTCTCTCTCTCCTCTCCTCTCTCTCTCTCATCTCTCTCTCATCTCTCCTCTCTCATCTCTCTCTCTCTCTCTCATCTCTCTCTCTCTCCTCTCCTTCTCATCTCTCTCTCTCTCATCTCTCTCTCTCTCATCTCTCTCTCTCATACTCTCTCTCTCTCTCTCATCTCTCTCTCTCGTCATCTCTCTCTCTCTCTCTCTCTCTCATCTCTCTCTCTCATCTCTCTCTCTCCTCTCTCTCTCTCTCTCTCTCTCTCTCTCATCTCTCTCCCTCTCTCTCTCTCTCTCTCTCTCATCTCTCTCTCTCATCTCTCTCCCTCTCTCTCTCTCTCTCTCTCTCTCTCATCTCTCTCTCTCTCTCCTCTCTCTCTCTCTCTCTCATCTCTCTATCTCTACATCTGTCTCTCTCTACATCTCTCTCTCTCTACATCTCTCTCTCTCTCTACATCTCTCTCTCTACATCTCTCTCTCTCTACATCTCTCCTCTACATCTCTCTCTCTCTACATCTCTCTCTACATCACTCTCTGTCTACATCTCTCTCTCTCTCTACATCACTCTCTCTACATCTGTCTCACTGTCTACATCTCTCTCTCTCTCTACATCTATCTCTCTACATCTCTCTCTCTGTCGCTACATGTCTCTCTCCCTCTCTCTCTCCCTCTCTCAGATCCGTACGTGAAGGCCTCCCTGGTCTGTGACGGCCGCAGGCTGAAGAAGAGGAAGACCTCCATCAAGAAGAACACGCTGAACCCCACCTACAACGAGGCCCTGGTCTTCGACATCCCCAACGAGAACATCGAGAGCGTCTCCATCCTGATCGCAGTGATGGACTATGACTGGTGAGAGGAGGCAGGGCTGTTAGCACGCTAACACCAGGCTATTATGCTAACATAATGCTAACATGTTCATTTATATCTTTAGACACAAGTTTTCACAGTTTTTACCATGCTGCGAACAATCCTTTTTTGTGTTAATGCCAATGCTAGGAAAATGCTACATTACGTAATGTACTTACCAAGCTATGACAATGCTAATTGGATGTTGTATTATGACGCTTGTATCACTGATGTGTTGACTGCACAGCAGCATCACTGTTCATTACCAGCCACATCGTCAAGGTTACTGGTGGCCGCTAGACATGTGTTTTCCCAACATGCACATGGTTGTTTGTTGTGGTTGTTTGTTGTGGTTGTTTGTTGTGGTTGTTTGTTGTGGTTGTTTGTTGTGGTTGTTTGTTGTGGTTGTTTGTTGTGGTTGTTTGTTGTGGTTGTTTGTTGTGGTTGTTTGTTGGGTGTGCAGTCCTGCGCTGGTCTGCTGCCCTGTGATTCAGACTACAGTGGGCCTGCAGTTTTACATAAGGATGGGCTGGTCATGAATAAACATGACTATGTTAATACTAATGGAAACAGCGTCTGGTAGAGAGACACCGTGTAACCCTGCCACCGTGTCTGTCTGGCTCCACTTCTACGTCACAGCTTGGCTTCTTCTTGGTGTGTCTCTGTGTGTGTGTGTGTGTCCAGTGTGCAGTGTGTGTGTGTGTGTGTGTTCAGTGTGCAGTGTGTGTAAATGTAAATGTTCAGACCTGTGTGAAGACTCACTGTGTCGGTTACTGCTCTCCCTATAGGAATGAGACCATTAGAATGTGTTCTCTGTGTGTGTGGGTTCTGTGTGTGTGTGCAGTGTGTGTGTGCAGTGTGCAGACCATTAGAATGTGTTCTCTGTGTGTGTGTGCAGTGTGTGTGGTTGTGTGTGCAGACCATTAGAATGTGTTCTGTGTGTGTGGTGGTTCTGTGTGTCGTGTGCAGTGTGTGTGTGTGTGTGTGCAGACCATTAGAATGTGTTCTGTGTGTGTGTGTGTGTGTGTGCAGTGTGTGTGTGTGTGTGTGTGCAGTGTGTGTGTGTGTGTGTGTGTGTGCTGCAGCTGTACTGCTTGGGTCTGATGCTGTTATTTTTGTCCCAGTGTTCAATGTTGATTAAATGAGGGCCGTCTCTGCTTGTACCTGACAATATGTACCTCTCTCTCTCTCTTTCTCTCTCTCTCTCTCTCTCTCTCTCTCTCTCTCTCTCTCTCTCTCTCTCTCTCTCTCTCTATCTCTATGCTGGCCCTGGCTGTCTCTCTCTCCCTCTCCCTCCCTTTTCTCCCTCTCTCCCCTCCCTCTCTCCCCTCCCTCTCTCTCCCTCCCTCCCCTCCCTCCCCTGCCCCTCCCTCCCCTGCCTCTCTCTCCCTCCCCTCTCTCCCCATCCCCTCCCGCCCTCCCTCCCTCAGTATTGGTCATAACGAGGTGATAGGGATGTGTCGTGTGGGCAGTGATGCTGAGGGTCCAGGGAGGGAACACTGGACGGCCATGCTGGCCAACCCCCGCAAGCCCATAGAGCACTGGCATCAGCTTGTAGAGGTACTGGTGTGTGTGTGTGTGTGTGTGTGTGTGTGTGTGTGTGGGGGGGGGGGTTCTATGTGTGTTTGCTTTTACAGATCTGTTCAATCATTGTCCTCTCAACCAGCAGATTCCTTTTGCTTGTTCATGCTTGGTCAGTAAGCAATAACAGAGAAGAACATTTTACAGTTTAGATTCCTCCATATTGGTTTGATAACCCTCACCATCTAGCATCAACACCCGCCAATAGATGAACAGATCTTCAATTATTACCATCAATATATCAATCATGTTACCATCATATGTCTTGTTTTTTCGTGTGTTATATGTTATTGTGTGTACGCCTCCATCACTGAACACAGTGTCCCTAGGTAACGTAGTTTCTTCTCTGTTTCCAGGAGAAAAGCTATGAACACGTACGTGTCGAAGACTGCCCCGGCCGTGTCTCCCAAGCCCCACATCGTGGTGGACAGCCCTCACTCAGAGTAGACCAGTGAGTCTCTCCGTCAGAGCAGCCCAGACACTCACTCCTCCAGCCACCCCAGCGATACTCCTCCAGCCACCCCAGCGATAAGCTAACTCCTCCACCCACCCCAGCGATAAGCTAGCTCCTACATTTTACATTTAGTCATTTAGCAGACGCTCTTATCCAGAGCGACTTACAGTAAGTACAGGGACATTCCCCCCAAGGCAAGTAGGGTGAAGTGCCTTAACCAAGGATACAACGTCATTTGTCACGGCCGGGAATCAAACCGGTAACCTTCTAATTAATAGCCCGATTCCCTAACCGCTCAGCCATCTGACTCCTCTCCTCAGCTCCTCCACCCATGCTAGTGATAAGCTAGCTTTTTGTTAGCGTAGCTGGTGAATAGTCACGCTTGTGAGTCAGAGAGCTGCGAGTCCTCTAGCTGACTTCTGCAGCCAATGTGAACTGGTTCAACTCCTCAAATATAAATACAGTCCACCCACACTAGTGATAAGCTAGCTTTTTGTTAGCGTAGTTGGTGAGTAGTCACGCTGGCGAGTCACATGGCCTGAGTTTGAGTACCAGCGAGGGGGAAGATCAGGAGGAGGTGACTCTGACGAGCAGCGTGACTACGGCTGCTGCACCTGCAAGGGAGAAAGTGATTATCACATGGACCTAGTCAAGCCGAAACACTTAAAAAAAAAACTGTTGGAAAATGCTGCAGTTTCTAATTAGTCCGATAAGTGAGCAGCAGTTGAGAAATGTAAAAATAGATTGCACACCCTCCTCTCCAAAAAAAAGAAAGAAAATCATCCCATGATCCCAGTCAGTATCAGAGGAGGTCACTTCTTCTGCTGATGTCTGGAGATGCCTCTGCTCCAAGCCAGTAACATCTGCCTCATGTGGACGTTGTAGGGTCACGGTTACGTAACACATCCTTACTCCTCTCCTCCTGACAGTTCACTCTTCTCTCTTCTCTTCTCTCTCTCTCTCTCTCTCTGTCTGTCTCTGTCTCTCTCTCTGTCTCTCTCTCTCTCTCTCTCTCTGTCTCTCTCTCTCTCTGTCTCTCTCTCTCTCTCTCACACACACTCACATTCTTTCTCTTTCTCTCTCAATTCAATTCAATAACTAATTTCAGTAATGTTTTATTGGCGTGAATGAGTGAGCACTGTTGCCAAAGCCAGACAAGATTGAACAAATATATGAATTATGATACATTTACATTTGCAGAAAAAAAAGAAAGATTAAAAAAACTAAGAACTAATAGCTAAAATAACAACGATAATAATCAAACTAATAACAAGAAAGAAAACTAATATGACAACATCTCTCTCTCTCTCTCTCTCCTTCTCTCTCTCTCTCTCTCTCTCTCCTTCTCTCTCCTTCTCTCTCTCTCTCTCTCTCTCTCTCTCTCTCCTTCTCTCTCTCTCTCTCTCTCTCTCTCTCCTTCTCTCCCTCTCTCTCTCTCTCTCTCTCTCTCTCTCGTGAAACCTCTTCCCCTCCTCCTCCTCTCTGCAGGTGGTCGTCTGTCCAGTTCCAGACCTTCATTTCTTTCCACTCATATGTGAATAATTCTGAGAGAGAAAAGCTCGGAGACACATCAACTCTGCTTGTGCTCCTAAACCCTCCTCTGAGCCAACGGCCCAGATCACAGGCTGGACACCAGCTCCACAGATCACAGGCTGGACACCAGCTCCACAGATCACAGGCTGGACACCAGCTCCACTTACAATATTACACTACACATACACAATCATACACAGATACACAGACATTCACATTAGGAGTAAAGTAGGTACAGTAATGAGATAAGAAACATAACACAGTGGACACACACACACACACACACACACAACACTCAAAACAGGTTTGTAGTTAGTGTGTGGTTCAGGTAATTACTGGTAATTCATCCAGAAGATAAGATGTAATGTACATTTCTCCTTTCAAAAAAACCAAATAAAAAGATAAGAGACTGAAAATGGCCCAAAAACAATCCTGCACTTGTACAAACTTAGAAAGGAAAAAAAAATACATGTCGATATTTTCTGTTGCAACAGTAGTGACGAGGTGTAGGGTGCTGTATTGGAAAATTGTTCCACGTGTTCCGTGTTTTCATCATCAGGACAAACTTCAGTCTCCAGGGACTCCAGGCAGTTTTAGATGCCTGGTTCAGGCTGTCTGGATCAATACTTCTCCTTGTTGAAGTCTTGGTTTACTGGTTCCTCCTGGTTCCTCTTGGTTCCTCCTGGTTCCTCTTGGCTCCTCCTGGTTCCTCCTGGTTCCTCCTGGTTCCTCTTGGCTCCTCCTGGTTCCTCCTGGTTCCTCCTGGTTCCTCCTTGGTTCCTCCTGGTTCCTCTTGGTTCCTCCTGGTTCCTCCCGGCAGAGGAGGGAACCCATCGGAGGTCATTATTGATGTCAGGAGAGGTAGATGTGTGGATGGACCCATTAGCCAAAGCATGTTAGGTAACCTTGAAATGTGTCTCTCTGCTTCACCTTTTATTCCCCCTCTCCATGGAACTCATCAATATCAATTTGCTTTTATTTTTCTATTTATTCATTTGGGGATTTCTGTAATATATTCTCATCAAGAAAGAATTTTACTCATGCCAGTTTTTTACTATTCACTGAGGATGAGACAGTCTTGGAGGCCTGAACAATTTGATCGCCTGTGCGTGTGTGGAAGGAGTCTGGCCATCTGGCCACACTAAAGAGGACTCCTTCAGGGAGCTGTGATTAGGATGGACCTGCACTTTTCCGAGTGCATTCACTGGAACTGTATCCTACATCAAAGGACTTCATCATTTTATTTTTCTATCATTCCAGGATTTCATTTTTTTCTTCTAAAGACATTTATTTGATTTGAAAAGAGAAAAAAATGTGTCTGTCGTCCATCCATGTTTCTGACAGGACAATAAGTTCAGAAGGACACAAGCGTTTGTGTTGCTTTTTATTTCCGTGTATTTCCGTGTTTGTGGGTGTGTTTTGTATCTGTGTGCGTCTGCCTGTGTGTCCGTGTCACGTGACCCTGTGTGTGACATGTTCCCGTGGTCTCCTCTTCCTCCTCATCCTCCTCCCCAGCATCCACAGACTCCAACTCTCGTCTTGGAACTAAGTGTGTCGTCTGTCCTGTGTCTTAGAGGAACCATTCCTGTGTAGGACCCATTGCACTCGCTGGGAAGTGTGGTTTTCCCTCATGTGAGGGGTTTGTCTCTCATAGACATTAGGTCTTACAGTCTATGTTGTCTCTCGACTCAGCAGTCAGTCACCTCTTGCCTGATGTAAGTAATTGTGTTGGTTGTGTACTTCTTTCAATAAATGTGTACTGTATGTCTGAGGAGAAATCAGTCGGCACGACGGTTGAAAAATACAATGTTGGAAACGTTTTGATAACATAAACCAAGGAAGAGGTTCCGCAGGCGTACATTTTTACAGATGACTGCATCTACTTTATGTCCCTTTGAGATCCATTTCAACAAGGAGATGGAGAGGCAGACGTGTTGGTTGACTCTCCTAACCAGGCAAGACAACCTCCTAAACTCCAGCTCGTCCTCGCCCAGAGCTGTTTATCTGACCTTCTGTGTGTGGTTACAGAACCGTGTCCACTGCTCCAGAAGATACTCTGCCAAACAGCATATATTTGCCACCACAATCCTGTAACCCCAGTAAAACAATGGCTACCACAGGATACTAAAACCATACTGAATTACTATCGCTGCCTCTCCTCATCCTCCTCTCACACGCTCAGACAGGGATTCAGTTGCATTCAGGCCAGGGAAGGGGAGAGGTGCTGGTCATATGCTCGGTGGGAATACGGCCAAGGCAGCCGTGTATCCCGTATCGCACCCATAAGAATTCCATGTTGTTTGTTAGTCCAGGATGTCATTGATCTGCTCGTATAAGTAGATATGGTATTGATCGATCGGGCCCTGAGGCCTGTAGCGATCCCTCCCAGTCCTGATTCCCTGGCCTGTTCAGCTAGCTGTAGGAGTCCTGATTCTCAGGCCTGTTTGGCTGCTATAGAAGCCCCTGCCAGCGGACCGGGGGATGTATGTGAGCTTGTCGTGTAAAAAGCACCCTTGCTGTTCCTCCTCTCTTCACAACGCTGCCCTCGTTCTCTCCCGTTCCTCCTTCCTTCACCTCTTCATTTCTTTCTCCTCTCCTGTTTTCCTGCTCTCTCCCCACAGACTAACTTTCCCTCAGCCTCTTCAGCCCTCCATTTCTTTTCCAGACACAAACCCAGAGCCCTGCCCTCCATCTTGCCTTCCCTCCCTCCCTCTTTCTCCCTCTCTCTCTCCCTCCATGCCTCCCTCCCTCCCGCCATCCCTCCCTCTCCCCCTCCCTCCTTGTTCCTCTCCTGGTTCCTCTGTTCCTCTCTCAGTGTTAGTGCAGTTCTGAATGGACTTTGGGAAACGTGTTTGCATGCTTATATTAACATGGATGATGTCAACTTGATGCAATGAAAATTAACTAAGTGATGCTTTAAGCAAAACCTGAAAATGAACTTGATACTAATACTACTAATGATGAAAATGGAGACCTAGCAATCGTTTATCTCTGTGATCAAAACCACGATGATGAGTAACATTGTTTATGCTGTGTATCTTAAATTGGTATTCCTGTTTTTGTTTATTTTGACTGTATTTTTTATATGATTTCTTTAGAAGTTTACTTTTTTATGAGTTAAGCTGATTTGAACAGGAGTGAGACAGTCAGTCAGGATGATTGTTTCAGTCAGAACAACTATGAGAAAGAAGATGTCATGACAAAGCTGACATGGGAGACCATGTTGGAAGTGGTGTGGTTGAAGCTGATTATGGAAATAAAGGATATGTATCATCCAGCAGCCTCAAGAGTGTCTGTTAACCAGGTCTGGGCCTAAACAGTACTGGGCCTACACAGTACTGGGCCTACACAGTACTGAGCCTACACAGTACTGGGCCTACACAGTACTGAGCCTACACAGTACTGGGCCTAGACTGTTTATCCCCTGAATATTTCTCTCTCTCTCACCTTCCATCTCCCTCTCTCTCTCACCTTCCATCTCCCTCTCTCTCTCACCTTCCATCTCCCTCTCACCCTCTTTATCTCATCCTCTCTCGCTCTCTCTCTTTCTGTCTCCCGTGCATTAAGTCATGAGTAATTATTTAGCCACTTTGTCATGAATTCTTTATTGTGGAGCAGGGCTGCCTGGTCTGTGTGTCTCTCCCTCCTCCTGCTCCCTCCTCCTGCTCCCTCCTCCAGCTCCCTCCTCCTGCTCCATCCTCCTGCTCCCTCCTCCTGCTCCATCCTCCTGCTCCCTCCTCCTGCTCCCTCCTGCTCCCTCCTCCTGCTCCCTCCTCCTGCTCCCTCCTCCTGCTCCCTCCTCCTGCTCCCTCCTCCTGCTCCCTCCTCCTGCTCCATCCTCCTGCTCCATCCTCCTGCTCCCTCCTCCTGCTCCCTCCTCCTGCTCCCTCCTCCAGCTCCCTCCTCCTGCTCCATCCTCCTGCTCCCTCCTCCTGCTCCATCCTCCAGCTCCCTCCTCCTGCTCCATCCTCCTGCTCCATCCTCCTGCTCCCTCCTCCTGCTCCCTCCTCCTGCTCCCTCCTCCTGCTCCCTCCTGCTCCATCCTCCTGCTCCCTCCTCCTGGTCCCTCCTCCTGCTCCCTCCTCCTGCTCCCTCCTCCTGCTCCATCCTCCTGCTCTCTCCTCCTGCTCCCTCCTCCTGCTCCCTCCTCCTGCTCCCTCCTCCTGCTCCATCCTCCTGCTCCCTCCTCCTGCTCCCTGGTCCTGTCCCTGTCTGTCTCTGTTCCTGTCCCCTGGTTCTCCTCCCTGGTTCTCCTCCCTGGTTCTCCTCCCTGGTTCTCCTCCCTGGTTCTCCTCCCTGGTTCTCCTCCCTGGTTCTCCTCCCTGGTTCTGCTGCCTACTCCTACACTCTGGGTCTTTCTCAGAGTTCAGATAAATCAGGGCAGTCCTGTGGTGATCCTCTGAATGAGCAGCACAGAACACTGAACGGCCCCAGTCAGCACTCTGGAGGAGCATGTCCACATCTCCAACCTTGCAGGAGGAAGGACGCCCGTGTGTGTGAGAGAGCACAGATAAAGAAGGGGGGAATAGGATTAAAAGAGTAAAGGAAAACAATGGTAGAGGGAGAGAGACAGAGGGAGAGAGATAGAGGGAGAGAGAGAGAGAGGGGGGGGGGAGGTAGCCGGGGGACGAGGAGGAATGAAATGAGGAACACGAGCAGAGAGTAGGAAAGAGAGCAGAGCGTGAGGAGGAGGAGGAGGGAGGTGGAAGAGGAGGACAGGTCTGTATATAGACACACTCACCGTGGGGCGATCAGGCACCTGCAGCCCAACCACACCGCACAGCGTGAGAACCGCTCGGAGCTAGGGACACACACACACACACACACACTGATGTGTCGACACGCCAGTTAGCACAGCCACAAAGCCATGAACCGCTGAGGGGTTGGGGGGGGGGGGCAGAGAAAAAAAGAGAGGAGAGAGAAGTGGGAGGAGGGGAGGGAGGGGGGATCTGCTGTCTCCATGGCAACTTTCCCACCGTGCAAAAAAAAAAAAAAAAAAAAAGGGGAAAAAAATCATTTAGTCGGAAAGACATTTCACTCAGTTCAGTGAGCTGAAAGAGGCAGAGTGGAAGGGAGGGTGAGCCAGACTGGGGGAGGTGTTCGCAGTACAGAACTGTTTCTATAACACTGGAGGTATTTATTAGTAAACTGTCAGCTGAGCATTAGCGTTAGGGACGATGTCATGGTAATGCCTTCTGTTATCTCATTAAAAATGAATGTCGTTTCTTTGGAGGCTGCTCAGTGGTTGATTTTGTACATTAACATATTAATTGGAGGGAATGAGGTCATTTAATAAAGTACTGTACGTGTCAGCTGTGTCCAGATATAACAACACAGCGTTATTTGTAGCGTAGGAGCGGCACAGCACGTCCTCGCGCGCGCACTCCGGCCCAGATCCTGCAGACCACATCACCGCGGTGATGCAGTGAGTGCAGAGAGACCATCATGATCCAGTGTTCATTCTGCTAACCCAGTTCTGTGTGTCGGTGTGTCAGTGTGTTGGTGGTGATTACCTGTGGTGAGAGACCATCTGCTCCCCTCCGCCGGCTGGAGGGCTGGCCAGAGACCCTCCACCTGGGGCCCCGGACAGGTGAGTCTTACACCTTAAGACACCTACCACAACTGAGAACCAAATAGCCTTTCTAGCAATAGGGATATACTTCTGATTTTCAAGGGGTGATGTTGAAAATATACACAATACCACAGCCTGCATTTGAAACACGGACTGAAAAGCAGGCCGTTTTAATAACGGTGAATAAAACCGGGGCAGTGCACTATTTAAAAACAGCGCGAGACGCAGAGTATCCATTTGTGCAACAGGAAACAGCCAAGTTGCTTAATAAGGCATGGCGGCGCGCACACGGGGTCCCGCATTTAGATGTAATCTGGCAGCTGTGCTCAAGCCTGAATGAAAGGCTTGTGTGTGGGTTTATTTGATTCTAGCCACAGGCGCACTCTCCATCCGATGAACCTTCCTTGGGTCACTGCAAGAGTCCGGCCGGCCTTCTACACTGCAACCCAAACACAAACACACTTTTTGCCCACAGCAAACCGCACTCCATTTCATTGGGTTAAATTGATTCAGAACATTGTTTTTGTGGAAAGGATTTTGAGTTTGATGAGATCGGAAGCCCTTTGCTTCTTGCTGAGTTGGGCTGGCTGGCTAGCTGGCTCTGCCATGGGGGAATACATGCTATTGTCGGAGTGAGAGAGACACGGTGCCGTTGTGTTCCCAGCGCAGGTTAGCTTCAGGCGCATCGTACTGATTTGACAGCAGGTTCGCTCACCGAAGGCAGCGCCAGTAATTATGTGTGTTGTTCCAGCGCGAAAGAAATAGGTGGGTATAAAACATGACTTGTAACAAAGGCGTTGGGTTTGAGCTAGAGGCCTTCCTGTTTGACATAAACAACATGACAACACATTTGACAGAAGACATAAATAGATTATTTAGGTTACAATGAGAAGGTCCTTAAAACAGCACAGCCTACCACAATACTTTACAAATCCCTAATCGATGTCTGCTACTGAAGTAATTCCGGCTCAAATAGTAGGCCTATTATAATAAGGTTTATGTGTTATTATAACTAAAGTTAGAGTCGAGTTTCTGAGATGCACGTTTCCCAAATAATTGGGGAAGTTAAACGTGCCAGTTCTATGTGCAAATGATCTCTCAGGACCAACTAATTTAACTTTAGGCTACTTGAATACGTGATTCCAGTAGAACGTTACAGGCGAAACGCTTTTCAAAGGATGAAAGGTTATGCTTGTATAATTAAACAATGTATTTATCTACGCGTAACATCCCACGCATAGGCTGTTAAAAGCCCGGCGTGGTAAAATGAGAGTTGAGGAATTATAGTTCCTACTAATGGACACAACTAATAATACCGGAGAATATACTGACCCCTGGTGTAGAACGACGGCAAGACAGTCCATCTACCAAAAAATATCAACATTTAGCATAACTTCTGAGAATAGGCCTACCTTCTGCTAGGTTCGTAGTACACCGTATGACTACTAGATTTATTTTTCGCAAGAGTTATTAGGAAAACAAGCATTACGATTACGGGTGGCAGCTATCTGAACACTATAGCAATGTATCATTTGTTTGACATTTGATTAAACACTCCTGGGGGTGGTTCTAAAGCACCGATGAGACGATAACCGAAAAATAAATTTGTGATTGTGGCGGAGCGCCGTGACACTTTGTGTCAAAATGAAAATAGGTTTTGTGTATTAAACTTTCCATAGAAAATTGCAGTCCCTTACTTGGACTACTCACAAACGATTGTGCTGACAGTGTGATACAAACAGGTGAGTAGGCTGATGTTAAATTAATTGATTTACTTTTTTGTTGGTAACGTTAGCAAGCTAACCGTCATCTGGTGGTAGCTAGCAGCTAGCATTTATTACGTCGCCGCCCTGGCTGCGGTGCCCGGCTTTGTACATGGCGAACTAACGCTAGGTATGTTCTTGTTCAGTTTTGTTCATGTGCATTTACGGTATTGGTAGACGCTACACATCACAACATCGAGTGATTCAATCTATATTAGCTCTTAAGTAGCTTTACTCTAATCAGATGAACTATAGCTAGCCTTGTTGCAAGCTACAACGCACATAAAAGTGTCCTAATCTATTCTTTGTTGGCATTTTTATCGAAAACAAAACTATCTTGTCCGGACTATAACATAATCTCTCGCGTTAAGAGTTTGAATATAACCCCTGCTATGAGAGAGAATATTTTACTATTTGTTGATAGTTCATACCTTCTCTCACACTGTTGACGATGAGAATGCTAACCTAGCCAAAATAGCTAACTGGCTACTTTAGGAACTAGGTGGAATGGAGGCATACCGACCGTACTGTACCACCCGGGTTTTGATGCAATTTCCAGTGTGATTCAAAACGAATAGTCTAGCCTTAGCTTTTCACGCCTAGCATCGCGATGCTACAATATGCACACGGTATTTTCTAACAAATACTTATTGTGTTATTGTTAACGAACAAGACTATAATAATTACTCGTTATAAGTCAGCCTTTATATGATGAAGGTTAGCTGTGGTTGTGCACTTGATCGTTGTCGTTCTCGACTGGAAACATTTGCCATTTAGGCTAGTTAGCTCTATGTTGGTTAAAAATGAGTTGCAACATCATCGGTATCAGCACGGCTGGAATCATCTTCAGCACATGTATCTACGACCAAATGACAGCCGTGCGGATATCCATCAACAACGCGCTCCCTCTCGTGTGATGTTGCTTTTATACAACATTTCAAAAAGCACCATTTATTAGTTAGGCTATCAAAGGTAACGGACTATGATTTTTGATTATGTAATCGTTTATCTGTCTCCGCCAACACAAAATAGTTCCTCAACTCCGCTATAATGTAGCAACACAAACTTTTAGCAGAGAGATTGTCTCTCGGATAGTAGAAACCAAGGCCGTAGCCATGGAGTCAACATTGGGGGTGCGAATTACATTTTTTATGATAATTTCGGACAGCGTGCGTGGTTGCCTAGCGTAGCACATTTATATTTTTCTATCAATATATTGGGGGGGGACATTTTGACCAGATTGTAATATTGTCCCCCCCAATATATATTATGATTACGGCCTTGGTAGAAACATATTAGAAGATGTCTCTTTATTCTTAATATTTTTGTGGTGGAAAGCGCTAGAAATACCGGCGTAATGTTCAGGTCAGAATCGCCCCTCACAGGCCGGCTTCACATGCACAAGACATTTTCAGGACACCATTAGGTTTGGGCCAATCGTGGTAGTGCTTAGCTGGAAGAGAGGAGATTTCAAAGGTGTGTAAGAGGTCACGAGAGCAGAAGGCAGTTGGTACCCAGTCCCTTCGCAGTGTTTATTGCGGTTTTGACTCCTTGAAGCACAATAAACTGTTAGCATCAGACCTTGCTCTAGTTCCAGGGCTGTCCTTTTGAACTCTGATGACTGATCGAGACTTAGACCGTAAGATACCCAACAGTAACCCTCCATTTTGTGTCTACCCTGAACAAGGACGCTGCACTTCCCTTTAACATGCTGATCTTTCCTGTCTCTAGTCTGATTGTGGCAGGTTCGGGCCCATGGACCCGCCCACTAAACCCGGAGCCAATCAGGTGGCTGATGTGGTGTTTGTCATCGAAGGAACAGCCAATCTTGGCCCCTATTTCGAATCCCTGAGAAAAAACTACATCTTACCTGCCATTGAGTAAGTACCGTAGACATGTAAACCAGACGTTTTTCATGTCACCGTCCTGTCTTAGTCCTGAGTTCATGTCTGGCCTCTGATGACCACAGGTACTTCAACGGAGGGCCGCCCGCAGAGACTGATTTTGGAGGAGACGTGAGTTTCCACTTAGCTTCCACTCTGCCGAGTGTACAGGACTTCTGTGACAGTAACAAGATGCTCTCTATCTCTCTTTCTTTCTCGCTTGCTTTCTCCCACAATCCTCTGTCCCCCCTATCTCATCCTCTCCCCCTCTCTCTCTCCAGTATGGGGGCTCCCAGTATGGCCTGGTGGTGTTTAACACAGTGGACTGTGCTCCAGAGTCCTATGTCCAGTGTCTCGCACCGACCAGCTCTGCATTCGAGTTTGTGTCCTGGATCGACAGCATCCAGTAAGTGGTTGTCAAAACCAGGAACTCGACAGAAGGATCTGCTTCCTGTTTCCCATCATCCAGTGTGGGATAGGGGGGGGGGGTGTGTTCTAAGCCTGCCGTGTGACGCTGTGAACGTTGGCTCCCCAGGTTCATGGGAGGGGGTGCGGAGAGCTGCAGTCCTCATAGCAGAGGGCCTGTCTGTGGCCCTGCAGCTGTTCGATGACTTCAAGAAGATGAGGGAGCAAATGTGAGTAGTCCAGGGCAACTGCCCTCCCACAGACCTCACTGTACAGAGACAAGGACACACAGTCTCTGGGAAAAACACACACACATGTACACACACAGCCTCCGGTCCCCCACACACACAGCCTCCAGTAACACACACCCACAGCCCCCAGCTAACACCAGGCCTCTCTCTCACCTGTGTTCCAGAGGCCAGACCCACAAGGTGTGTGTCCTGCTGTGTAACTCCCCTCCTTACCTGCTGCCGGCTGTGGAGAGCGTCAGCTACACGGGCTGCACCGCCGACAGCCTGGTGAAGATCATCAGAGATGTGAGGAACCACAGACAGCATGTCCCCTCTGCCCTGCTCCTCCATGTCCCCTTCCTCCATCACTCTGCCCTGCTCCTCCATGTCCCCTTCCTCCATCACTCTGCCCTGCTCCTCCATGTCCCCTTCCTCCATCACTCTGCCCTGCTCCTCCATGTCCCCTTCCTCCATCCCTCTGCCCTGCTCCTCCATGTCCCCTTCCTCCATCCCTCTGCCCTGCTCCTCCATGTCCCCTTCGTCCATCGCTCTGCCCTGCTCCTCCATGTCCCCTTCCTCCATCGCTCTGCCCAGTAGCTGCTCTAACTCAGCCTGTCTCTCCAGAGAGGGATCCACTTCTCTGTGGTGGCTCCGCGGAAGCTGCCGGCGTTGCGGGCGCTGTTTGAGAGGGCGTCGCCCGTGTCCGGCCCGGCAGAGCCCCCCCACCTAGACTACAGCCAAGACCCCTTCCACATGGTGCTGGTGCGGGGCATCGCTCTCCCCCGTAAGGCACAACACTAACCACGCACAACGTAATGTTAGACTAACTACATCCAGATGAGAATTAGATAAATGTTTTGGTATTCAGCTGATTGTGTGTGTGTGTGTGTGTGGTAGTGTCTGCAGGAGGGGGGCCAGGCCCCCTGAAGGCAGTCCTCCCCCCCCAGCCTCTGTCCGTCAGCCAGCCTCTGGGAGCTGCACCCCAGCCTCCTCCTCCAATAAGCACGTCCCATCCATACCAGGTACAGAACTCTCCGGAAGCACATCCCTCTGTTTGCTGTTGACTCCAGAGTGTTCCAGGGTGGGCTGTGTTCAGGGCTCCAGGATGGGCTGTGTTCAGGGCTCCAGGATGGGCTGTGTTCAGGGCTCCAGGGTGGGCTGTGTTCAGGGCTCCAGGGTGGGCTGTGTTCAGGGCTCCAGGGTGGGCTGTGTTCAGGGCTCCAGGGTGTTCAGGGCTCCAGGGTGGGCTGTGTTCAGGGCTCCAGGGTGGGCTGTGTTCAGGGCTCCAGGGTGGGCTGTGTTCAGGGCTCCAGGGTGGGCTGTGTTCAGGGCTCCAGGGTGTTCAGGGCTCCAGGGTGGGCTGTGTTCAGGGCTCCAGGGTGGGCTGTGTTCAGGGCTCCAGGGTGTTCAGGGCTCCAGGGTGGGCTGTGTTCAGGGCTCCAGGGTGTTCAGGGCTCCAGGGTGGGCTGTGTTCAGGGCTCCAGGGTGGGCTGTGTTCAGGGCTCCAGGGTGTTCAGGGCTCCAGGGTGGGCTGTGTTCAGGGCTCCAGGGTGGGCTGTGTTCAGGGCTCCAGGGTGTTCAGGGCTCCAGGGTGGGCTGTGTTCAGGGCTCCAGGGTGTTCAGGGCTCCAGGGTGGGCTGTGTTCAGGGCTCCAGGGTGGGCTGTGTTCAGGGCTCCAGGGTGGGGTCTGACTCTCTCCCTCTCTCTCCCAGCCTGCAGCCTCCCTCAACGCTGCCCAGGCAGCGGCCCAGATGGCTGTGGAGGCAGCCAACAACCAGAAGAGTCGTTGTGAGTCTCCCACTCTCTCTCCTACCTCTCCCCCTCCTGTCTCCTACCTCTCCCCCTCCTGTCTCCCCTCTTTCTCTCTCCTGTCTCCATCCTGTCTCTCTCCCCCTGTTTCCACCACATAGCTGCATCACTACTCTCTCTACTGTGTGCTGACTGCTGTTTCCTCCAGTCCCAGGCATGGGGAACCCGGGGCCTCCCTTCAGCGGCCAGCCCAGCCTGCCCTCCGTAGCTGGGGTGAAGCTGGCTCCCTCCAGCCAGCCCAGCCTGGCCACCGTCACCACCGTCTCCACTCCCATGATGCCCCAGCAACAGCCCCCTCCCAGCCAGCTGCAGCAGGGGCCGCCCCCGGGGCCGCCAGCACCCAATCAGCAGCAAGTGCCTCCCCCCCAACAGCAGCCCTCGGTGAACCAGCAGCCCCCGCCCTCCTCACAGCCTGGCATGGTAGGAGCCCAGCCCTGCTGCCCTGTTAGCCTGCCCTGCTGCCCTGTTAGCCAGCCCTGCTGCCCTGTTAGCCTGCCCTGCTGCCCTGTTACCCAGCCCTGCTGCCCTGTTAGCCTGCCCTGCTGCCCTATAACCCAGCCCTGCTGCCCTGTTACCCAGCCCTGCTGCCCTGTTACCCTGCCCTGCTGCCCTGTTACCCAGCCCTGCTGCCCTGTTACCCAGCCCTGCTGCCCTGTTACCCAGCCCTGCTGCCCTGTTAGCCTGCCCTATAACCCAGCCCTGCTGCCCTGTTACCCAGCCCTGCTGCCCTTTTACCCAGCCCTGCTGCCCTGTTAGCCTGCCCTATAACCCAGCCCTGCTGCCCTGTTACCCAGCCCTGCTGCCCTGTTAGCCTGCCCTATAACCCAGCCCTGCTGCCCTGTTACCCAGCCCTGCTGCCCTGTTAGCCTGCCCTATAACCCAGCCCTGCTGCCCTGTTACCCAGCCCTGCTGCCCTGTTAGCCTGCCCTATAACCCAGCCCTGCTGCCCTGTTACCCAGCCCTGCTGCCCTGTTAGCCTGCCCTATAACCCAGCCCTGCTGCCCTGTTACCCAGCCCTGCTGCCCTGTTAGCCTGCCCTATAACCCAGCCCTGCTGCCCTGTTACCCAGCCCTGCTGCCCTGTTACCCAGCCCTGCTGCCCTGTTAGCCTGCCCTATAACCCAGCCCTGCTGCCCTATAACCCAGCCCTGCTGCCCTGTTACCCAGCCCTGCTGCCCTGTTACCCAGCCCTGCTGCCCTGTTAGCCTGCCCTATAACCCAGCCCTGCTGCCCTGTTACCCAGCCCTGCTGCCCTGTTAGCCTGCCCTATAACCCAGCCCTGCTGCCCTGTTACCCAGCCCTGCTGCCCTGTTAGCCTGCCCTATATCCCAGCCCTCCTGCCCTATAACCCAGCCCTGCTGCCCTGTTAGCCTGCCCTATAACCCAGCCCTGCTGCCCTGTTACCCAGCCCTGCTGCCCTATAACCCAGCCCTGCTGCCCTATAACCCAGCCCTGCTGCCCTATAACCCAGCCCTGCTGCCCTGTTACCCAGCCCTGCTGCCCTATAACCCAGCCCTGCTGCCCTATAACCCAGCCCTGCTGCCCTATAACCCAGCCCTGCTGCCCTATATCCCAGCCCTCCTGCCCTATAACCCAGCCCTGCTGCCCTGTTACCCAGCCCTGCTGCCCTATAACCCAGCCCTGCTGCCCTATAACCCAGCCCTGCTGCCCTGTTAGCCTGCCCTATATCCCAGCCCTCCTGCCCTATAACCCAGCCCTGCTGCCCTATATCCCAGCCCTCCTGCCCTATAACCCAGCCCTGCTGCCCTGTTACCCAGCCCTGCTGCCCTATAACCCAGCCCTGCTGCCCTATAACCCAGCCCTGCTGCCCTATAACATGTCATTATTCTAATGTTGTGTTCTCTCTCCTGACCCCACCCTCTTGCCCCCACAGCCTGGCGTATCTGCAGCCAACGCGATTGGACAGCCGCAGCAAGGAGTAGCCAATAAGATAGTAGCATGGAGTGGTGTTCTGGAGTGGCAGGAGGTGAGGGCAACGATGACCTGGTTTAGCTGGAGGCTCAGTCCTGCTCTGGTGCCTGCTCTGGGGCCAGGGCCATGCTCTGGTGCCTGCTCTGGGGCCAGGGCCATGCTCTGGTGCCTGCTCTGGGGCCAGGGCCATGCTCTGGTGCCTGCTCTGGGCCCAGGGCCATGCTCTGGTGCCTGCTCTGGGGCCAGGGCCATGCTCTGGTGCCTGCTCTGGGGCCAGGGCCATGCTCTGGTGCCTGCTCTGGGGCCAGGGCCATGTTCTGGTGCCTGCTCTGGGGCCAGGGCCATGCTCTGGTGCCTGCTCTGGGGCCAGGGCCATGTTCTGGTGCCTGCTCTGGGGCCAGGGCCATGTTCTGGTGCCTGCTCTGGGGCCAGGGCCATGCTCTGGTGCCTGCTCTGGGCCCAGGGACATGCTTTATTTATTACTATTAACCACTGACTTCAGCAACCCTGTTATTTGACTTGATTCATTATCTTCTGATGAATCGAACAAGATTGTTGTTGTGCTTGAACTACAATTGGTTTGGCTCCATGATCGACCTGGCTGACAGAACCCACGCCCAGAAGCACGTCCTGCCTGTCTAATGAGGCCCGGGTGCTTCTAAGCCCTCATCCTGATCCATATCTAGTGACAGGCCGCTGGAGTCAGGTGCTAAGAGACATGGACAGGTTGCAGGCTGTTCGACGGGACTTACAGCCTGCTGACACACCAAAAGGCTTGTACTGCAGCAGGTACTACAGCTGGCTAACACACCAGGGGACAGGAAACAGGCTTGTCCTGCAGCAGGTACTACAGCTGGCTAACACACCAGGGACAGGAAACAGGCTTGTACTGCAGCAGGTACTACAGCTGGCTAACACACCAGGGGACAGGAAACAGGCTTGTACTGCAGCAGGTACTACAGCTGGCTAACACACCAGGGGACAGGAAACAGGCTTGTCCTGCAGCAGATGGTATCTAGTGTCCAGGTGGTAGTCTTGACTGATATGGATTTGATCACGTATTGATCCAGTATTGATCGGCTGAAGATGAACAGTGCTTCTTCTTATCCCAGAGGGTGTGGTGTTATCGACCCTGTTTTAGATTGTGATGCTTACAAGGCTGTTTGTCATGTTCTGGAGGTTCTGCTTGGAGGTTCTGCCAATCAGTTAGTCCCCGCCCCCAGGATGGGAGACTGCTGTCCCCTTGTCCACTGTGTATGTTAACTTCCAAACCTCCCTCTGCCCTTTTGTCCCCCCGCTCTCTCCTCCCTCCCCCCTCTCTCCTCCCTCCCTCCCCCTCCTCTCCTCCCTCCTCTCTCCTCTCCTCCCTCCCCCCCTCTCTCCTTTCATCCCTTCAGAAGCCCAAAGCTGCATCTATGGATTCCAACACCAAACTCACCCGCTCGCTACCCTGCCAGGTGCAGGTGAACCAGGGAGAGAATCTGTGAGTATGGAGGTGACTGAGGAGATGTGGAGGTGACTGTGAGGAGATGAGGTGACTGTGAGACGTGGAGGTGACTGTGAGACGTGGAGGTGACTGTGAGACGTGGAGGTGACTGTGAGACGTGGAGGTGACTGTGAGACGTGGAGGTGACTGTGAGACGTGGAGGTGACTGTGAGGAGGTGTGGAGGTGACTGTGAGGAGGTGACTGTGAGGAGACGTGGAGGTGACTGTGAGGAGATGTGGAGGTGACTGTGAGGAGACGTGGAGGTGACTGTGAGGAGACGTGGAGGTGACTGTGAGGAGATGTGGAGGTGACTGTGAGGAGACGTGGAGGTGACTGTGAGGAGCTGTGGAGGTGACTGTGAGGAGGTGACTGTGAGGAGATGTGGAGGTGACTGTGAGGAGACGTGGAGGTGACTGTGAGGAGATGTGGAGGTGACTGTGAGGAGATGTGGAGGTGACTGTGAGGAGACGTGGAGGTGACTGTGAGGAGCTGTGGAGGTGACTGTGAGGAGACGTGGAGGTGACTGTGAGGAGCTGTGGAGGTGACTGTGAGGAGCTGTGGAGGTGACTGAGGAGACGTGGAGGTGACTGTGAGGAGACGTGGAGGTGACTGTGAGGAGCTGTGGAGGTGACTGAGGAGATGTGGAGGTGACTGTGAGGAGCTGTGGAGGTGACTGAGGAGACGTGGAGGTGACTGTGAGGAGCTGTGGAGGTGACTGTGAGGAGGTGACTGTGAGGAGATGTGGAGGTGACTGTGAGGAGACGTGGAGGTGACTGTGAGGAGCTGTGGAGGTGACTGTGAGGAGACGTGGAGGTGACTGTGAGGAGCTGTGGAGGTGACTGTGAGGAGGTGACTGTGAGGAGATGTGGAGGTGACTGTGAGGAGACGTGGAGGTGACTGTGAGGAGCTGTGGAGGTGACTGTGAGGAGACGTGGAGGTGACTGTGAGGAGATGTGGAGGTGACTGTGAGGAGCTGTGGAGGTGACTGTGAGGAGGTGTGGAGGTGACTGTGAGGAGCTGTGGAGGTGACTGTGAGGAGCTGTGGAGGTGACTGTGAGGAGGTGTGGAGGTGACTGTGAGGAGACGTGGAGGTGACTGTGAGGAGGTGTGGAGATGACTGTGAGGAGACGTGGAGGTGACTGTGAGGAGCTGTGGAGGTGACTGAGGAGATGTGGAGGTGACTGTGAGGAGACGTGGAGGTGACTGTGAGGAGATGTGGAGGTGACTGTGAGGAGACGTGGAGGTGACTGTGAGGAGCTGTGGAGGTGACTGAGGAGATGTGGAGGTGACTGTGAGGAGACGTGGAGGTGACTGTGAGGAGATGTGGAGGTGACTGTGAGGAGATGTGGAGGTGACTGAGGAGATGTGGAGGTGACTGTGAGGAGACGTGGAGGTGACTGTGAGGAGAGGTGACTGTGAGGAGCTGTGGAGGTGACTGAGGAGATGTGGAGGTGACTGTGAGGAGCTGTGGAGGTGACTGTGAGGAGATGTGGAGGTGACTGTGAGGAGACGTGGAGGTGACTGTGAGGAGACGTGGAGGTGACTGTGAGGAGCTGTGGAGGTGACTGAGGAGACGTGGAGGTGACTGTGAGGAGCTGTGGAGGTGACTGTGAGGAGATGTGGATGTGACTGTGAGGAGATGTGGAGGTGACTGTGAGGAGACGTGGAGGTGACTGTGAGGAGGTGTGGAGGTGACTGAGGAGATGTGGAGGTGACTGTGAGGAGACGTGGAGGTGACTGTGTATATCTTCTGACAGGAATGCTGACCAGTGGCCACAGAAACTGATCATGCAGCTGATTCCACAACAGTTACTGGTGAGAGGACTTGTCGTGTGTGTGTGTGTGTATGTCGTGTGTGTGTGTGTGCTCCAGGATAAATGTGTTTATGTATTTTTAGTAAGGAGGTTAACTTTGTCTCTCTCCCCAGACGACCCTGGGTCCTCTCTTCAGGAACTCTAGAATGGTTCAGTTTCTCTTCACCAACAAAGACGTGGAGTCACTGAAGGGTCTCTACCGCATCATGGCTAACGGATTTGTAAGGACGGCTGCTAAGCAGGGTTTCCCGCAGCACTTTTCCGTGCATGCTAATGCCAAGCCAGCGTCCCCACCCTCCCTCATGAGGGCTCCTACACCTTCCCCATGTTAGAGTGCAGGTCCCGCCTCTGTCCACTAGGGGGAGTGACTGTGAGCGCAGTGTGGGCACCAGGCCTCTAGAGGGGGCTGTGCACCGCCGCTACGCACTGATGCGACGCGTGTGTTCCTTGTCACCAGTGTAGGAGAAAGTGCCGCTGTTAAGCTTGACTGTGTTCTAGTTACATTGGGTTTCTGCCTGGCCAGCTGTCATTTTCCCATCGAATATAAATGAAGATTATATATAAGTAGGTCCACTGACGTGTAGACAACGCCATCGACAATATTATAATTCCCTCAGCAAGTGGATAAGCTTCCTTATCAAATCCCATCAAGTATTTACGTTGTTGCCAGAGATGAAACGTTCTGAAGTAGATCCGCCCCATTTCAGATGGTAGGTTCTAGGTTCTTGAATGGAGCGCTGTGACCCCTGACCTGTGACCCCTGACCTGTGACCCCTGACCTGTGACCCCTGCAGGCAGGCTGTGTGCACTTCCCCCACAGCGCCCCGTGTGAGGTGCGCGTGCTCATGCTCCTGTACTCCTCCAAGAAGAGGATCTTCATGGGCCTCATCCCCAACGACCAGAGCGGCTTTGTCAACGGCATCCGCCAGGTCATCACCAACCACAAGCAGGTCCAGCAGCACCGCTCGGTAGGAGGGGGGGGCGGAGGGGGGGGGGGGGGGCAGGGGAGGGGAGGGGGGGCAGGGTATAAGGGGGAGGAGAGGGAGGGATGGAGGGAGGGAGGATGGAGGGGGAGTGAGAGAGGATGGAGAGGGCAGCTCGGTGGTTAGAGTTCTTGACTAGCTGTCATCTCTCTACGTTTCCTGTGTCCTGCCACGCTGCTGCTCCCTGCTACCTACACCAGACCATGTAGGTAGCAGAGCGTGGTCTGTGTCGACTGAGGCCTTCAGAGGAGGACATGAAAATCCCAACACTGTCATTACATATTTACTGCTGCCTTGTTTATAGGGGATTTCAAAGGGTATTAAAGAATCATGTCTTGATAGTTGTTAAGAGCTGTTGTGTGTAAGGATGCAGAGACTTGGACTTGTCGCTAGATGCGATTTTGCGTCGCCTGTTCAGCTACACACAACTAAATATTTTCTCAGAAACCTTACATAACTGTTCCAACCAACGTCTACTAGTTCAGGCTGGAAGACCACGGCCGGGGGAAATAAACAGAACGATTATAATGCATCTTGTCCAGGTAGGGTAGGTGTTTATGTGTGTCAGGGTGCAGGTGCTGCAGTCTCAGGGCTGTGTAGCGTGTGGGTGTCTGGCCCCAGAGGACTGCTCTCACACATGGCTGCTCTCCCTGTCCTCCTTCCCCCAGCTGGGCTCTGGAGGCCCCATGGTGCCGGGACAGGTGCCCTCCAACCAGAACTTCCTCAACAGACCTACTGGACCCATCCCTGTCTCCCACGGCAACGTCCAGCAGCAGGTACAGACCCCCGCCCTGCAGAGTCACACACACACACACACTTCTCCTCATCCCTTCCCTTGCTCTCTCATTACTCTGACCCCTCACACACTCCAGCTGCATCCTACACACACACACACACACACAACACCCTATACATATGCACACCCAACGCTCACACACACACACACCCTACATACACACCAGCTGTACCTCCTGTAGACCTATATATAAAACACACACACACACGTGGGCCGGCTCCAGTGTGGTCTCCTGTCTCCTTTACACCTGGGACACTGTGATGTCTGCATGCCTTATTAACCCTGTTTCCTTTTCTCCACACCTCCCATCTCCAACACCTCCTCCCATCTCCAACACCTCCTCCCATCTCCAACACCTCCTCCCATCTCCAACACCTCCCATCTCCAACACCTCCTCCCATCTCCAACACCTCCTCCCATCTCCAACACCTCCTCCCATCCCCAACACCTCCTCCCATCTCCAACACCTCCTCCCATCTCCAACACCTCCTCCCATCTCCAACACCTCCCATCCCCAACACCTCCTCCCATCTCCAACACCTCCTCCCATCTCCAACACCTCCTCCCATCTCCAACACCTCCTCCCATCTCCAACACCTCCTCCCATCTCCAACACCTCCTCCCATCTCCAACACCTCCTCCCATCTCCAACACCTCCTCCCATCTCCAACACCTACCTCCCATCTCCAACACCTCCTCCCATCTCCAACACCTCCTCCCATCTCCAACACCTCCTCCCATCTCCAACACCTCCTCCCATCTCCAACACCTCCTCCCATCTCCAACACCTCCTCCCATCTCCAACACCTCCTCCATCTCCAACATCTCCAACACCTCCTCCCATCTCCAACACCACCTCCCATCTCCAACACCTCCTCCCATCTCCAACACCTCCCTCCCATCTCCAACACCTCCTCCCATCTCCAACACCTCCCATCTCCAACACCTCCTCCCATCCCCAACACCTCCTCCCATCCCCAACACCTCCTCCCATCTCCAACACCTCCCATCTCCAACACCTCCTCCCATCTCCAACACCTCCTCCCATCTCCAACACCTCCTCCCATCTCCAACACCTCCTCCCATCTCCAACACCTCCTCCATCTCCAACACCTCCTCCCATCTCCAACACCTCCTCCCATCCCCAACACCTCCTCCCATCTCCAACACCTCCCATCTCCAACACCTCCTCCCATCTCCAACACCTCCCATCTCCAACACCTCCTCCCATCTCCAACACCTCCCATCTCCAACACCTCCCATCTCCAACACCTCCTCCCATCTCCAACACCTCCTCCCATCTCCAACACCTCCTCCCATCTCCAACACCTCCTCCCATCTCCAACACCTCCTCCCATCTCCAACACTCTTCCTCTCTCCTCCCACCCCTCATCCTTCTTCCTTCTCCACCACTTTTCCTCCACCTCTTTCCTCCCCCCCCCCTGCACCAGTCTGTGGTGGGGGGTATGTCTCCTCTTAGTCAGGTCTCTATGATGGAGGATCAACACAAACAGATCAACCTGGTGAGAGTTACATCTCTCACATATATATACACACACACACTACACACACATCCTACACACACACACTCATCCCAGTGCCCTACACCCCCCCCCAGTGCCCTACACACACACCCACCCCCAGTGCCCTACACACACACACACACACAGAGCCCCTGTGAGGGTGCAGTCTGCAGCAGCTGCCATGTTCTGAACCTCCCTCATGCTGACAAGTCCTGCAGAGCACCTCACTCCTGTGAGGAGAGAAATGATGCACCTCTCCATCTCTCTCTGCCTTGACTCTCTGTCCCTCTCTCTCTCCCCTGTGTCTCTGCCCTCTCCCTCGCTCTCTGTCTATCCTTTCTCTTTCTCTCTCTGTTTCTCTCCCTCCCTATCTCTGTCTCTGCCCTCTCTCTCCATCCCTCTCTGTCTCTCCCTCCCTCTCTCTATCTCCCTCTCTCCCTCCCTATCTCTGTCTCTGCCCTCTCTCTCCATCCCTCTCTGTCTCTCCCTCCCTCTCTCTATCTCCCTCTCTCCCTCCCTATCTCTGTCTCTGCCCTCTCTCTCCATCCCTCTCTGTCTCTCCCTCCCTCTCTCTATCTCCCTCTCTCCCTCCCTATCTCTGTCTCTGCCCTCTCTCTCCATCCCTCTCTGTCTCTCCCTCTCTCTATCTCCCTCTCTCTCTCCCTCTCTCTCTCTGTTTTTCTCGCTTGACACTCTGTCCCTCTCTTCCCTGTCTCTCTCTGTGTCTGCCCTCTCTCTCTGTATCTCTCTCTGTCTCTCTCTCCCTCTCTGTGTCTCTCTCCCTTGACTCTCCCCTCTCTCTCTTTCTATTTCTCCATTCTGGCCTCCAGCTGCCTGTCTCCTGTCCCCTCGCTAACCTCCCCCCTCCTCCTCACCGCAGATGACGATGAGAGCCGCAGGCACAGCCAATCAGCAGCCTCCAGTCACCGGCGCCCCGCCCAATCAGGTCGCTCAGGGTGGCCAAGCCCCGCCCCAGGGGGCTATGCTTCGCCTTCCAAATCCAGGAGCCAATCCACAGCTGCGCAGTCTACTGCTCAGCCAACAGCAGCCAGTAAGAATACAGCCTTTGCCTGACTTCCTGTGACGTGTTTACTGACTGTGTCACCAGACTAATCACAGCAGATTAATCAGTTAATACTGCCTGGATAAGCCCTGGCTGGTCTACTCTCATGACCTGACTAAGAAGTTTGTGAATGTTCATCTTCACTTGAACCTGCACTGCTGAACTAAACTGGAACTCGCCTTCCTGTTTACATATTGTTCTAATCAGTTTGCACGCTGTGATGTTGATGTAGTATTTGACCATATTCTAATAGTGTTTACCTGTTGTCTTCTGTAGATGTATGTATCTGGCTGCTATGACGATTAGATTTTTAACCCCGGGAATTAAGAAAGCTGACTAGCGTTGTGTATATCTATAATGGCATGGTGTATATCTATAGTGACGGTGTATATCAATAATGGCATGGTGTATATCTATAATGGCATGGTGTATATCTATAATGGCATGGTGTATATCTATAACGGTGTGGTGTATATCTATAGTGACGGTGTATATCTATAACGGCATGGTGTATATCTATAGTGACGGTGTATATCTATAGTGACGGTGTATATCTATAATGGCGTGGTGTATATCTATAGTGACGGTCTATATCTATAATGGCATGGTGTATATCTATAGTGACGGTGTATATCTATAATGGCGTGGTGTATATCTATAATAGCGTGGTATATATCTATAGTGACGGTGTATATCTATAATAGCGTGGTGTATATTTATAGTGACGGTGTAAATCTATAATGGCGTGGTGTATATCTATAGTGACGGTGTACATCTATAATGGCGTATATCTGTCTCCTCAGCAGGGGGGCGTGCCCCACATGCAGGGGATGATGTCTCACCAGGGCCTGGGCCAGCAGCTCGTCCACCCCACCCCTGGAGGGGGCGCTCAGATGCAGGCTCAGTGGCGCCAGCCTCTCGGAGGTGAGGAACAGCCGTCCTACCCACCGCTACAGGGACACAGTGGTGGCTAACCTCATGTCCCTGTGTGTGCGGTAGCTAACCTCATGTCCCTGTGTGTGTGCGGTGGCTAACCTCATGTCCCTGTGTGCGGTGGCTAACCTCATGTCCCTGTGTGTGTGCGGTGGCTAACCTCATGTCCCTGTGTGCGGTAGCTAACCTCATGTCCCTGTGTGTGTGTGGTGGCTAACCTCATGTCCCTGTGTGCGGTGGCTAACCTCATGTCCCTGTGTGTGGTGGCTAACCTCATGTCCCTGTGTGTGGTGGCTAACCTCATGTCCCTGTGTGTGTGCGGTGGCTAACCTCATGTCCCTGTGTGTGTGCGGTGGCTAACCTCATGTCCCTGTGTGTGTGTGGTGGCTAACCTCATGTCCCTGTGTGTGTGCGGTGGCTAACCTCATGTCCCTGTGTGTGTGTGGTGGCTAACCTCATGTCCCTGTGTGCGGTGGCTGACCTCATGTCCCTGTGTGTGTGCAGTGGCTAACCTCATGTCCCTGTGTGTGTGCGGTGGCTAACCTCATGTCCCTGTGTGTGTGCGGTGGCTAACCTCATGTCCCTGTGTGTGTGCGGTGGCTGACCTCATGTCCCTGTGTGTGTGCGGTGGCTGACCTCATGTCCCTGTGTGTGTGCGGTGGCTGACCTCATGTCCCTGTGTGTGTGAGGTGGCTGACCTCATGTCCCTGTGTGTGTGCGGTGGCTGACCTCATGTCCCTGTGTGTGTGAGGTGGCTGACCTCATGTCCCTGTGTGTGTGAGGTGGCTAACCTCATGTCCCTGTGTGTGTGCGGTGGCTAACCTCATGTCCCTGTGTGTGTGCGGTGGCTGACCTCATGTCCCTGTGTGCGGTGGCTGACCTCATGTCCCTGTGTGTGTGAGGTGGCTACCTCATGTCCCTGTGTGTGTGCGGTGGCTAACCTCATGTCCCAGTGTGTGTGCGGTGGCTAACCTCATGTCCCTGTGTGTGTGCGGTGGCTGACCTCATGTCCCTGTGTTGTGTGCGGTGGCTAACCTCATGTCCCTGTGTGTGTGAGGTGGCTAACCTCATGTCCCTGTGTGTGTGCGGTGGCTAACCTCATGTCCCTGTGTGTGTGCGGTGGCTGACCTCATGTCCCTGTGTGTGTGCGGTGGCTAACCTCATGTCCCTGTGTGCGGTGGCTAACCTCATGTCCCTGTGTGTGTGCGGTGGCTGACCTCATGTCCCTGTGTGTGTGCGGTGGCTGACCTCATGTCCCTGTGTGTGTGCGGTGGCTGACCTCATGTCCCTGTGTGTGTGCGGTGGCTGACCTCATGTCCCTGTGTGTGTGCGGTGGCTGACCTCATGTCCCTGTGTGTGTGCGGTGGCTAACCTCATGTCCCTGTGTGTGTGCGGTGGCTGACCTCATGTCCCTGTGTGTGTGCGGTGGCTAACCTCATGTCCCTGTGTGTGTGCGGTGGCTAACCTCATGTCCCTGTGTGTGTGAGGTGGCTGACCTCATGTCCCTGTGTGTGTGCGGTGGCTGACCTCATGTCCCTGTGTGTGTGCGGTGGCTAACCTCATGTCCCTGTGTGCGGTGGCTGACCTCATGTCCCTGTGTGTGTGCGGTGGCTAACCTCATGTCCCTGTGTGTGTGTGGTGGCTAACCTCATGTCCCTGTGTGTGTGCAGTGGCTAACCTCATGTCCCTGTGTGTGTGCAGTGGCTAACCTCATGTCCCTGTGTGTGTGAGGTGGCTGACCTCATGTCCCTGTGTGTGTGCGGTGGCTGACCTCATGTCCCTGTGTGTGTGCGGTGGCTGACCTCATGTCCCTGTGTGTGTGCGGTGGCTAACCTCATGTCCCAGTGTGTGTGCGGTGGCTGACCTCATGTCCCTGTGTGTGTGCGGTGGCTAACCTCATGTCCCTGTGTGCGGTGGCTGACCTCATGTCCCTGTGTGTGTGCGGTGGCTGACCTCATGTCCCTGTGTGCGGTGGCTAACCTCATGTCCCTGTGTGCGGTGGCTGACCTCATGTCCCTGTGTGTGTGCGGTGGCTAACCTCATGTCCCAGTGTGTGTGCGGTGGCTGACCTCATGTCCCTGTGTGTGTGCGGTGGCTAACCTCATGTCCCTGTGTGCGGTGGCTGACCTCATGTCCCTGTGTGTGTGCGGTGGCTGACCTCATGTCCCTGTGTGCGGTGGCTAACCTCATGTCCCTGTGTGCGGTGGCTGACCTCATGTCCCTGTGTGTGTGAGGTGGCTGACCTCATGTCCCTGTGTGTGTGAGGTGGCTGACCTCATGTCCCTGTGTGTGTGCGGTGGCTGACCTCATGTCCCTGTGTGTGTGCGGTGGCTGACCTCATGTCCCTGTGTGTGTGAGGTGGCTGACCTCATGTCCCTGTGTGTGTGAGGTGGCTGACCTCATGTCCCTGTGTGTGTGCGGTGGCTGACCTCATGTCCCTGTGTGTGTGCGGTGGCTGACCTCATGTCCCTGTGTGCGGTGGCTGACCTCATGTCCCTGTGTGTGTGCGGTGGCTAACCTCATGTCCCTGTGTGTGTGCGGTGGCTAACCTCATGTCCCTGTGTGTGTGCGGTGGCTGACCTCATGTCCCTGTGTGTGTGCGGTGGCTGACCTCATGTCCCTGTGTGTGTGCGGTGGCTAACCTCATGTCCCTGTGTGTGTGCGGTGGCTGACCTCATGTCCCTGTGTGCGGTGGCTGACCTCATGTCCTGTGTGTGTGCGGTGGCTAACCTCATGTCCCTGTGTGTGTGCGGTGGCTAACCTCATGTCCCTGTGTGTGTGCGGTGGCTGACCTCATGTCCCTGTGTGTGTGCGGTGGCTGACCTCATGTCCCTGTGTGTGTGCGGTGGCTAACCTCATGTCCCTGTGTGTGTGCGGTGGCTGACCTCATGTCCCTGTGTGTGTGCGGTGGCTGACCTCATGTCCCTGTGTGTGTGCGGTGGCTGACCTCATGTCCCTGTGTGCGGTGGCTGACCTCATGTCCCTGTGTGTGTGCGGTGGCTGACCTCATGTCCCTGTGTGCGGTGGCTGACCTCATGTCCCTGTGTGTGTGCGGTGGCTGACCTCATGTCCCTGTGTGCGGTGGCTGACCTCATGTCCCTGTGTGTGTGCGGTGGCTGACCTCATGTCCCTGTGTGTGTGCGGTGGCTGACCTCATGTCCCTGTGTGTGTGCGGTGGCTGACCTCATGTCCCTGTGTGCGGTGGCTGACCTCATGTCCCTGTGTGTGTGCGGTGGCTGACCTCATGTCCCTGTGTGTGTGAGGTGGCTAACCTCATGTCCCTGTGTGCGGTGGCTGACCTCATGTCCCTGTGTGTGTGCGGTGGCTGACCTCATGTCCCTGTGTGTGTGCGGTGGCTGACCTCATGTCCCTGTGTGTGTGAGGTGGCTAACCTCATGTCCCTGTGTGTGTGCGGTGGCTGACCTCATGTCCCTGTGTGTGTGCGGTGGCTGACCTCATGTCCCTGTGTGTGTGCGGTGGCTGACCTCATGTCCCTGTGTGCGGTGGCTGACCTCATGTCCCTGTGTGTGTGCGGTGGCTGACCTCATGTCCCTGTGTGCGGTGGCTGACCTCATGTCCCTGTGTGTGTGCGGTGGCTGACCTCATGTCCCTGTGTGCGGTGGCTGACCTCATGTCCCTGTGTGTGTGCGGTGGCTGACCTCATGTCCCTGTGTGTGTGCGGTGGCTGACCTCATGTCCCTGTGTGTGTGCGGTGGCTGACCTCATGTCCCTGTGTGCGGTGGCTGACCTCATGTCCCTGTGTGTGTGCGGTGGCTGACCTCATGTCCCTGTGTGTGTGAGGTGGCTAACCTCATGTCCCTGTGTGCGGTGGCTGACCTCATGTCCCTGTGTGTGTGCGGTGGCTGACCTCATGTCCCTGTGTGTGTGCGGTGGCTGACCTCATGTCCCTGTGTGTGTGAGGTGGCTAACCTCATGTCCCTGTGTGCGGTGGCTGACCTCATGTCCCTGTGTGTGTGCGGTGGCTGACCTCATGTCCCTGTGTGTGTGCGGTGGCTGACCTCATGTCCCTGTGTGCGGTGGCTGACCTCATGTCCCTGTGTGCGGTGCAGGCCAGATGCTGATGGGAGCCGGTCCGAGGGGATCTGCGCAGGGTCCAGGGATGCCTCAGGTCTCCAGCGTCATGGAGGACGAGATACTCATGGACCTTATTTGACCTCCGACCCCCCAGAGACTTGGTTCCACAAGCTGCTGTTTCAGACTGTGCACATGAATCCACACCCCCTTTCAGAGGAATAATGATTACACTTACCCCTGCTTCATATTCTTGTATTGTTGATATAAAATGTCATTTTTATTGAGGTTTTACTTTCCTGAAGTTTTGTTTGAAGTACTTACGATGTTTAAATAATAAAAAGTTGAAATACTTTTAAGATTCAGATACTTTTTTGTGAAGGAAAGTCGTGCATCCTCGAGACCTTTCAGACTGTACATGAACTTCCAAGCAGCAGTGTGGGAGAGACTGAAATAGACCTACTAAAAGATGGCTCTGTCTTTTCCATGCCAAATGGTGTCACAGTGTTAATTTTAACTACTCCAATATGTCGCAGAACCATAGAGGGCTCCCTCGTGCCAAGTCTCTCTACCAGATGGCATCACTTGGCCGTGCCGTCCCTGGCAGAGCGACCGTGCCGTCCCTGGCAGAGCGACCGTGCCGTCCCTGGCAGAGCGACCGTGCCGTCCCTGGCAGAGCGACCGTGCCGTCTCTGGCAGAGCGACCGTGCCGTCCCTGGCAGAGCGACCGTGCCGTCCCTGGCAGAGCGGCCGTGCCGTCCCTGGCAGAGCGGCCGTGCCGTCCCTGGCAGAGCGACCGTGCCGTCCCTGGCAGAGCGGCCGTGCCGTCCCTGGCAGAGCGGCCGTGCCGTCCCTGGCAGAGCGGCCGTGCCGTCCCTGGCAGAGCGGCCGTGCCGTCCCTGGCAGAGCGACCGTGCCGTCCCTGGCAGAGCGACCGTGCCGGCTGAAGGCACGAGCACACGGCCTCGCACAGTCAGGACCCAGAGCAGACCCTCAACATTCGGAGAGATGGTTTTATGTCAACTATGACATACAGTTACTTAGTTATTTCACCCCTTTTCTGAGTGGAGGTGTGTCAGTCAACGTGGATCAGCGGTTACTTCTAGAGCACATTTAAAAACGACACAAATGACCAAAGTGCTTTCCACTCCCAAATGTACAAAACACCACATTTACTATAAAACACCTATCCACACATATTATAAAACACCTAATTCATCACTATTCAGTCTCCATGCATATTACGACTGTTTACATGCATGAGTAGAGTAGCGTCTTCAGCGGAGATTTAAAACATTCAGTTGAGTCGAAGGAACGAATATGTAGCAGGGGGATATTCCAGGGCCCAGGGTGTGTATGTCTCGACATCAGACACACTGGATGTGGTAATGTGTGCTTCAAATCAAATGTGTGGACATTGGTGTTGTACTCTAGGACACACATCAGAAGGGTAAACAGGATTCACGTTAACTTTACTCTCCAAAGCTGCTGCAGGTTTTCCTCCTTCCCCGGATAAACAGAACACACTTACTGTGTACTCGGGCGCTCGCTCGCACGGACAGGAAGTGATGTCATTCCCCGTCACCTGGGCGACAGAGACGGTTGCTAAGATACCGTGACACTGGCTTCTTGTTTCTAAGCTTGTTCTGAGGCTCTCTCTCACATGCACTCCCACAGACACACTCGTCCCTCAGAAACTAGATGATGTTCCACTCAGCAAACAGCTCTTCGTCATCTCCCTCTTCCACTCTTGGTTTCGGTGGCGTTTGTGTTTTTAAACTACGTAAACGCTTCGGATCACAACACATCCAGTTGTGTTATATTTCAATAAACAGGAACTATTTAGGGACTAAATAATGGCAAGTAAAGTCTATCAAATATTGTTTTATCCTACGATGTCAACTAAACCATCTGCACGCTGACCCAATGACTTCCCACCACGTCTTTTTACAACAACTTCAGTAATGTCTCCCAGAACGCACGTATGTTGTATATGTCTGTGTGCTCTCTGCGTACGGACGTGAGCCGGTTCTGACCGCCGTCTGGGTGGTGTCCTGCCTGGTGACAGCCACCGGGCCAGGAGGCTGCTGTGTCCTGCCTGGTGACAGCCACCGGGCCAGGAGTCTGCTGTGTCCTGCCTGGTGACAGCCACCGGGCCAGGAGGCTGGTACGTCCTGCCTGCAGCGTTTACAGGGCCAGGAGGAGATGTTTATTGGCCTGGTGGCAGGAGGGTTGTTGGGCCTGATGGGGTTTATAGTCCTGGGGCGGAGTTAGTTTGATGGCCTGGTGGAGGAGATGCTGACTGGGCTTGGTGGGAGGGGGGAGGGGGATGCTGGACCAGGGGGAGGGTGGGAGGGAGACTAGTCTAACTGGTTGTGTGCTGACAGCCTGAGCCTGGTAGAGAAGGTGCAGGTTGTAGCTCCAAGTGAGGAGGAAGAAGGAGCCTGGAAGTGGAGCTCCACTTGTAGAAGGAGAGGGGAAGTGGGCAGAACAGATGTGGACGCCAGCTGGATGCTTTGGATTGAGGAGGAGTACTTGGTTTAGTGGTTGAGATGCGAGCTTGGTTAACTCTTCTAGACAGAGGCTTCTTGTCCTCCGACAAGCACAGCACCCACGGAGCAGGGACGAGCCCTGGAGCGTGGGGCTTTACTCTGCTACCGGCCACAACGGAAGGTTCAATTTAGCATCAGAGACCCATGTGGGTCCAGCATCAGATACAGAGCAGAGGTTACTGCACACTCACACACACACTACACACACACACACACACACTCACACACACACTCACACACACACTCACACACACACACACACTCACACACACACTCACACACACACTCACACACACACTCACACACACACACACACTCACACACAACACTACACACACACACTCACACACAACACTACATACACACACACACTCACACACACACTCACACACACTCACACACACACTCACACACACACTCACACACACTCACACACACACTCACACACACACTCACACACAACACTACACACACACTCACACACAACACTACACACACACTCACACACAACACTACACACACACAACACTACACACACACACTCACACACACACACTCACACTCACACACACACTCACACACACACTCACACACAACACTACACACACACACTCACACACAACACTACACACACACACACTCACACACACACTCACACACAACACTACACACACACACTCACACACACACTCACACACCACTCACACACACACTCACACACACACTCACACACAACACTACACACACACACACTCACACACACACTCACACACAACATTACACACACACACTCACACACACACTCACACACAACACTACACACACACACTACACACAACACTACACACACTCACACACAACACTACACACACACACTCACACACAACACTACACACACACACTCACACACACACTCACACACACACACTCACACACAACACTACACACACACACTCACACACAACACTACACACACACACTACACACAACACTACACACACTCACACACAACACTACACACACACACTCACACACAACACTACACGCACACACTCACACACAACACTACACGCACACACTCACACACAACACTACACACACACA
>CM042862.1:21322827-21438827 GCA_023658055.1 Thaleichthys pacificus | reverse complement strand
TGGAAAACATTCAAAACACCCACACAGAACACACACAGACGGAGGCCCAGAAGGCAGCATGGACAGGTGTCCTGGTGAGTAAGCTAAACAGACTGAAGGAGAACAGTACTTGAGTGAATCAGCTCTGCTCCCTGTCTCCCCCTGCTGGGGGCTGTGCTGCACTGGTGGCCATGAGGAACACTGCGCCTCCAAGAATCAAATACCACTGGAACACAGCACACACACAGCACAGAGTCAGCACACAGCACACACACAGCACAGAGTCAGCACACAGCACAGCACACCACAGCATAGAGTCAGCACACAGCACAGCACAGTCAGTACACAGCACAGCACACACACAGCACACACACAGCACAGTCAGTACACAGCACAGCACACACACAGCAGAGTCAGTACACAGCACAGCACAGTCAGTACACAGCACAGCACAGAGTCAACACAGCACGGCACCAACACACAGCACAGCACACGCACAGCACAGTCAACACACAGCACTTGCATGCACAGCATGAGTACTAAACAGCAGGAAAATACATGGACTGGTCTTCAGGAAAGACATGCAAATCTACTAGAACAGTGTTCATGGGTTGTGGGAGACATCTGGGGGTTCTTCTGTGCTTGTGATGATCACAACCAGTAGATCAGCTAGTGTGTAATTCTCTGGTCATGTCCTCTGTGCTCGTCATCTTCACATACTGTGTCCTCACTGTGATTGTCTCAGTATCTGCCGGACAATAATACGAATCGATTGTCGGTGTGTTATTAAGGATTTCCTCTAATGAACACTATAGAGACACTCCACCTAGCAGCTCTGTGTCTGAACTAGTCAGTTTGATGTCAAGTGTTTGGTTAAACTCTCTCTCCAGTCAGCCGGTTTGTCGGACACTTATAAACCCAGAACCTGAGTCCCGCTCGGTTCTAGTGAGACCGACAGAACTCCCTTCCCACAGTCAACACACAGAAACACACCCGCTCAGAGACGAGAGGAGCTCCACCAGCGGACAGTCAGCAACATACACTCAGTAACAAACAGAGGGAGACTCTCGAGTCAGGACGAACCAACCCGAGAGTCTCTAAACATGCCAGAGGACAGGAGAGGAGAGAGGACAGCGAGAGAGAGAGGACAGGAGAGAGAGAGGACAGGAGAGAGAGAGGACAGGAGGAGAGAAGAGGACAGGAGACAGGAGAGAGAGAGGACAGGAGAGAGAGAGAGGACAGGAGACAGGAGAGAGAGAGGACAGGAGACAGGAGAGAGAGAGGACAGGAGAGAGAGAGGACAGGAGAGAGAGAGAGGACAGGAGACAGGAGAGAGAGAGGACAGGAGAGAGAGAGGACAGGAGAGGAGAGAGGACAGGAGAGAGAGAGGACAGGAGAGAGAGAGGACAGGAGAGAGAGAGGACAGGAGAGAGAGGCGACAGGCTGAACAGGCTACACAGCCGTTCACCCACACGCATCCCTAACCTGCTGGGCAGCACACAGGAGACACAGGAGACACAGGAGAGAGAGAGGACACACTGGAAAGGGTGTGATGGTGGGTTCTCTTACGTATTTGGCAAAGAAGGACTTCTGCTCCTGGGGGGTTTTCCCTCTCTTCTCCATTTCCTGGTCCAAGCGCTCGATAAAGAGAGCCGTCTCTGGCCTGGAGGAGAGGGAGAGAGAGAGAGAGGGAGAGAGGGAGAGAGGGACGTTCACACACAGCGCTGTGGTCAGGAGGGGCTGGATGTGGGAGGAGTCATCTCACAGTGAAAATAAAGCCAAGTAAGAGTGCACTGGAGAGACAGTGAAATAGTATGTCACAATAACACAGAGACAGGAGAGGAGACAGGAGAGGAGACAGGAGAGGAGACAAGAGACAGGAGACAGGACACAGGAGAGGAGACAGGAGAGGAGACAGGACACAGGAGAGGAGACAGGACACAGGAGAGGAGACAGGAGACAGTAGAGGAGACAGGACACAGGAGAGGAGACAGGACACAGGAGAGGAGACAGGACACAGGAGAGGAGACAGGAGACAGGACACAGGAGAGGAGACAGGAGACAGGAGAGGAGACAGGAGGGCCTGTAGTCCCGGGGCAGACTCACGCAGGAGCGTTGACTGGTCCCAGGACGCTCAGCGTTGTATTAAAAGACTCCAGGTCCACTTCCTCCTCCACCTCCGCCCCCCGACACGCCCCCGGGATGGTCACTATGGAAACCCCAATCAGGTATCCAGACACGTCGGTGTGAAGGCTTATGACGTCACTGAGGTGGGACTCAACCAATGAACACTGAGAGAGAGAGAGAGAGAGAGAGAGAGAGAGAGAGAGAGAGAGAGAGAGAGAGTTACAGCAGTTACAGGCATAATCATGTCGTACAATGACTGTTTAACGCAATGTTTGTCTGTAAGAACAGGAGCGCCGTACTGCTCTGACGAATGCTGTGAGGTATCCTTCCATCTGTCTGTCTGTCTGCCTGTCGACCTGCAGAGACACTCTGGGAACCCTGATCCTGTACAGACCATTCACAGCTGCCACCTCCTGCAAATCACACGTAAGATCAAGGCCTTGAAAAGACCCAAGAAATATGTCGCACAAATCGTATCCGCCTCTTAAGCAGCACCTTCAGTTTGGTCCTGTCCTCCTCAGACAGCTGGTTCTGAGAGAGGGACACACTCGGTTCCCTCGCAGCTTTTAACAGCAGCGCTCCACGCGCCCGGAACAGAGGCATGTCATCTGAAAAGACGAGAAAACGCTAAGATATTTCAGCCGCAAATGTCGCGGTGTTGCACTGGAGATCAGACTGGATGTATATGATAGGTGTGTTCGACTTCATGCAGCGCCGGCGGCCCCGACTTAAAGGTGAGAATGCCATTGGCTGCTTCAAGTCAGCCGGGCTGCAGGCGACGCCGGCGCTGCATGAAGTCGAACTCACCTAGTGTGTGGAACCAACTTACCAACTTCGAATGAGTGCTCTAGAGGCACGGAGAAACCACTGAAGTCTGTGTCCTGCACATCGCCAGTCTACAGTAATATACAAACAGCACTGTAAGGCATACACACATGAAACTGTTCAGTAATTTAATTTGACTGGTTGCGCAGGGAGGAACTGATATTTCCCGAGTGTCCCTTTAAACGAACGCACCGAATGAACAAATGAGACATTAGCTGTTCGAACCTCTAAATTGGAAAAAATTAAACCCATTATCAAAAGTTGGGATAGTGTTCATCCTATAAACAAACGCGTAACCAATTTGTTGTCATTCGATTATTTAGTTTGCGTACTAAGTCAAGATTTCCTAGCTAGTTTACATCTAGCTAGTATTAGCTTCAGTGCTAGCTAGCTAGAGCTAGCAGTACAGTCAGATCAATTTCTTGCTTTTTGCAAAGAATCATAGAAAGGTGTCGAATTTACCAATTATATGATATACCAGAAGATTTCAACTTACCCTCCTGCCGGTATTTCCACATGCTAAGTCTGTGCACAATAAAATGACAGTTGCTGGAAGAATTGACAGTATTACAGGCAACAAACGTGAAGAGGCCATTTTGACCGTATTAAGGAAACCGCTAAAAACTACAACTACCATCTCTACCACAACGTTGCACCATATAAAGAACGAGCAGTAACTTAAAATAGACAACAGGTGGTGATGTTGTAATGTTGTAACGTAGAGAAAGCGCGAGCGAAGAGAGGTGAAAATAATGGAGTGCTCCTCAAGTGGTCGTTGAGACTTTATAGCAAAATTATTGTGTTTTCGATATATATAGTGATAGGTAGGCTAGGCTATAGACAGAGAGATATTAAGACAGAGAGGGGGGGGGGGGGGGGGGGGGCGAAGAGAGGGGTACTGCCAGGGCGTTTGTTTTGAGGGGTACTGCCAGGGCGTTTGTTTTGAGGGGTACTGCCAGGGCGTTTGTTTTGAGGGGTACTGCCAGGGCGTTTGTTTTGAGGGGTACTGCCAGGGCGTTTGTTTTGAGGGGTACTGCCAGGGCGTTTGTTTTGAGTGTGCCCTATATCATATATGACGCATATGATTCGGTGGCATGTAATACACACTGATTCCCAGATTGGAAATATACTTTTCACCCCCTAGCTAGGACAACCCACCAGACTATCTCCACCCGGACAGAAGTACCGTCTTGCTTGCTTTATTACTGTAAGCATAATCCACTTCTCTGTACATCACCCTTACCCAGGGAGTCAGGTGGCTGAGCGGTGAGGGAGTCGGGCTAGTAATCTGAAGGTTATAGGTTCGATTCCCGGCTGTGCCGCATGACGTTGTGTCCTTGGGCAAGGCACTTCACCCTACTTGCGTCTGGGGAGAATGTCCCTGTACTTACTGTAAATCGCCCTTGATAAGAGCGTCTGCTAAATGACTCAATGTAATTTACACCCCCCCCCCCCCCCCCACCACCCACCCCACCCACAGAAGGCACGTCTCTTCTTTTGAGACTGCAGGATGACCTTCAATTGGAAAGAATAAACTGTTAATAACTTGTGAGCCGATAGCGACAGGCGCCAAACCTTGGAAGATGGAGTGTGCGGAGTGTGCGGGTGCACCGCTTGGATTAGCATTCTTAACCTGCGGCTCAAATTAGAACGTGCTTCGTATCAAACGCAGACCAACGCAAGGGGGAGCAGAGTCAGGTGTCAACCTCTACCGGGTCCTCGCGGACGCTCTGCTTTGCTTCATTTTCTTGGTCTTTAGCCTAGTTTTGGAGTTCTGTCAAACTGCCTCTCGGTATAGTAATTGGGACTGAGCGAGGTATGTTAAGGCAACACAGGCTACTATAACACGGTAGGCCTTTTAGAGAAAGTGTACGGTAGACCACCCAAGATCGGTGTGTGGCTCGTTCATACGCTCCCTCTCTCTCTCTCTCTCTCTCTCTCTCTCTCTCTCTCTCTCTCTCTCCTCTCCCTCTCTCTCTCTCCTCTCCCTCTCTCTCCTTGGACGCCTGATTCTCAAATAGCTGCAGCTATTAATAGCTGGTCTTCAATCTCTGTCCATCTTTCTGACTTAAGTTCTCTCTCCCAAATTAAAGTTCAAAAGAGTGTTTATTGGTATGGAAAGGTTACGCTGCTCAGACAAGTTGGGGCACGAGTTAAAACTTGAGAGATATCCCAAGTGGTGGTGACCAGTGTTGACACAACACGGTGTTGGAGAGGCACATGCAAGCATACTGTTTACCTTGGTAGCCTATGAAAACACAGAACTGGTCGTTTAGCTGTCACTTTAGCTTCCTGATCATTTGTGTCATCGTGTGTGTGTGCGCGTGCCTGTGTGTGTGTGTGTGTGAAAGAGAGAGAGGGTGAGAGTGCCTAGCCTATCTGTGTGGGAGAGGAGTGTGTCAAGTGTTAAGCTACTTTTTCCACCGTCTGTGACTGAATCCGTGTCACCTCACACTGAGAGCTGTCTATGGGGCGAAACACTGATTGTCATTGCCCCAGAAAACTGTCGCGTACACTAAAGTCACCATTTCTGGTCTTGTAGATTCTCCCCTTGCTTCCACCTTTCAGCATGTGCTCAGGGGGCGTGGCCAGAAGAGCCGAGAGCTTCAGTCAGGTAATAGTGAAAAAGACGAACTTGCCAATCAACGGTGATCCGTCTGTCAATCAATTAGCTAACGGTCGGGTTCCTGGCCCTAACGAGTTAACCAATTAACAGGTCTGCCAGAGGGCCACTCTCTCTTCGTTACTGCATTACACCTCTTTCACCTCTGGTGTCTTCCTCCTCTCCACCCCTTCCTTCCCTCTCTCCTCAGAGCGCCCGGATTCCCACAAGAGTTCATGTGACAGTCCCTCTGTCACACCCCCCACCCCCCTCTCTCTCTCTCTCCAGGGGAGGGGGCGAGGTGGCGAGGGGGTGGTGAGGGGGGGGGGGATAAAAAGGGATGAAGGAGAGGAAGCGGACAGACCCACGGACAAGGAGGGAGGGATCCACAGTCGGAGGAAGAGACAGAGACCTACAGACACAGACATGCCTGAAGCCAAGAAGTCAGGTAGGAACAGGTGTCCCGGCCGGGATCATGTGACCTACTCACTCCCCAGGCTGTGGCTCTCATCAGGGGGGCGGCGGCGGCGTCATGACGATTGTCTATTTGACTTGGACGTGGCATATCCGTAGTTATTTGTGTTTGCACGGCGTTCTTTGTATCGGGGGCTTTGTAAGGGCTTCATTCAGTTTTTCTGAAGTACGAGCTGTAGTGTTTCTCATGAGAGCGAGCCAGACCTCCTTCTCTCCTCGTGTCTGCGGGCTCCGTATGGGAGACACTGTGACAGGTGTGTCCCAGCCTCAGGAGGTGGGACTCCCAGGGAAGTCATCTCAGAGGACAGAGAACGCAGGGACGTTAGGAGAGACAGAGATGATGCTTCTGGAGACAGCAGGATGTGGAGGAAACGAGGTAACGAGGACAGGCGGGTTGGAGGGCTGCTCGCTGCAGGAGGGCAGTACTGGTGGTCAAGGGTTGCAAGGTTGGTTAAGGGTTGGAGGTTTGGGGTCTTAACTTCTGACCACAGAGTCTAAGGTTAGAAACTCATGACTGCTGCAATGATCTCGCTGGATAGTTGGTGATTAGTGAAGTTCTTCCTCTTCAGTCCTGTGATTCCATTTTGAAGTTTCTAGTTTTCATCAGATTTTTCTTTTGATTGGACAGCAAACCCCACAGCAGTTTCCTACTTTAATTAAGTCAAGTCATAAAACTGTGCTCAAGCACTTATAGTGCATAGCTACCACTTAGCCTTTTACAAAAGTGATAAATTGCTTATGTGTGCATGACATCACTTTAGATTGCCAAGAGGTGGTCACTTATCCATCTGTTTACAAAACATTGCAATAAATGTCACTGAAATTTACCGTCTCTACGTATGTTTGTGTATGTGACAGGGGTCTAAAATATGTCCCCATCTCTTGTCATCGGTACATCGGTAAATCACATAGCAAAATGAAATCGGAGAGACTGACTTAAAAATGGAACGGGGGAGGGAGGGAGGGAGGAGAGAGGGGGCGAGGAGAGGGGGAGGAGGGAGGGGGCGACAGCCGCAGGCGCTCAAGGAGAGAGGGATGAGGGAGATGATTTGTGAGCGGAGGCCAGGCCAAGTCAGGTGTGACTACCTTGCATCATATCTCTCCACCTCAGACAGCCCGTATGTCTCACTGTGAGCCCCAGCTTCCTCCTGGTGACGGCAGTCTTGATTACACTCCGCTGGCCTGGCTAACTGCTGCTGTGGTTCTTCAAAACAACCCTCCTCTGCAGAACTGCCAGGAGAAACCGTCCTCAGGACAGATAAGCTCCGTCCTGCTCCGTCCTCTCTCTGCGCTGGCCGTCCCCTCTCCCTCCCAGCAGCCCTGAGTAACTCCATCCGTGCCTCGCTGACGTTGGGCCCATTCAGCAGCATGACATCACAGATCATGTTCCTGTCGCCACATTACTGACATCCCCAAATCTGCCCTCTCTCACTTTTCCACAGGCCACAAAATCCTTGCCCCTTCTTTGAACTTCGTTCAACCCCCCCCCCCCCCAACCCCCCCACCCCCTCCTTTGCCCAGCTCACATGACACCCCTCAGTGGCTCATTGCCCTGGGTAAGACTGTCTGGGCCCTTCAGAAGCCACAAGGATCTGGAGGAAGCACGCTTCTCAATAAACAGCATTTAGAATAGTCGTGCAGCTCTGAGGAGGGGAGTGACAGATTCAGCAGTCTGGGCTGTGGCCTGACGGGGGCTTGGTTTACCCAGGTTGACCTGACTTCTACAGATGCGTCCTGATTAACTGTGCTGGTTTGTTTTGGGTCTCACAGCGCCTGTGGACCAGAGCTGGGGCATGTTGGGGAGGGGGAGGAGCCTTGGGAGGGGAGGAGCCTTGGGAGGGAGCCCACTTCCTTGTTTTAAAGAGAAATATTTGTGGTGACTTTTCAATTCGTTTGAGGTGAAGTGTAACAGGAAAGGCAGAGAGAGATGAGCCGAGGCCGGATTCGAACCCAGGCGGCTAAGGCCTGCAGGAAGGCCGGTACTTACCCACTGAGCTACTCCCACCTCCCCCTCCTTGTTTTGAGACCCAAGCACTCGATTAGTGTAAGGTTATAACCCCCATCCCCACCCCATTGCCCCCCGTCCCCTACCCCCTGCTCGAGCCCCGGCGCTGGGGCACAGAGAGGCTTTGGTCCCCCTCCCCGTCCAGGCCTCTGGAACACAAGCAGCGCCGCAGTCTAGACCTCATACCAAGGCTGTCGTCGTGCCCGCTCAGCTATGCATGTCTGCCTTGATGGATTACAGACAGATGCAGAGTCAACACACAGAGCCTAAAGAGTTTACAATGAAAGTGTGAACTGTGATCTAATCTGTCATATATCATTAACTAAGACTTAGGGGACACTGACAAAGCACTTTGTAGTGGATGTTTGGATACTGAAAGTAATATTTGATAATGTCCTCTAATATGAAAGGATTTTTGTGTGCTTTGAGCGAGACTATTTTAAGTGTAGGGAGATAAATAGAGAATGTTAATGGTCGACTGTTTGGGAGGATATTTATGGAGATGTGTACACCACGAAGTTCGCTTCCATAAAGAGAGTTGTAATTGTTATTCACCACAGTCTTTAGCTTAAAGCTTTTTTCACAAGGTTGTTCACGACAGTCAGCAGTGTTTATGACAACAGTGGGACGTTTTAGCCCCTCTCAACATCTCTCTTACCTGTCTCCATCTCACGTCCACACCTGCCTGACCCTCACAGTCTTCTATAAACCCTCTCCCCACACGCACGTAGAGCCTGGGATGGTAGAGGAGGGGAGGGAGAGGAGGAGAGAGGAGAGAGGAGGAAGTGAGTAGAGGAGAGGAGATTAGGGGAGGTGAAGGGAGAGGAGGGGAGAGGAAAGGAGGAGGGGAGGGGAGAGGAGGGGAGAGGAGAGAAGGGGAGGGGTGAAGAGAGGAGAGAGTATCCAGAGAAAGACATCACTAGTGGAATGCACACAGGCCATAATTCTTATCATCATTACTGTCTAATAAACCAGCCTGATATACAACCCTCCCTCACAGGGTCTGTCCTGTCATACAGCCCCTAGCAGGCACCGTTTGAACACAGGTGTAGTCTGGCTACAGCTACAGCAGATTACGACATGCTAGTTTATGAAGTGTGACGGCTAAATAAACCATCACAACCCCAGCAGCGAAGCAACAGGCTGAATAAACCATCACAACCCCAGCAGCGAAGCAACAGGCTGAACTACAAGCATCACAACCCCAGCAGGCTGAATTACAAGCAGCACATCAACATGAAGAACATTCAGAATTGTCACCGCTAAAAGTGAGACATTCTGACACCAGCAAATATATCTTAGAATAGAGTTGCAGACGTTGAAACGGTCTCTGTTCGGCCATTAGCATAGTCAAACGAATAGCCCAACACGCTGGGAAAACGGCTCTCAGTTTCCCGCACATTCATAACAAGACTCCTGTCCTCCTTGCTGCCTCCCTCCCTCCATATGAAGAGAAAACTATATTAAGTAAATGACATAAACCTACACATCATCAGAGCCGTGACACAAAACTGCCTCATGATTGAGCGATATGGAGACCGGAGGCTTAAGTGTTCTCTGATGCGGCCAGAAACATCTCTCTCCCTCTATCCTCTTCATAAAACACTGAAACTCCATCAGTCACACTCTGCCCCCAACATGGACGCCTGCCAAATGCCAATAATACCATTGATACCCACCACACAGACACACACCCCACACACACACACACACACACACAGATAGAAATAGATGCTTTGAATATTAATCTCCCTTTTACATCCTTATGTGAGCAGGCCAGCCTTGGTTCTATATTTGAATATTATGCAAATGTAGAAACGCAGTCAACCAGAACCAGAATCTTGTGTTCAACCTAAGAAACGCTTCAGGCACCGATTAAGCTCCCGAACGAGATCACAGATCACCAACATATCATGCCATGCGTTTTGAAACAAGCAGTACTGTTCAGGTCCAGTGATTTGAATTGGAACCTTGTCCAAGACGTTGTGAGGAGTGTCAGAGATGATGGATGAGCACAGCAGTCACCTGTCCCTGGAGCAGGGATCGGAGAGCCCAGACTGGCCTTAGTCCCTTAGCTAGTGACACACTCCAAGTCACGTACACGACAGACCCTGACACACACGAGTGGTCGTGTCACTCGTGTGTGTGTCGCTTCCTGATCGAACCCGGGTCCTCTAACTCGCAACGGGACCTCCACCTTTATCATCAACCAGCTACAACACTCACAAGCTAGCTCTTGGCTGGCGCGGGAGGGCCAGCGATCACGCTGAGGAGTGGGTTTAACCAGGTCAACTAGGTTACCCAGGAGACAGGCGTTTCAGACACTCGAACATCGCGCTGCCAGGAGATTAAACCCCTCAGTATGTCAGACGTTCTGGAACACTCTTTAAAACATGCTGGGGTGGTCAAGAGCAGTGAGCTGGGTTGTTTACTTGAGAACACTGTGTTCACAGTGTTCAACTTAAACGGTGCTGTGTGGGCCTCTACCTACACAGTCATGTTCAAATCAACTTCATGGTGTTACGTTGAAGTGTCAATTGTGGTCTGAGTGATGAAACGGCCCGATACTCTGTCAAATGTGAGTGTCTACCAGAGGCTATCTGGCTGGTGTTCTGGAGGAAGAGCTTTCTGCTAGCAGGCAGGAGGAGAGGGAAATGTCACAAGAGATTAACTAAGAACATTCCACAGAGGTTACCCTGCAACAGGGATAGGACGAGAGGGGGAGAGACAGAGATAGAGAGGGGGGAGACAGAGAGGGAGAGATATGGAGAGAGCTTGAGAGAGAGGAAGAGAGATGGAGAGAGAGAGAGAGAGAGAGAGCGCTTGAGAGAGAGAGGAAGAGAGATGGAGAGAGAGAGCGCTTGAGAGAGAGAGATATGAAGAAGGCATGGGTATTAAAAAAGTTATGTTTTATGTAATTAGTCTGTTTGGTTTTTATTGGCTGTTTGGCACAAGCCAAAGCTCTCTGCCATCAAATCTGTTTGGTTTAAACCCTGAAATAAAACACAGCACACTGCTCCACGGGACCCCCTCTCTGTGTATTATAGATGTCTTCTTCTCTGGTGCTGTGACACAAGATATGGATGTTGTGGGTTCATACACGGCAGCCATGAGTCAGCCATGAAGAGAGGTGCATGTTTAGAGCCCGTCCTGTCAGAGACGAGGGGGCTGTGAGGGCAGCTAGACTGAGACCCCCAGACTGTCTTTCATCAGCTATCTCACAGGCTATCTGTTAACACCACCCAACACGCAATGTGAAGCGGCCCTGCCCATGAGCCTCGATCTGATGATTCTCACCATAGTTGACCCGTAGTGACCTTTTTAGTCTTCGTCTCTCTATATCTCTCACCTTGCCCCCCCCCACCCCCACCCCATTTCCCCTATCTACGGCTTGTCACATGTTACATTTAGTTTTATGTGTTACATTAAAAAGGCTAGACTCGGTGTCAAAACTGACCGGTTGAAAAACTGCAAAAAAAAAGAGTGCTTGTGATTGACCAGTATAGAATGATGTGAAGTTCATTGCTCTTCACGGTCAGAAATAAGAAACACAATAACTCACTGGGGAATAACATTATTGGAACAAGGTTTGATAAACAAGATTCATGACTCTCTCTCACTATTTTAAGTAGGTATATACGACAAGGTCCATATTCTCAGGGGTATTTTCACTGTGTAATTACCCCTGAGAATATGGACCTTGTCGTATATACCTACTTAAAATTGTGGGAGAGGAAGTCTCTGAATCTTGTTTATCAAACCTTGTTCCAATAATGTTATTCCCCAGTGAGTTATTGTGTTTCTTATTTCTGACCGTGAAGAGCAATGAACTTCACATCATTCTATACTGGTCAATCACAAGCACTCTTTTTTTTTGCAGTTTTTCAACCGGTCAGTTTTGACACCGAGTCTAGCCTTTTTAATGTAACACATAAAACTAAATGTAACATGTGACAAGCCGTAGATAGGGGAAATGGGGTGGGGGTGGGGGGGGGCAAGGTGAGAGATATAGAGAGACGAAGACTAAAAAGGTCACTACGGGTCAACTATGGTGAGAATCATCAGATCGAGGCTCATGGGCAGGGCCGCTTCACATTGCGTGTTGGGTGGTGTTAACAGATAGCCTGTGAGATAGCTGATGAAAGACAGTCTGGGGGTCTCAGTCTAGCTGCCCTCACAGCCCCCTCGTCTCTGACAGGACGGGCTCTAAACATGCACCTCTCTTCATGGCTGACTCATGGCTGCCGTGTATGAACCCACAACATCCATATCTTGTGTCACAGCACCAGAGAAGAAGACATCTATAATACACAGAGAGGGGGTCCCGTGGAGCAGTGTGCTGTGTTTTATTTCAGGGTTTAAACCAAACAGATTTGATGGCAGAGAGCTTTGGCTTGTGCCAAACAGCCAATAAAAACCAAACAGACTAATTACATAAAACATAACTTTTTTAATACCCATGCCTTCTTCATATCTCTCTCTCTCAAGCGCTCTCTCTCTCCATCTCTCTTCCTCTCTCTCTCAAGCGCTCTCTCTCTCTCTCTCTCTCTCCATCTCTCTTCCTCTCTCTCAAGCTCTCTCCATATCTCTCCCTCTCTGTCTCCCCCCTCTCTATCTCTGTCTCTCCCCCTCTCGTCCTATCCCTGTTGCAGGGTAACCTCTGTGGAATGTTCTTAGTTAATCTCTTGTGACATTTCCCTCTCCTCCTGCCTGCTAGCAGAAAGCTCTTCCTCCAGAACACCAGCCAGATAGCCTCTGGTAGACACTCACATTTGACAGAGTATCGGGCCGTTTCATCACTCAGACCACAATTGACACTTCAACGTAACACCATGAAGTTGATTTGAACATGACTGTGTAGGTAGAGGCCCACACAGCACCGTTTAAGTTGAACACTGTGAACACAGTGTTCTCAAGTAAACAACCCAGCTCACTGCTCTTGACCACCCCAGCATGTTTTAAAGAGTGTTCCAGAACGTCTGACATACTGAGGGGTTTAATCTCCTGGCAGCGCGATGTTCGAGTGTCTGAAACGCCTGTCTCCTGGGTAACCTAGTTGACCTGGTTAAACCCACTCCTCAGCGTGATCGCTGGCCCTCCCGCGCCAGCCAAGAGCTAGCTTGTGAGTGTTGTAGCTGGTTGATGATAAAGGTGGAGGTCCCGTTGCGAGTTAGAGGACCCGGGTTCGATCAGGAAGCGACACACACACGAGTGACACGACCACTCGTGTGTGTCAGGGTCTGTCGTGTACGTGACTTGGAGTGTGTCACTAGCTAAGGGACTAAGGCCAGTCTGGGCTCTCCGATCCCTGCTCCAGGGACAGGTGACTGCTGTGCTCATCCATCATCTCTGACACTCCTCACAACGTCTTGGACAAGGTTCCAATTCAAATCACTGGACCTGAACAGTACTGCTTGTTTCAAAACGCATGGCATGATATGTTGGTGATCTGTGATCTCGTTCGGGAGCTTAATCGGTGCCTGAAGCGTTTCTTAGGTTGAACACAAGATTCTGGTTCTGGTTGACTGCGTTTCTACATTTGCATAATATTCAAATATAGAACCAAGGCTGGCCTGCTCACATAAGGATGTAAAAGGGAGATTAATATTCAAAGCATCTATTTCTATCTGTGTGTGTGTGTGTGTGTGTGTGGGGTGTGTGTCTGTGTGGTGGGTATCAATGGTATTATTGGCATTTGGCAGGCGTCCATGTTGGGGGCAGAGTGTGACTGATGGAGTTTCAGTGTTTTATGAAGAGGATAGAGGGAGAGAGATGTTTCTGGCCGCATCAGAGAACACTTAAGCCTCCGGTCTCCATATCGCTCAATCATGAGGCAGTTTTGTGTCACGGCTCTGATGATGTGTAGGTTTATGTCATTTACTTAATATAGTTTTCTCTTCATATGGAGGGAGGGAGGCAGCAAGGAGGACAGGAGTCTTGTTATGAATGTGCGGGAAACTGAGAGCCGTTTTCCCAGCGTGTTGGGCTATTCGTTTGACTATGCTAATGGCCGAACAGAGACCGTTTCAACGTCTGCAACTCTATTCTAAGATATATTTGCTGGTGTCAGAATGTCTCACTTTTAGCGGTGACAATTCTGAATGTTCTTCATGTTGATGTGCTGCTTGTAATTCAGCCTGCTGGGGTTGTGATGCTTGTAGTTCAGCCTGTTGCTTCGCTGCTGGGGTTGTGATGGTTTATTCAGCCTGTTGCTTCGCTGCTGGGGTTGTGATGGTTTATTTAGCCGTCACACTTCATAAACTAGCATGTCGTAATCTGCTGTAGCTGTAGCCAGACTACACCTGTGTTCAAACGGTGCCTGCTAGGGGCTGTATGACAGGACAGACCCTGTGAGGGAGGGTTGTATATCAGGCTGGTTTATTAGACAGTAATGATGATAAGAATTATGGCCTGTGTGCATTCCACTAGTGATGTCTTTCTCTGGATACTCTCTCCTCTCTTCACCCCTCCCCTTCTCTCCTCTCCCCTCCTCTCCCCTCCCCTCCTCCTTTCCTCTCCCCTCCTCTCCCTTCACCTCCCCTAATCTCCTCTCCTCTACTCACTTCCTCCTCTCTCCTCTCTCCTCCTCTCCCTCCCCTCCTCTACCATCCCAGGCTCTACGTGCGTGTGGGGAGAGGGTTTATAGAAGACTGTGAGGGTCAGGCAGGTGTGGACGTGAGATGGAGACAGGTAAGAGAGATGTTGAGAGGGGCTAAAACGTCCCACTGTTGTCATAAACACTGCTGACTGTCGTGAACAACCTTGTGAAAAAAGCTTTAAGCTAAAGACTGTGGTGAATAACAATTACAACTCTCTTTATGGAAGCGAACTTCGTGGTGTACACATCTCCATAAATATCCTCCCAAACAGTCGACCATTAACATTCTCTATTTATCTCCCTACACTTAAAATAGTCTCGCTCAAAGCACACAAAAATCCTTTCATATTAGAGGACATTATCAAATATTACTTTCAGTATCCAAACATCCACTACAAAGTGCTTTGTCAGTGTCCCCTAAGTCTTAGTTAATGATATATGACAGATTAGATCACAGTTCACACTTTCATTGTAAACTCTTTAGGCTCTGTGTGTTGACTCTGCATCTGTCTGTAATCCATCAAGGCAGACATGCATAGCTGAGCGGGCACGACGACAGCCTTGGTATGAGGTCTAGACTGCGGCGCTGCTTGTGTTCCAGAGGCCTGGACGGGGAGGGGGACCAAAGCCTCTCTGTGCCCCAGCGCCGGGGCTCGAGCAGGGGGTAGGGGACGGGGGGCAATGGGGTGGGGATGGGGGTTATAACCTTACACTAATCGAGTGCTTGGGTCTCAAAACAAGGAGGGGGAGGTGGGAGTAGCTCAGTGGGTAAGTACCGGCCTTCCTGCAGGCCTTAGCCGCCTGGGTTCGAATCCGGCCTCGGCTCATCTCTCTCTGCCTTTCCTGTTACACTTCACCTCAAACGAATTGAAAAGTCACCACAAATATTTCTCTTTAAAACAAGGAAGTGGGCTCCCTCCCAAGGCTCCTCCCCCTCCCAAGGCTCCTCCCCCTCCCCAACATGCCCCAGCTCTGGTCCACAGGCGCTGTGAGACCCAAAACAAACCAGCACAGTTAATCAGGACGCATCTGTAGAAGTCAGGTCAACCTGGGTAAACCAAGCCCCCGTCAGGCCACAGCCCAGACTGCTGAATCTGTCACTCCCCTCCTCAGAGCTGCACGACTATTCTAAATGCTGTTTATTGAGAAGCGTGCTTCCTCCAGATCCTTGTGGCTTCTGAAGGGCCCAGACAGTCTTACCCAGGGCAATGAGCCACTGAGGGGTGTCATGTGAGCTGGGCAAAGGAGGGGGTGGGGGGGTTGGGGGGGGGGGGGGTTGAACGAAGTTCAAAGAAGGGGCAAGGATTTTGTGGCCTGTGGAAAAGTGAGAGAGGGCAGATTTGGGGATGTCAGTAATGTGGCGACAGGAACATGATCTGTGATGTCATGCTGCTGAATGGGCCCAACGTCAGCGAGGCACGGATGGAGTTACTCAGGGCTGCTGGGAGGGAGAGGGGACGGCCAGCGCAGAGAGAGGACGGAGCAGGACGGAGCTTATCTGTCCTGAGGACGGTTTCTCCTGGCAGTTCTGCAGAGGAGGGTTGTTTTGAAGAACCACAGCAGCAGTTAGCCAGGCCAGCGGAGTGTAATCAAGACTGCCGTCACCAGGAGGAAGCTGGGGCTCACAGTGAGACATACGGGCTGTCTGAGGTGGAGAGATATGATGCAAGGTAGTCACACCTGACTTGGCCTGGCCTCCGCTCACAAATCATCTCCCTCATCCCTCTCTCCTTGAGCGCCTGCGGCTGTCGCCCCCTCCCTCCTCCCCCTCTCCTCGCCCCCTCTCTCCTCCCTCCCTCCCTCCCCCGTTCCATTTTTAAGTCAGTCTCTCCGATTTCATTTTGCTATGTGATTTACCGATGTACCGATGACAAGAGATGGGGACATATTTTAGACCCCTGTCACATACACAAACATACGTAGAGACGGTAAATTTCAGTGACATTTATTGCAATGTTTTGTAAACAGATGGATAAGTGACCACCTCTTGGCAATCTAAAGTGATGTCATGCACACATAAGCAATTTATCACTTTTGTAAAAGGCTAAGTGGTAGCTATGCACTATAAGTGCTTGAGCACAGTTTTATGACTTGACTTAATTAAAGTAGGAAACTGCTGTGGGGTTTGCTGTCCAATCAAAAGAAAAATCTGATGAAAACTAGAAACTTCAAAATGGAATCACAGGACTGAAGAGGAAGAACTTCACTAATCACCAACTATCCAGCGAGATCATTGCAGCAGTCATGAGTTTCTAACCTTAGACTCTGTGGTCAGAAGTTAAGACCCCAAACCTCCAACCCTTAACCAACCTTGCAACCCTTGACCACCAGTACTGCCCTCCTGCAGCGAGCAGCCCTCCAACCCGCCTGTCCTCGTTACCTCGTTTCCTCCACATCCTGCTGTCTCCAGAAGCATCATCTCTGTCTCTCCTAACGTCCCTGCGTTCTCTGTCCTCTGAGATGACTTCCCTGGGAGTCCCACCTCCTGAGGCTGGGACACACCTGTCACAGTGTCTCCCATACGGAGCCCGCAGACACGAGGAGAGAAGGAGGTCTGGCTCGCTCTCATGAGAAACACTACAGCTCGTACTTCAGAAAAACTGAATGAAGCCCTTACAAAGCCCCCGATACAAAGAACGCCGTGCAAACACAAATAACTACGGATATGCCACGTCCAAGTCAAATAGACAATCGTCATGACGCCGCCGCCGCCCCCCTGATGAGAGCCACAGCCTGGGGAGTGAGTAGGTCACATGATCCCGGCCGGGACACCTGTTCCTACCTGACTTCTTGGCTTCAGGCATGTCTGTGTCTGTAGGTCTCTGTCTCTTCCTCCGACTGTGGATCCCTCCCTCCTTGTCCGTGGGTCTGTCCGCTTCCTCTCCTTCATCCCTTTTTATCCCCCCCCCCCTCACCACCCCCTCGCCACCTCGCCCCCTCCCCTGGAGAGAGAGAGAGAGGGGGGTGGGGGGTGTGACAGAGGGACTGTCACATGAACTCTTGTGGGAATCCGGGCGCTCTGAGGAGAGAGGGAAGGAAGGGGTGGAGAGGAGGAAGACACCAGAGGTGAAAGAGGTGTAATGCAGTAACGAAGAGAGAGTGGCCCTCTGGCAGACCTGTTAATTGGTTAACTCGTTAGGGCCAGGAACCCGACCGTTAGCTAATTGATTGACAGACGGATCACCGTTGATTGGCAAGTTCGTCTTTTTCACTATTACCTGACTGAAGCTCTCGGCTCTTCTGGCCACGCCCCCTGAGCACATGCTGAAAGGTGGAAGCAAGGGGAGAATCTACAAGACCAGAAATGGTGACTTTAGTGTACGCGACAGTTTTCTGGGGCAATGACAATCAGTGTTTCGCCCCATAGACAGCTCTCAGTGTGAGGTGACACGGATTCAGTCACAGACGGTGGAAAAAGTAGCTTAACACTTGACACACTCCTCTCCCACACAGATAGGCTAGGCACTCTCACCCTCTCTCTCTTTCACACACACACACACACAGGCACGCGCACACACACACGATGACACAAATGATCAGGAAGCTAAAGTGACAGCTAAACGACCAGTTCTGTGTTTTCATAGGCTACCAAGGTAAACAGTATGCTTGCATGTGCCTCTCCAACACCGTGTTGTGTCAACACTGGTCACCACCACTTGGGATATCTCTCAAGTTTTAACTCGTGCCCCAACTTGTCTGAGCAGCGTAACCTTTCCATACCAATAAACACTCTTTTGAACTTTAATTTGGGAGAGAGAACTTAAGTCAGAAAGATGGACAGAGATTGAAGACCAGCTATTAATAGCTGCAGCTATTTGAGAATCAGGCGTCCAAGGAGAGAGAGGGAGAGGAGAGAGAGAGAGGGAGAGGAGAGAGAGAGAGAGAGAGAGAGAGAGAGAGAGAGAGAGAGAGAGAGGGAGCGTATGAACGAGCCACACACCGATCTTGGGTGGTCTACCGTACACTTTCTCTAAAAGGCCTACCGTGTTATAGTAGCCTGTGTTGCCTTAACATACCTCGCTCAGTCCCAATTACTATACCGAGAGGCAGTTTGACAGAACTCCAAAACTAGGCTAAAGACCAAGAAAATGAAGCAAAGCAGAGCGTCCGCGAGGACCCGGTAGAGGTTGACACCTGACTCTGCTCCCCCTTGCGTTGGTCTGCGTTTGATACGAAGCACGTTCTAATTTGAGCCGCAGGTTAAGAATGCTAATCCAAGCGGTGCACCCGCACACTCCGCACACTCCATCTTCCAAGGTTTGGCGCCTGTCGCTATCGGCTCACAAGTTATTAACAGTTTATTCTTTCCAATTGAAGGTCATCCTGCAGTCTCAAAAGAAGAGACGTGCCTTCTGTGGGTGGGGTGGGTGGTGGGGGGGGGGGGGGGGTGTAAATTACATTGAGTCATTTAGCAGACGCTCTTATCAAGGGCGATTTACAGTAAGTACAGGGACATTCTCCCCAGACGCAAGTAGGGTGAAGTGCCTTGCCCAAGGACACAACGTCATGCGGCACAGCCGGGAATCGAACCTATAACCTTCAGATTACTAGCCCGACTCCCTCACCGCTCAGCCACCTGACTCCCTGGGTAAGGGTGATGTACAGAGAAGTGGATTATGCTTACAGTAATAAAGCAAGCAAGACGGTACTTCTGTCCGGGTGGAGATAGTCTGGTGGGTTGTCCTAGCTAGGGGGTGAAAAGTATATTTCCAATCTGGGAATCAGTGTGTATTACATGCCACCGAATCATATGCGTCATATATGATATAGGGCACACTCAAAACAAACGCCCTGGCAGTACCCCTCAAAACAAACGCCCTGGCAGTACCCCTCAAAACAAACGCCCTGGCAGTACCCCTCAAAACAAACGCCCTGGCAGTACCCCTCAAAACAAACGCCCTGGCAGTACCCCTCAAAACAAACGCCCTGGCAGTACCCCTCTCTTCGCCCCCCCCCCCCCCCCCCCCCCTCTCTGTCTTAATATCTCTCTGTCTATAGCCTAGCCTACCTATCACTATATATATCGAAAACACAATAATTTTGCTATAAAGTCTCAACGACCACTTGAGGAGCACTCCATTATTTTCACCTCTCTTCGCTCGCGCTTTCTCTACGTTACAACATTACAACATCACCACCTGTTGTCTATTTTAAGTTACTGCTCGTTCTTTATATGGTGCAACGTTGTGGTAGAGATGGTAGTTGTAGTTTTTAGCGGTTTCCTTAATACGGTCAAAATGGCCTCTTCACGTTTGTTGCCTGTAATACTGTCAATTCTTCCAGCAACTGTCATTTTATTGTGCACAGACTTAGCATGTGGAAATACCGGCAGGAGGGTAAGTTGAAATCTTCTGGTATATCATATAATTGGTAAATTCGACACCTTTCTATGATTCTTTGCAAAAAGCAAGAAATTGATCTGACTGTACTGCTAGCTCTAGCTAGCTAGCACTGAAGCTAATACTAGCTAGATGTAAACTAGCTAGGAAATCTTGACTTAGTACGCAAACTAAATAATCGAATGACAACAAATTGGTTACGCGTTTGTTTATAGGATGAACACTATCCCAACTTTTGATAATGGGTTTAATTTTTTCCAATTTAGAGGTTCGAACAGCTAATGTCTCATTTGTTCATTCGGTGCGTTCGTTTAAAGGGACACTCGGGAAATATCAGTTCCTCCCTGCGCAACCAGTCAAATTAAATTACTGAACAGTTTCATGTGTGTATGCCTTACAGTGCTGTTTGTATATTACTGTAGACTGGCGATGTGCAGGACACAGACTTCAGTGGTTTCTCCGTGCCTCTAGAGCACTCATTCGAAGTTGGTAAGTTGGTTCCACACACTAGGTGAGTTCGACTTCATGCAGCGCCGGCGTCGCCTGCAGCCCGGCTGACTTGAAGCAGCCAATGGCATTCTCACCTTTAAGTCGGGGCCGCCGGCGCTGCATGAAGTCGAACACACCTATCATATACATCCAGTCTGATCTCCAGTGCAACACCGCGACATTTGCGGCTGAAATATCTTAGCGTTTTCTCGTCTTTTCAGATGACATGCCTCTGTTCCGGGCGCGTGGAGCGCTGCTGTTAAAAGCTGCGAGGGAACCGAGTGTGTCCCTCTCTCAGAACCAGCTGTCTGAGGAGGACAGGACCAAACTGAAGGTGCTGCTTAAGAGGCGGATACGATTTGTGCGACATATTTCTTGGGTCTTTTCAAGGCCTTGATCTTACGTGTGATTTGCAGGAGGTGGCAGCTGTGAATGGTCTGTACAGGATCAGGGTTCCCAGAGTGTCTCTGCAGGTCGACAGGCAGACAGACAGACAGATGGAAGGATACCTCACAGCATTCGTCAGAGCAGTACGGCGCTCCTGTTCTTACAGACAAACATTGCGTTAAACAGTCATTGTACGACATGATTATGCCTGTAACTGCTGTAACTCTCTCTCTCTCTCTCTCTCTCTCTCTCTCTCTCTCTCTCTCTCTCTCTCTCAGTGTTCATTGGTTGAGTCCCACCTCAGTGACGTCATAAGCCTTCACACCGACGTGTCTGGATACCTGATTGGGGTTTCCATAGTGACCATCCCGGGGGCGTGTCGGGGGGCGGAGGTGGAGGAGGAAGTGGACCTGGAGTCTTTTAATACAACGCTGAGCGTCCTGGGACCAGTCAACGCTCCTGCGTGAGTCTGCCCCGGGACTACAGGCCCTCCTGTCTCCTCTCCTGTCTCCTGTCTCCTCTCCTGTGTCCTGTCTCCTGTCTCCTCTCCTGTGTCCTGTCTCCTCTCCTGTGTCCTGTCTCCTCTCCTGTGTCCTGTCTCCTCTACTGTCTCCTGTCTCCTCTCCTGTGTCCTGTCTCCTCTCCTGTGTCCTGTCTCCTCTCCTGTCTCCTCTCCTGTGTCCTGTCTCCTGTCTCTTGTCTCCTCTCCTGTCTCCTCTCCTGTCTCCTCTCCTGTCTCTGTGTTATTGTGACATACTATTTCACTGTCTCTCCAGTGCACTCTTACTTGGCTTTATTTTCACTGTGAGATGACTCCTCCCACATCCAGCCCCTCCTGACCACAGCGCTGTGTGTGAACGTCCCTCTCTCCCTCTCTCCCTCTCTCTCTCTCTCCCTCTCCTCCAGGCCAGAGACGGCTCTCTTTATCGAGCGCTTGGACCAGGAAATGGAGAAGAGAGGGAAAACCCCCCAGGAGCAGAAGTCCTTCTTTGCCAAATACGTAAGAGAACCCACCATCACACCCTTTCCAGTGTGTCCTCTCTCTCTCCTGTGTCTCCTGTGTCTCCTGTGTGCTGCCCAGCAGGTTAGGGATGCGTGTGGGTGAACGGCTGTGTAGCCTGTTCAGCCTGTCGCCTCTCTCTCCTGTCCTCTCTCTCTCCTGTCCTCTCTCTCTCCTGTCCTCTCTCTCTCCTGTCCTCTCTCCTCTCCTGTCCTCTCTCTCTCCTGTCCTCTCTCTCTCCTGTCTCCTGTCCTCTCTCTCTCTCCTGTCCTCTCTCTCTCCTGTCCTCTCTCTCTCCTGTCTCCTGTCCTCTCTCTCTCCTGTCTCCTGTCCTCTCTCTCTCTCCTGTCCTCTCTCTCTCCTGTCTCCTGTCCTCTCTCTCTCCTGTCCTCTCTCTCTCCTGTCCTCTCTCTCCTGTCCTCTCTCTCTCTCCTGTCCTCTCTCTCTCCTGTCCTCTGGCATGTTTAGAGACTCTCGGGTTGGTTCGTCCTGACTCGAGAGTCTCCCTCTGTTTGTTACTGAGTGTATGTTGCTGACTGTCCGCTGGTGGAGCTCCTCTCGTCTCTGAGCGGGTGTGTTTCTGTGTGTTGACTGTGGGAGGGAGTTCTGTCGGTCTCCACTAGAACCGACGGGACTCAGGTTCTGGGTTTATAAGTGTCCGACAACCGGCTGACTGGAGAGAGAGTTTAACAAACACTTTGACATCAAACTGACTAGTTCAGACACAGAGCTGCTAGTGGAGTGTCTCTAAGTGTTCATTAGAGGAAATCCTTAATAACACACAGACAATCGATTCGTTATTATTGTCCGGCAGATACTGAGACAATCACAGTGAGGACACAGTATGTGAAGATGACGAGCACAGAGGACATGACCAGAGAATTACACACTAGCTGATCTACTGGTTGTGATCATCACAAGCACAGAAGAACCCCCAGATGTCTCCCACAACCCATGAACACTGTTCTAGTAGATTTGCATGTCTTTCCTGAAGACCAGTCCATGTATTTTCCTGCTGTTTAGTACTCATGCTGTGCATGCAAGTGCTGTGTGTTGACTGTGCTGTGCGTGTGCTGTGCTGTGTTGGTGCCGTGCTGTGTGTGACTCTGTGCTGTGCTGTGTACTGACTGTGCTGTGCTGTGTACTGACTCTGCTGTGTGTGTGCTGTGCTGTGTACTGACTGTGCTGTGTGTGTGCTGTGTGTGTGCTGTGCTGTGTACTGACTGTGCTGTGCTGTGTGCTGACTCTATGCTGGGTGTGCTGTGCTGTGTGCTGACTCTGTGCTGTGTGTGTGCTGTGCTGACTCTGTGCTGTGTGTGTGCTGTGTTCCAGTGGTATTTGATTCTTGGAGGCGCAGTGTTCCTCATGGCCACCAGTGCAGCACAGCCCCCAGCAGGGGGAGACAGGGAGCAGAGCTGATTCACTCAAGTACTGTTCTCCTTCAGTCTGTTTAGCTTACTCACCAGGACACCTGTCCATGCTGCCTTCTGGGCCTCCGTCTGTGTGTGTCTGTGTGGGTGTTTTGAATGTTTTCCACTGAAATCCTCATCTTGGATTAACCCCTGCCCCGCCCTCGTGCCGGCCGCGTCACGGGGGCGGGGCCCGGCGTGCTCCGTCCTCCACCTTCTTCTTCCTTCCCTGTCGCTCCTCCTAGCTGTGGCAGCGCTCCTGCCGTTGGCGCTGACGCCTGCTCCTTCTCCCCGTCTAACCGCGCCTCCTCTCTCAGCTAACATCTCTGTCGTCCTGGGGTGGAAATGGTCTAGGGTGAAAGCATGGTGTCGGTGAGCCTGTTGGACCGCAGACCCTGTAATCACAGCTGGTTTAGCCGTGTGGTTGTGTGACGTCTGCCTCACTGTGAGATGCTGTTCCTGGAGGGGGGGGGTGGAGGGGTCGCCGAGGCGATGCTTAATCTCTTCTTTCTTCTTCTGCAGTGGATGTACAATCGTGCCACTGGTCCTCGTTCCTGATGATGTCAGGAGCCCAGACCATTCCGGGGGTGCGGAAGCCAGGGGGCGGTGGGCAGCCAATGGAGGAGGCCGATGATCAGCCATGCCAACCTGCATTATCTACATGTACATGTTAATGTTGAGATCCTGCTCACTGGTCCCAGACAAGCTGTGAAATAAGCTTCTGTAGCTTGATGTCATTGCACTGCTGTTTTTAAACTTAAAAGTAAAGTATGTTATTACTATCTGGGATGTGTGGATTTGTTGGCTTCTTGTCATTTGTGATAGCTGAATAGCTGGGCGATACTCAGTATAATGTCACCAGGACAGCATAACGCACTGTCACGTGTTTCTTGACTGTGTGTGTATTGGGAGGGGGGGAGGGGGGGAGGGGTGACTTAGAGGTTCTGTCACATCCGACCGCACACCCTTTCCTGCCTCGTCCAAGTCGGATGATTTGTGGCGTGACTGGACCCCATGGGTGATCAGGCACTTAAGCTGGGTCCACACAGATTGCAGCCTAGCGGAGAGAGCAGAGCTTACAGGGACATGAGGAGAGCCCAGCGTGACTCGGCTCCTCCCCTGAGCATCACATCCCTCCTCTGCTCTCTCTCTCCGCGCTCATGAGGTCCTCTCCAGCGTACCGTTCCTCTCAGGCCTCCTGACTGCCCATGATCCTGTCATCTGTATTTTATAAGTGTGAGTCAGTAGGATCGTTGATTCCCTGCTGTTTAACTATAGCTTTAGTTACAGAATGTTCAAAACCCCCGTGTCAACACAAGCGCTCCTGCGTCTCCACCACAGCCTCTCGTCCGTCTGTTTTTAGTTCGCTGCGACCAACTGTGAGAAATAGTCCCTCAGTGTCGGCTTCATCACTGCAATGACCTCTAGCCCTCCTCTCACCAGCTACCAGCTTTCTCAAAATATCTGGCTGGTTGACAAACGCGCAGCCCTCTCTCGTGCCATTCTCTGCCCCCCCACCCCCCCCTCGCTCCTGTTCCCCTCGTCTCACTTGAGAAAGTAAAGGATGACACGAGAACAGCTTGGGCGAAAGAGGAGAGTTTCAATGGAAGAAGAGCGAGAGAGAGAGAGTCATTTGTTTGTAAAGAGATAGTCTCGTCTGTCAGATGGCTTAGCGGTAGGAGAGGAGCGAGGAGGAGAGAGGGAGGGCGGGCGAGTCCATGTGTTATCATTCGTCATCAAGCAACCAAACCAGAATGGGACGTTAGAAACGATGTAGGAAGATCTGACTTTCAGGATTCTCACCTCCAAACCAGACCACAAACCTGGAGCCAAATCCTAACTATCCTAATTCCTTGTTTACCAACACTGAGCCTATTGAGGATTAGGTCACATTCTACTTTCCCCACAAATAGGCAGCGACTCAGAAACAGGCTTATCAGCGCCTGGGCTGACGGATGTCCGTCTACAAGAACTGTGCAAAGCGGACACTGAGCACAACTTGTTACAAAGTTCAGAAATGCAGTCTTAGTTGTCTCTCACAGGGCCTGTGGTGGATCACGCAGGTAAACAGGACCTCCCACCGGCTCAAGATGAAACCATGTCAACAAAGGGATTTTGCAGCATTACTACGGTGGTGAGATAAAATGGTTGTGTACACCTCGCTGCGTGCATTTCCTGTTTCTTTGCGGCGGCGGGTCGCGGTGTGTCAGGTGGTCTGCAGGGGGCGGGTCACTGTGTGTCAGGTGGTCTGCAGGGGGCGGGTCCATGTGTGTCAGGTGGTCTGCAGGGGGCGGGTCAAGAGTGTGTCAGGTGGTCTGCAGGGGGGCGGGCTCACGTGTGTCAGGATGGTCTGCAGGGGGCGGGTCCCACAGTGGGTGTCAGGTGGTCTGCGGGGCAGGGTCAGGACTGTGTCAGGTGGTCTGCAGGGGGCGGGTCACGGGGTGTCAGTGGTCTGCAGGTAGCGACACGTGGAGGAAGGAGCAGCGTTCCTGAAGCAGGAACGTCACAGAATATCGGTAAACAGGAAGTCGAGGATCCGGTAAACAGGGAACAGGAAGTCAGAGGATCGGTAAACAGGAAAAACAGGAAGTCAGAGGATCCGGTAAACAGGAAAAACAGGAACGTCAGAGGATCTGGATGAAGAAATGAAAAGATGAAGATGTTAGAGAGGAGATCTCTGGCCTGGCTCGCTACGGGCGAGACGATCTTAGTTCCCTCTTCCATAGTATCATTAAACAAAACAAAGAACTGTATACTAGCATGTGGAAAAAATTGTCAAGCCAAAAGGTTTTAAGAAATAATTAAATGAGAAGACTAAAACAAGATATGTCGGCAACAATGCACTTCTATACTGACACACAAACACAGAGGACAACGAATACATATTTGAGTAAAGAGATCTTGGGTTGCCCTAACACTTTTGCACTGTACTGTAAGTATGCAGTCAGGCAGTCATGTGTTTATTGTATCTAGGTGACCTGTGTGTTTTTGTGTGACTCTGAACAGAACGTGGCAACACATTTCCTTGGATACGGGCAACATAGAATCTCTATGTAAGAAACCATACAGAACAAACAGGCTGCTGTGTGCATGCCGGTGGTCCAACCATAAATCTGTTGAGCCCTCCTGGTCACTAAGAGACCAGCAAGGTCGCCATGACGACGACAGGGGCAGGCCGCAGGGGTGCTTGAATCCAGGAGTATTATGGGGATTATGATGGTCTGGAAGTCTGCCTAGGCCCAAGCAGGGTTACTGACACTGTTTTCACGCTGTAAATCGCGACAATCCGACAGGAGAGTCTTGATCTGACAGCTTCACCACGCACAGACAGGACTACTTTCTCTTCCTCCGTGAAAACAACGTGAAAACACGTTCCACACACACCTCCTCACTCCTCACACCTCCTCACTACACACACACCTCCTCACTCCACACACCTCCTCACTCCACACACCTCCTCACTCCACACACCTCCTCACTCCACACACCTCCTCACTCCACACACACCTCTCACTCCACACACACCTCCTCACTCCACACACCTCCTCACTCCTCACACCTCCTCACTCCACACACCTCCTCACTCCACACACCTCCTCACTCCACACACCTCCTCACTCCACACACCTCCTCACTCCACACACCTCCTCACTCCCACACACCTCCTCACTCCACACACACCTCCTCACTCCACACACACCTCCTCACTCCACACACCTCCTCACTCCACCACACCTCCTCACTCCACACACCTCCTCACTCACACACACCTCCTCACTCCACACACACCTCCTCACTCCCACACACCTCCTCACTCCACACACCTCCTCACTCCTCACAACCTCCTCACTCCACACACCTCCTCACTCCACACACCTCCTCACTCCTCACACCTCCTCACTCCACACACCTCCTCACTCCACACACACCTCCTCACTCCACACACCTCCTCACTCACACACACCTCCTCACTCCACACAACCTCCTCACTCCTCACACCTCCTCACTCCACACACACCTCCTCACTCCATCACACCTCCTCACTCCACACACCTCCTCACTCCACACACCTCCTCACTCACACACACTCCTCACTCACACACACCTCCTCACTCCACACACACCTCCTCACTCCACACACACCTCCTCACTCCACACACCTCCTCACTCCTCACACCTCCTCACTCACACACACCTCCTCACTCCACACACCTCCTCATCCACACAACCTCCTCACTCCACACACCTCCTCACTCCACACACACCTCCTCACTCCCACACCTCCTCACTACACACACACCTCCTCACTCCACTATCCACACCTCCTCACTCCACACACCTCCTCACTCCACACACCTCCTCACTCACACACACCTCATCACTCCCACACACCTCCTCACTCCACACACCTCCTCACTCCTCACACCTCCTCACTCCACACACACTCCTCACTCCACACACTCCTCACTCCACACACCTCCTCACTCCACACACCTCCTCACTACACACACACCTCCTCACTCCACACACCTCCTCACTCACACACACCTCCTTCACTCCCACACACCTCCTCACTCCATCACACCTCCTCACTCCACACACCTCCTCACTCCTCACACCTCCTCACTCCACACACACCATCCTCACTCCACACACCTCCTCACTCCACACACACCTCCTCCTCCACACACACCTCCTCGACTCCTCACACTCCTCACTCCACACACCTCCTCACTTCCACACACACCATCCTCACTCCACACACCTCCTCACTCCACACACACCTCCTCACTCCAACACACCTCCTCACTCCACACACCTCCTCACATCCACACACACCTCCTCACTCCACACACCTCCTCACTCCCACACACTCCTCACTCCAAACACCTCCTCACTCCACACACCTCCTCACTCCACACACCTCCTCACTCCTCACACCTCCTCACTCCACACACCTCCTCACTCCTACACACCTCCTCAACTCACATACACGCACAGCCTCCTCACTCCACACACCTCCTCACTCCTACACACCTCCTCACCTCCACACACACCTCCTCACTCACACACCAGCCTCTCACTCCACCACACCTCCTCACTCCCACACCTCCTCACCCCACACCTCCACACACCTCCTCACTCCACACACCTCCTCACTCACACACACCTCCTCACCTCCACACACACACTCCTCACTCCACACACACCTCCTCACTCCACAACACCTCCTCACTCCACACACCTCTCACTCCTACCTCCACCACCTCCTCACTCCACACACACCTCATTCACTCCACACATACTCCTCACTCCACACACACCTCCTCACTCCACACACCTCCTCACTCCACACACCTCCTCACTCCACACACACTCCTCACTCCCACACACCTCCTCACTCCTCACACCTCCTCACTCCTCACACCTCCTCACTCCACACACCTCCTCACTCCCACACACCTCCTCAACTCCACCACACCTCCCTCACTCCACACACCCTCTCACTCCACACACCTCCTCACTCCACACACCTCCTCACTCCACACACTCCTCACTCTCACACCTCCTCACTCCACCACACCTCCTCACTCCACACACACCTCCTCACTCCTCACACCTTCCTCACTCCTCACCACCTCCTCACTACCACCAACCTCCTCACTCCACACAACACTCCTCACTCCACACCACCTCCTCACTCCACAACACCTCCCTCACTCCTCACACCTCCTGCACTCCATCAACCACCTCCTCACTCCACCACAACTCCTCACTCCACACACACCTCCTCACTCCCCACACTCCTCTACTTCCACACACACCTCTCTCACTTCCACACACTACCTCCTCACTCCACTCAAACCTCTCACTCCAAACACACCTCCTCACTCCACACACCTCCTCACTCCAACACACCTCCTCACTCTCACAACCTCCTCACTCCACACACACCTCCTTCACTCCCACACCCCTCCTCACTCCACACAACCTCCTTCACTCCACACACACCTCCTCACTCCACACACCTCCTCACTCCACACACACCTCCTCACTCCACACACCTCCTCACTCCACACCACACCTCCTCACTCCACACACACCTCCTCACTCCACACACCTCCTCACTCCACACACCTCCTCACTCCACACACACCTCCTCACTCCACACACACCTCCTCACTCCTCACCCTCCTCACTCCACACACACCTCCTCACTCCACACACACCCTCCTCACATCCACACACACCTCCTCACTCCTCACACCTCCTCACTCCACACACCTCCTCACTCCACACACACCCTCCTCACTCCACACACCTCCTCACTCCACACACCTCCTCACTCCACACACCTCCTCACTCCACACACCTCCTCACTCCACACACACCTCCTCACGCCCACACACCTCCTCACTCCACACACACCTCCTCACGCCCACACACCTCCTCACTCCACACACCTCCTCACGCCCACACACCTCCTCACGCCACACGCACCGTCTCCGCCCTGCATCTCTGAGGTAACGAGAGCTGCATCTCTGATCAGCGCAAAACGAGCTCCTGGGGTCCATCCCTGGAGGCCGCCGGCGCTGACCTGTCTACACACGCAGCAAACACCCAGGGAGAGGCCAGGGAGAGGCCAGGGAGAGGCCAGGAGAGGCCGGAGAGAGGCCGGGGGGGGGCACCTGGCTTGTCAATCAGCTGGCGACAGGCACCCAGGTGGGTGTCAAAGCCACCAGGAGGGTCGGGGTCACTGGGGCCTGGGAAGCATCCCAGCAGATCACAGCTGAAGGACATGGATATTCTGCTATGGCGTACTGTACTAGCATGAGGCTAACTAGGAGTTCAAATTTCTGATTCGGTTCCTTGATGAACTGTTGATTTGGTGTCCTCACTGCACTGCACTTAGACCCCCACCACTGCACTGAAAGGTCGCGGCGTCATTTACTTGAGCCTGCAACTCTGACAGTCTTAAGCTGCCACAAGGAATGGATTTATTAGCATCCTGCACGCTAAACACATATCCCTCGGCCCTCAGGACAGTGTCCTGGTGGAACAGGGTTCCGTGACAGGAAGCTATTTCCTGTGAAACATAAACACACATCTGGGTCAGCTCTGGGTCCTGCTCTGGATCAGGATGCACTAGGTCTGATTACCCCTGGTTCACTGGCCCCTGGTTCACTAAGCCCCCTGGTTCACTGGCCCCTGGTTCACTAGCCCCTGGTTTACTGGCCCCTGGTTCACTGGCCCCTGGTTCACTGGCCCTCCTGGTCACTGGCCCCTGGTTCACTGGCTCCCTGGTTCACTGGCCCCTGGTCACTGGCCCCCTGGTTCACTGGCCCCCTGGTTCACTGGCCCCCTGGTCACTGGCCCCCCTGGTTCACTGGCCCCTGGTTCACTGGCCCCCTGGTCACTGGCCCCTGGTTCACTGGCCCCTGGTTCACTGGCCCCCTGGTTTCACTGGCCCCCTGGTTCCTGGCTCCTGTATCAGCTGTGAGGCAGGGCTGTTGCCTCACGTTGAAGAGAACTACAGCATTCCTGTCCCGGTGAGTTACAGTACAGCTTAGCTTAGCTCACACTGAGCCTGGACTCTGAGGACGTCCAGGTGATTTACATCCCCGCTGGCTGTTCTACACCTCTGTTTCCTGCTGGACACGACCACACAGTCACTGTGCTGGGGGTCGTTCACAGTCACGTCACTGTGGCTGGGGGTCGTTCACAGACACGTCACTGTGCTGGGGGTCGTTCACAGTCACGTCACTGTGCTGGGGGTCGTTCACAGTCACGTCACTGTGTGGGGGTCGTTCACAGTCACGTCACTGTGGTGGGGGGTCGTTCACAGTCACGTCACTGTGGTGGTGGGTCGTTCACAGTCACGTCATGCTTCATGTTTTGGCTCCCCACAATGTTTGGGGCTTTGGTTGGCATCTTGTTGTTTATGATCATTGACCGATGCACCGTTTGCTCTTTCTTGTAAGTCGCTTTGGATAAAAGCACCTGCTAAATGACTAAATGTAAATGTAACTTTATCCCCCGCGAAGTATTTCGGTGTTGCCTCGGTTACGTAACATGGGCTGGAGTGTGGGTGTGGTGTATTACGAAAGCCGTGTAGGAATTTCATGTGGAAGATTCTGGAAACCCGTCAGAGCCGTATCTGGCCCCCGACGCCGGTGGAGACAGCCAAGTGTGGTCTCTCTCTCCTCCATCCCTCTCTCCTCCTCTCTCTCTCTCTCTCTCTTTCATTTCAACAATTTCTTTGGTTAACCCCAAGCTGGCGTGCGTGTGTGGTGTGTGCGTGTGCGAGCGTGTGTGTGTGTGACCCGTCCCCGGAGTGTGTGCATGCCTCAAGTTCATCTTTGTGCTCTGAGAGAGGATCACTAGTTACAGACAGATAGGAGTATCCGGTGTCAGAGTCAGTCCTTTCGTCATCATTACCCCCTCGCCCCCCCGCCCCCCCCCGCTCTCCCATGCCCCCCCCGCTCTCCCATGCCCCCCCACCCTTACCTCCCTCCCTGAATCGGGGGGCCCCCTTGGCCTTGCCCCCTAAACCCCCTCCCCACTTTTTTAAAGGACATAAGAGTGTTCCTTCATGGGGGTAGAGGTCCCAGTCTTGGGTTGGAAACGCCCGAGCACGATGCCGAACACCGCTCCCAACACCAACGGGGTCCCGCTCGGCCGCCAGGAGAGCAGGTACGGCCTCCTCCCTCCACGCTGCATGTTCACCCGTGTGTGTGTGATCAGCATCACAACAGATCAGCCGAAGCGGTTTAGGGACTCGGGCTGGTAATCAGAAGGTTGCCGGTTCGATTCTCGGCCGTCTGACGAAAAATTACGTTGTGTACTTGGGCGAGGCACTTCACCCTACTTGCCTCAGGGGGAAATGTCCCTGTACTTACTGTAAGTCGCTCTGGATAAGAGCGCCTGCTAAATGACTAAATGTAAATGTAAGATCAAGACAACGTGTTGATTGTAAATGCATGCGACTGATTCAGCTGTCAACTGTGTTCCTATCTGGTCAAGCATGATTTCCTGATGTCAGAATAAGGAGGTCTGGCCATGTGCGTTAGACTGGCTGGTGGGTTTAAATCTCCATGTATTTAATGCCTTTTGTTTTTTTTTAAACTGATCCGGGTTTTTTTGTTTTTTTTTGATCACAAACGTAGTTTTTTTCTTTCGGTACTCTGGGAAGTGTTTGGAGTCCTAGATAGAAAGAAGCCACTTGCTGCTGTAGTTCTGTTTTTGCCTGTTGTTTACTACACGGTTTTGTTTTCCAAAAACACGATATTCTGTGTTCCACAACATGGTTCTGATGAAGGCAGGTTTTCTTTTTCACATTGTAAAAACCCCATAACAATTGCCACCCACAATGGAAAATCAGTCGAAAAAGATTCCCCTGGTACACATGCATATTTCAGTGATTGATTGTTGATAACATAAATAAAAACACATACTTTGTACATACAGCGGCAAATAGTTACAATGTCCACCTACCTACACGCACATACATACCTACATATCATACATGGATACAGACAAACATCTTTACTGTCATCCATCACATAAGAAACCTCAGTGCTCATCACAGAGTCATTTATGATCAGTGTAGGAAGTGTCCAACATGCTGTTTACAGTCACTCATTTAAAGCCTTTCTCAGAATTCATTCCTTTGAGGGCTCCTTTGAGCCAAAAGTCAGCTGCCAGGTGTCTCTGCTGCCCAGTCATCTAAATAACCCAACGAGGCTCCTCTCTCTCTCTCTCTCTCTCTCTTCCTCTCTCTCTCTCTCCCTCTCTCCCCTCCCTCTCTCTCTCTCACTCCCTCTCACTCCTCCCTCCCTCTCCCTCTCTCTTCTCTCTCTCTCTCTTCTCTCTCCTCCTCCTCTCTTCTCCCTCTCCCACTCCCCTCCCTCCTCTCTCCCTTACTCTCATCCCTCTACTCCCTCTCACTCCCTCTCCACCCTCTCTCTTCTCTCTCCTCTCTCCCCTCTCCCTCTCCTCTCTCGCTCTCTTCTCTCTCTACTCCCTCTCCTCCCTCTCTCCCTCTCCTCTCCTCTCTCTCTCTCCTCTCTCTCTCCTCTCTCCCTCTCCTCTCTCTCCCTCCCCTCTCCTCCTCCTCTCTCCTCCCTCCCTCTCCTCCCTCCCTCCCTCCCCTCTCCCTCCCTCTCCTCTCCTCTCTCCTCTCTCTCTCTCTCTCTCTCTCCGTGTCAAACAGCGTGCCAGCCCGCTTCCTCTCTCCCTCCTCCTCCTCTCTCCCTGCTCCTCCTCTCTCCCTCCTCCTCCTCTCTCCCTGCTCCTCCTCTCTCCCTCCTCTCTCCCCTCCTCCTCCCTCTCTCCCTGCTCCTCCTCTCTCCCTCCTCTCTCCCTCCTCCTCCTCTCTCCCTGCTCCTCCTCTCTCCCTCCTCCTCCTCCTCTCTCCCTCCTCCTCCTCTCTCCCTCCTCCTCCTCCTCTCCCTGCTCCTCCTCTCTCCCTGCTCCTCCTCTCTCCTCACACACACGGCCGTCTGTCTCCTCCTGACTAGATCTCGTTCTTCACCCCCTCCACCTCCCCTCCTCCCTCCCCTTACCCCTCCATCTCCTCCTGCCGCTCCTCCACCCAACCCCACCCCCTCTCCATCACCTCCATCTCCCCCTCACCTTTCCCCTCCACCTCCACCTCCCTTCTCTCTCCACCTCCACCTTCAGACTCTACCTTTCTCTGGGTCTGGAACATTCCTGTTCTCTCTCCTCCCAAAGTCCTCGTCTGGCTCGGACAGTAATGAAGTGTGAAGCGTTGCTTGGTAATTCAAGTCCCTGGCTGTGAAACTCCTACTTTATTTATGGCTGTTCGACTCTGCCATTAAGCCCTCTGTGGCCCCTCGAAGATGATAGATAAGATTGACTGCCAGTTCTAATGTACACTGTATCATGCTGTCACTTGCTTTAGACTCTCACGTGCTTAAAATCCTCACGTGCTTAAAATCCTCACGTGCTTAAAAGTCAGCAAGTTGAATAGTTTTATATCTGAGGATATTTTTTAACTACTCTACTTGTACGAGGCCTTATTAATGTTCTAATAGCTTTGTATAATAGTAACTGACAAGCAGGACATTGCATTCGACTCCAGTACTTTGATTGTAGATTCCTCATAAGGATGCAACAGATCCTGTTTGTCTGTTCTTCTGTCACTCTGGGTTGTTTGTCTGTTCTTCTGTCACTCTGGGTTGTTTATCTGTTCTTCTGTCACTCTGGGTTGTTTATCTGTTCTTCTGTCACTCTGGGTTGTTTCCCTCCATCTCTATTACATGTCCACACTTGGTGTTGGCAGGACTCACAGCCAGGGGTTTGACACACTCCCTAACAGGGCTGGAAGGATGGTTCATCTCTGGCCAACCCTCCCCCTCCCCCTCCCCACCTATCCTCCTCCTCCCTCCCCTCCCCACCTATCCTCCCCTCCCCTCCCCTCCCCACCTATCCTCCCTCCCCTCCCTCCCCTCCCCCCTCGCCCAGATCTCTGTCTCTGATGTTCCGAACCTGATCTGTGCAGACGGCTCGCCTCCCAGCAGGGGAGCACCCCGGCCACGCTCCAACTTCCAAAACAAACAGCTTCTTTTCCATGGAGTCAGAGGCCTTGCAGCGCTGGCCTCCGACCGACGTCGAGAGAGAGAGGAGAACGTCTTCTCCCAGCTCACTCCCCTGTTGACGCACTGCAGAGGAGAGAGAGGGTGATCAGCATGGACATGGCAGAACACGTGGGAATCTTTCCCTGGATTTCCTGGGAGGGTGTTGCTCCTCCACACAGCCCCCTCCCCTCACAGCCCTCCCCCCCTCCCCTCACAGCCCCCTCACAGCCCCCCCCCACCACAGCCCCCAACTCACAGCCCCCCCCCCCTCACAGCCCCCCCCCACCACAGCCCCCACTCACAGCTGTTGATCCCTGAGAGCGTGGATGGGATTCAGCCAGAGGGCTTATCTTCCACGGGACAGGGAGTGTTCTGGGCTACCCCCTGGGTCCTACACCCCCCACCTCCACTCCGCCCTCCGCCCGGCTGGTGATGTCTCACTCCAAGGTGACTGTGGAGGTGTTTACACTAACGACCTGACAGACCACCACCCCCACCGACCTCAAAATCCTCCACATTTCACGATTTCTATCACACAGAAGCTTCAGAAGCTTTGCTTCTCTGAGAGGGACTCCCTCCTGTCTGACCTGGAACCCCTCGACCACCCCCTGACTCCCTCCTGTCTGGCCTGGAACCCCTCGACCACCCCCTGACTCCCTCCTGTCTGACCTGGAACCCCTCGACCACCCCCTGACTCCCTCCTGTCTGACCTGGAACCCCTCGACCACCCCCTGACTCCCTCCTGTCTGACCTGGAACCCCTCGACCACCCCCTGACTCCCTCCTGTCTGGCCTGGAACCCCTCGACCACCCCCTGACTCCCTCCTGTCTGACCTGGAACCCCTCGACCACCCCCTGACTCCCTCCTGTCTGACCTGGAACCCCTCGACCACCCCCTGACTCCCTCCTGTCTGGCCTGGAACCCCTCGACCACCCCCTGACTCCCTCCCTGTCTGACCTGGAACCCCTCGACCACCCCCTGACTCCCTCCTGTCTGGCCTGGAACCCCTCGACCACCCCCTGACTCCCTCCTGTCTGGCCTGGAACCCCTCGACCACCCCCTGACTCCCTCCTGTCTGACCTGGAACCCCTCGACCACCCCCTGACTCCCTCCTGTCTGACCTGGAACCCCTCGACCACCCCCTGACTCCCTCCTGTCTGACCTGGAACCCCTCGACCACCCCCTGACTCCCTCCTGTCTGACCTGGAACCCCTCGACCACCCCCTGACTCCCTCCTGTCTGGCCTGGAACCCCTCGACCACCCCCTGACTCCCTCCTGTCTGGCCTGGAACCCCTCGACCACCCCCTGACTCCCTCCTGTCTGGTCTGGAACCCCTCGACCACCCCCTGACTCCCTCCTGTCTGGCCTGGAACCCCTCGACCACCCCCTGACTCCCTCCTGTCTGGCCTCGAACCCCTCGACCACCCCCTGACTCCCTCCTGTCTGGCCTGGAACCCCTCGACCACCCCCTGACTCCCTCCTGTCTGGCCTGGAACCCCTCGACCACCCCCTGACTCCCTCCTGTCTGGCCTGGAACCCCTCGACCACCCCCTGACTCCCTCCTGTCTGGCCTGGAACCCCCTCGACCACCCCCTGACTCCCTCCTGTCTGACCTGGAACCCCTTGTCCATCGCTTTCGTGTCGACCTGCCCTGCTCCATCCAGCTCCAGTTCAGCTGGTGTGGTCATCAAAGTCATCCTCCCTTCCTGTGAACGTCCCTCCCTGCCCTTATAAGGCCGTGTCCTGGGAGAGCGTGGGTGGAGGAGGGAGGGGGGGGGGGATGACTGATAGAGTGACCTGTCACCATCTTATTTTCTTCCTGCGGCACATGATACAGGAACGCCTGATGACTCCTGCCTCTTGCCAAACATCTCCTCACACAGTCTGTCCTACATCTGTGGTCCAGCACAGTGTGAATCAGAGCGAGTTGTTTGTGATTTTATTGAGGTGAAAAAGCTTTTAGTACACATGGAGGTACCAGGACGTATAGAGCCGGAGCCAAGCTGAGACCTGTGCTGTAACCAGACCCTAAGCTCCAGTAGTGTCCGGTTAATTGTTTTGCATACGAGAGAATTATCTCATTTACTTGTCTTAGCGACCGCAGTAAATGTCAAGTCCATTCAGCCCACACAGCTTATAGGTAAATTGAGATTCTATAATTACACGTCCTAATGACACTGGGTAAGTCATGATGAAGAGCCCACATTCAGAGCATGGCCTTTCAGCCAGCCTGGCCATCCATCCAGCCAGCCAGCCAGCCAGCCAGCCAGCCTGCCATCCAGCCAGCCAGCCAGCCTGCCATCCAGCCAGCCAGCCAGCCAGCCAGCCAGCCTCGCCTGCCATCCAGCCAGCCAGCCAGCCAGCCAGCCATCCAGGCCAGCCAGCCAGCCTGCCATCCAACCTGCCATCCAGCCATCCAGCCTGCCAGCCAGCCAGCTAGCCAGCCCAGCCAGCCAGCCAGCCTCCGTCCATCAGCCTGGTTCTGGTCTGACATCTCGTCCTCCTGCCTCTCTGCCATAGCTTCCTCCAAGGCCGGGGCAGGCGAAGCAGGAGGTGAATCAGTGACCAGGCCGTCCTCTGGTGTCAGCGGTGGCCCGGGCTCCCTGGAATGGAGCACTCCGTCAGGAAGAGGCTGATCTCACGGCCTCTCCTGTCTTCCATCACCACGAGCTATCGAGTGACACGCTCCAACACCCTGCAGAAGGACGTGGAGATATTTCCGGGGGAACGGGGAACATTCCCTTCACGGCTGATGCTCACATGGTCCGGTGTGTGTGGTGACCATGTGTGTGTGTCTTTGGAGACCATGTGTGTGTGGGGACCATGTGTGTGTGTCTTTGGAGACCATGTGTGTGTGGACCATGTGTGTGTGTGGGGACCATGTGTGTGTGGGGACCATGTGTGTGTGGGAGACCATGTGTGTGTGTCTTTGGAGACCATGTGTGTGTGGGGACCATGTGTGTCCTCACCAGGGGCACCAAGACGTCCTTATATGGAGCTGGTGATGTGTCTTGGTATCTACCAGATCCACGAGGCCCTGTTATGATGACATGTTCAGGCCGGTGAACATGCAACACTTCCATAAAGAATCAACATTTGTCCCCTCACATGGTAAACGCAGTGTCTAGCTCCTAACTCAACATGGATGACCTCCACGTGGTATCATGGTCCCAGCCGGGCGGCACGGATGCAGCAAACCTGTCGTGTCACGTCTGGACCCGAACGGGGTCAGCTCAGCTCGTGTTCCTGCTCTGCCCTGTCAGTCAGAGACGTGACGAGACGAGGAGCTGGAATCAGAGTCCTGCCGTCTGCACGCTGACAGCATGAGCCAGAGGCGGGAGGATTCGGGGAAATCTGTCTGAGAAAGGGAGAGGCGAGAGCGAGGCGTGGATTCACTAGAAGAAGACCGAGACCGAGACCAGCATCCTGCCAGCGGTGCTGGGAAATAACAGACATAAATGTATTCTCGGAATAGGGTGCCCCCCCACCCTCAACACCCCACCCCCACACACACCGTTAACCCCCCCCCACCCTTGACCCCTGTCATTAAATGTGATGTGAGTCCTTAGCCAGTGTATGTTTAGTCCAGGCATGCTTTTAAGCTGTAACCAAACCTGGGTTGGCATGGACAAACTACATGAATCAGTTCAGGGAGAAAAGACTCAGCATAGCAAACATGCAGCGATGAGAGGGGAGGACAGGGGGGCAGGGGTGGGTGGTGTAGGGGGCTGGGGGGCCGGGGGTACAGGGGTGCCGGGGGGGACAGTGGGATCGGGGGGGACCGGGGGTACAGGGGACCGGATGGGGGGGGACAGGGGGACCGAGGGACAGGGGGCCGGTGGGACAGGGGGACCGGGGGGACAAGGGGACGGGGGGGGACAGGGTGGACAGGGGGACCGGGAGGGACAAGGGGACCAGGGGGACAGGGGGACCGGAGGGACAGGGGGGACAGGGGGACCGGAGGGACAAGGGGGACCGGGGGGGACAGGGGGACCGGAGGGACAGGGGGGGCCCGGGGGGACAGGGGGGCCGGGGGGACAGGGGGGCGGCTGGGGGACAATGATCAAGGGCCACAAGGCCCTTATGATCCTCCAGTAGCTCCACAGGCTGGTTTGTCATCCGGTTGACAATCTTTCACAACGACCCCAAACGATCCATCCGATGACTGAATGTCTGAGACTCCTTTACTGACAGGATGTCTCTCTCTGAGACTCCTTTACTGACAGGATGCGTCTCTCTTTCACAGGGAGGAAGACCAAGACGGCTCCAGTAGGTAAGAACACCAGGCTCACAGACTTACTGTACCACACAGGCCTTAAAGCAGGGGCCTGCTTGTCCTCCCCTCTCTCTCCTATATTTCCTGTCTCTCTCCACTGTCTCATGAAAGTTGAAAATAATGTCTTTAAAAACGTGTTTGTCCAGGGGAAGCCCTGGAAGATTCTGGAATGACAGTAGACAGGTGGTGTCATGATGTGGTTTAAAAGGGATTATCCAATCAGCAGATCATTATTGGATTTTCTCTTCCTCTCCACCTCCCTCCCTCTCTCTTATACTCCCTTCTCTCTCTCTCTCTACCTCCCTCCTCTCTCTCCACCTCCCTCCCTCTCTCTCTTGTACTCCCTCCTCTCTCTCTCTCTCTACCTCCCTCCCTCCCCTTCTTGTACTCCCTCCTCTCTCTCTCTCTCTACCTCCCTCCCTCCCCTTCTTTTCATCACAGAAAAGCCAGTGTACGAGCCTGGTATTCCAGAACCTACCACCAGGGCGGAGCTCATCAAATGTAAGGCTGCTGATATCTCTCTCTCTCACTTGAGGGCTCTCCCTCTGACCTGGGCTTGGTGCTAAATCCTTCCAGACACCGTGGGAGGGTGTTACTCCTCCACACAGCCCCCCCCCCCTCACAGCCCCCCCCCCCCCCCTCTCTTGGTGTCTCCAGATACTGCACATATCTCCCTCCCCCTCCTTGTGCCCCCCCCAGACTGGCTGCCCCTCACCCTGGACGATAAGACGGCCCACAAGCTGCTGTGGCTGTCGGAGGCCGGCTCCAAGGTGTCCCGCATGTCGGAGGAGGTGTGTCCGTACCCCAACAGACCCGAGCGCTACGAGCACTCGCCTCAGGTGGGACAGCACACACACACACACACACACTTTCTCACGTTTCGAAGTAAAGCAAAAACGCTTTCAGAAATAAGGACATGAAAAGACACAACGAAGATTTCCTCAACGTTGCACTTTTATAGTGCCCCACAGAAGACAATAAATATTTAAGATGATATTTATATGAAAATAAATCGTGGGTGCCTAAGAGTTACGCACAGTACTGCATGTGTGTAGACCTCACCATGATTCGACACTTCTTCATCCTGACCCATCGACAATCCACCCTCCTCCTCTTCTCCACCCTCCTCCTCTTCTCCACCCGCCTCCTCTTCCTCCTCCCAGGTGCTGTGTAAGGAGGGTGTGCTGGAGGCTCGAGGGTACTGGGAGGTGGACTACGAGGGCTGGGTGGTGATCGGTGCCACCTATGAGAGCGTGGGCCACAAGGGGCTGACGGGGCCCTGCGGCCTGGGTGAGAACACCACGTCCTGGGGCGTGGGCTGGGCCGGTTCCTGCTACCACGTGTGGCACGACAGCACCAACGTGGAGGTGCATCTGCCGCAGTGCCGGACCCTGGGCGTGTACGCCGACCAGCCCGCCGGAGTGCTGCGCTTCTACCTGGTGGAGGGGGACGAGGAGAGGGAGGTGCGCCCGCTGCACCGGTTCAAAACCAGCCTGAAGGAGAAGATCATGCCCGGGTTCTGGATCGGAACCAACTCCTCCTGCTCCATCCGGAAGAAGGACTGTTAGGAGGGGCGAGGGAGGGGCGAGGGAGGGGCGAGGGAGGGAGACCGTTAGTAGGGATAAGAGAGAGATGAGAGGAGAGAGATTGTTAGGAGGGATGAGAGGACTGTTCGGAGGGGTGAGGCAGGGAGAGCTCACAGGGAGGACCGAGGGAGGGTGTGTTGGGTACAGAGGCAGAGAGAGAGAGAGAGAGAGAGAAGGGGTACAGGAGACAGCGGAAGAGGAGAGTTTTGCAATTATTGTTGATTCGGTTTCTAGTATCTCTTGCATGAGAACTGACATGGTAGTTTTTCCTTCCAAATCTTCTTATCCATTAGGATGTTTAATAATCGATCACTATTAAGTGTCCTTTTAGTTTTAAACTAGTTCAGCTGGTGGCTGCTTACAACACTTCAATGTGTTAGATTACTTTTGTGTTTTTAGAACTCATTTTGTATTTAATTGACCTGTGTTATGAATCTGAATGTAGTGAATAAATACTAATATACACAATAGCCTGTGGTCTGCCTGCTTTAATCCCAACCCCTTCAATTAACTTTCTATTTGCTACTTTGAGGATTAGCACAAACATGGTGATGTTGTCATCTGAATGGTGGCTGTTTACAGACAACCACAAAGTGAACAAAAACAAACCTCAAGCCGTCCAAACCTGCAGCTCGCTGCTCTCTGAAGGACCAGCACAGTACTGCCCTCTGCAGGACCAGCACAGTACTGCTCTCTGCAGGACCAGCACAGTACTGCTCTCTGCAGGACCAGCACAGTACTGCTCTCTGAAGGACCAGCACAGTACTGCCCTCTGCAGGACCAGCACAGTACTGCTCTCTGCAGGACCAGCACAGTACTGCTCTCTGAAGGACCAGCACAGTACTGCTCTCTGCAGGACCAGCACAGTACTGCTCTCTGAAGGACCAGCACAGTACTGCTCTCTGCAGGACCAGCACAGTACTGCCCTCTACAGGACCAGCACAGTACTGCATCTACACCTGCTATTTCTAACTCCACCAAGAAAACAAGTGGGCGCAGACAACATAGTCCTCAATTCTCTCCTTTATTTCAAACAAAAATAGTAACTTAAACATTGTTTAAGATGCACGCATCCCTGTTCCACCACTTCCCACGTCGAACTCTCTCGTGCTCATTCATTCAGTCAATATTTGGAACATAATATAGTACTGTCACTCAGATAGTATCCACGTTCTTTTAGCAGTCATTCATTCATTGGCAAAGTAGAAGTACAAATAGGCATGTTTGTAGAGGCATGGGCCTGTCCACTCCCAGTCTGAAAAGCTACAAGCACAACATTAGCTTAGTTTCCTTCCTTTAGTCTTCTCTACGCAGTTTCACTCCACAAAGTACTAAAAGCTACCAACTGTATAAGTGAGAACATGTCCTGTGTTAGTGTTGAGCCGGGGCGGCGCGGCGCCGGTAGCGTTTCTGGTGACGGTGTGTGAGGAGGTGTCGTGGCAGAGCTGATGATGTCAGTGTCAGTTAGTCGTCTCCCAGCGGCTGCTGTTACTGATATAGAAACTAGAGGACCTCATCACGGGTAGGAGCACAGACTGCAGGTCTGCAGGACAGTCAGAATCTCCACTCATTCATTCACAGTCGCCGACCCTTTAACGGATTCCTGTCTTTCCTGATTCACTCTCTCCTCTCGCTCTCTCTCTCTCTCTCTCCCCTCTCCTTTCCTCCCCCCTCTCTATTCCCTACCTCTCCTCCCCACTCTCCTCCCCCTCCCCTCTCCTCTCCTCCCCCCTCTCTCCTCTCTTCCATCCCCCCTCTCTCCTCTCTTCCCTCTTCCCACTGTCCCCTCCCCCCTCTCCCCCCCCTCCCCCCCTCTCTCCCGTCCCCCCCTCTCTCCTCTCCCCCCTCTCCCCTCCTCTCTCTCAGTGTTTGAGGGAGAAGTCTCCCGTGTTGAGGCGGGGTCGGGGCAGGGCTCCGAACATCTCCGTCCCGTCGGTGGCGCCCGGGGCCAGCAGGGCCTTCATGCTGGCGGCGATGTGGTCCAGGTCTGCACAGCCCGCCTGTGGGCCAATCAAAACCCTTTACTGTCACCGTATACATCTCTGCAGTCATCACACAGAAGCCAAAGAAAAAACGAACATTTCAGACAATATGTAATGAATCCTGGGTGCCCAAGACTGTTCCACAGTACTGTGTGTGTTGTGTGTGTGACATGCTCGTCAGGGTGACTGACCCGCTCCCCGCTGTTGGCGTCTCCGGGGCCCCACGGCTGCCCTTGTAGCCCCAGACAGGCACACTGACGGGCAGGGAGCGCGCCATGGCCAGGGCCTGCTGGTGGCGGGAGGAGAAGGAGGGCTGCCCCATGGCCATGCTGCGCGGAGGGGGAGGAGCCTCCTCGCTCAGGGACCCTGCGGGCACAACACACGTTAACACTCAGGTCAGGAGCAGCGGTGTCTCTCCACTGGGGGCACAACACACGTTAACACTCAGGTCAGGAGCAGCGGTGTCTCTCCACTGGGGGCACGGGGGGCAGCGGTGTCTCTCCACTGGGGGCACGGGGGGCAGAGGTGTCTCTCCACTGGGGGCACGGGGGGCAGCGGTGTCTCTCCACTGGGGGCACGGGGGGCAGAGGTGTCTCTCCAGTGGGGGCACGGGGGGCAGCGGTGTCTCTCCACTGGGGGCACGGGGGGCAGAGGTGTCTCTCCAGTGGGGGCACGGGGGGCAGAGGTGTCTCTCCACTGGGGGCACGGGGGGCAGAGGTGTCTCTCCACTGGGGGCACGGGGGGCAGAGGTGTCTCTCCACTGGGGGCATGGAGGCACCACAGTGGGGTATGTGAGAGGAGGTGGGCAATGAACAAATATGAGATTGAATCATGAAAATATGGATGTAAATATGTGTGGCGGCCTGCGGAAACCCGTCGGATGTCGCGGCCGCTCATTGTTGGCTATAAGCCATGAAAGATCGAAAATCGTTTTCTGTCAAAATTGAGATTTTTGATGTTTTGTATAATTAACACCCTAAACTTCATTGTAATGTACAAAAAGTATATGAGTACTTATGAAAAACTGTTAATTTCAACGTTTTTTGGACATGTTAGCTAGCAAGATTCTCCAGCCATGTCAAATCGAATTATGAAACGGAGTGGAATCTTTGAATCCAGTTTTCTCTCTTATCACTTTGACCCAGGTCAACTTTAAAATGATGTAACTTCAGTTGTGATAAAGATATCTGAGTGATTTAAACAGATTTGTATTCGGGAGAGTTTGTAGTTTCCAAACATGTATAATACCCAGAAAGTCAAATTTTCACAATGTGAAGGGTTTCCGCAGGCCGCCACACATGTGTTTATGCAATATGGGTATAGGGGGGTAGATGGATTCAGAAATCAGGAAAAGGGGGTACTGAACAGAGAAGTGTGAGAAGCAATGAGTTAGAGGAAGCAGGGACAAAAACCAATACAAACAGGAAACACGTCTCAAACAGGAAACACAACGTCTCAAACAGGAAACACAACGTCTCAAACAGGAAACACAACGTCTCAAACAGGAAACACAATGTCCCCCTTACCGTCCGTGCTCTCCTCCTCCCCGTCGGACTCGAAGAACGGCTCACAGTCGCGGGACAGCGAGTCTTCATCCATGGAGAACACGCCTGCCAGAGGAGGAACAGTTAGGGTTCTCACGTCTGCGGAACAGTTAGGGTTCTCACAGTCTGAGGAACAGTTAGGGTTCCACGTCTGAGGAACAGTTAGGGTTCTCACGTCTGAGGAACAGTTAGGGTTCTCACGTCTGAGGAACAGTTAGGGTTCTCACGTCTGAGGAACAGTTAGGATTCTCACGTCTGAGGAACAGTTAGGGTTCTCACGTCTGCAGAACAGTTAGGGTTCTCACGTCTGCAGAACGGGCCGACCGCCACAGAACAGAGTCAAGGTCACTCCTCACCAGCTGATTCGTTCAAGTTGCGTCTCCGTTCCTCCATGTCTTCCTCCTCCTCCTCTTCCTCCTCCTCCTCACACTCCTCCTCCACGATCCCCGCCCTCTCTCTCCCTCGCTCCACCTCCACCAGGGCGTTCATCTCCCGCTCCCGCTCCCCATTGGCCTGCTGCCCACCAGCTTGGCCAATCACAGCCCCCGAACTGTAGATGGACGGATAACTCTGCGAATAAAGTCTGCTGTTGGGACTTGCGGTCCCCGCCTCCAGCTCACTTCCAACGCCCTGCGAGGAGGTAAGAGGGAAAAACTGCTTGCATTCAACAACACAAGCATAGCAGGAATTAACATCAGAAATACGGGGTTTAACATCATTCAACACCACAAGCGTGGCAGTACTATTAGACAGTTTGCCAGAGTGGCAGGCCTGCCTCACCGGCCTGGACGCGGTCTCCGTGGACGTGTCCAGCAGCAGCTTGGCTCCTCCTGTGGGGAGGCGTGCCTGGCGGTGAGCCGTCAGCATGGAGGTGGAGTGCAGCACCGCAATGTCGTCCACGTACCGCCTGGAGGCCTCCGCCAGCGCCCCCTGGCCCCACACGTGGTAAACAAAATCCCACTTCCTGTCGCCCGCGGGCGCGGCACCCCCGCTCTCACGCCTCCTCCCCCCGTCTCCCTCCGCCAAGGACGGACGGAACTTCTTACAGGCTGTGAGGATGGACACGTCGCAGCCGGATTTTTGGCAGTATGCTTCCGCCGCCGCAAGGAGAGCCAGCCAGCTCTCCTTGTGGTTGTCAGGGATGTCCAGGTCGCTGGACTGGGAGATGGAGGCCATGATGGGAGGACAGGTCGTGGAGGGGGTTTTCTAGACGTCTAGTTTATCAGGACTCGGAATGTAAAGATTGCTGTAATGTTGTTTCAGTAGATGAGAGTGTGGTCTAACCAGGGATCTGTGTGACTAGCTGAAGGAAACCCTGAGAGGTGTTTAATGTTGGAGATTACTATTGTTTCTTAATTATTTTTCTCAACGTTTTTTTATTGATTGATTTTTATTTTTTTTACAAACTGCTCGTACCAAAATATCTCTAAGTTGCTCTCACACTTTAGTCTCTCTTGCTGGTTTAGTTGTAAAGGTAAGGAAAAAAATCTATAGTCAGTTGAAAAATCAGGCACGAGGTGGTATGTTGATGGTGTGAGTGTCAGAGAGCTAGGGGAGAGGTGGAGGAACTTCAGACGCTGGTGAACCTGTGAAGAAGAGAGACAAATAGAGACAGTGACTTAACAAGCCTCTGAATAAAATAACCATATAAAACATCACGTGCACGTAATAGCAGGCGACATGAATGTTTTGTTTGTGTTTTTCTACAATGTCAAGGATCCTCTCGGTGTTGCACAACATTAAGTAGGATTGAAAATAAACACGATTGCGCTGGCGATCTACCCAGAAATGATTTGCCTCCTCTAGCGCATGCTGCCTTCACTGTCGCAGTCTAGGTTTGTCCGCCCCCCTCCTCCTCGAGCGCCCCCCCCCCCCCCCCCCCCACCTCCTCGAGCGCTCCCTCCCCCCTCCTCCTCGAGCGCCCCCCCCCCCCACCTCCTCGAGCGCTCCCTCCCCCCTCCTCCTCGAGCGCCCCCCCCAACCTCCTCCTCGAGCGTTTGTTACAGTACTTAGCACAACAACTGACACCGCCGTTTGTGACGCTATCTCCTCTAGACTTAACCCACTTTATAATACCATGACATGCGCACCTAACATTGCCAAGACAACCTTGTAATAATTTGATAATCAATCCCTTCAGCATGATACCGACTGTGCTTTCAGCATGTTTGTTTGTTTGTTAGCTTGTGTGCAGAGAATTATGCACCCTTCTCCGAACATGACCACATTTCACCTCCATTTTCAGCTGTGCAGCAGCACAGACACACAGGCGCAAATGAACATCGCGAGATTAGTAATTCACTTACACATTCACGTTCTTCCTTTCTGGGTTTTGCAGGCTTCAAGTTTGTTATAATTTCGTTTCTTTAATCTCTCATTGTCTGATCCTTCTTCCAGTGTGACTCTCCCCTAGACTCCACCGACGTAGCTGTTTACAGACGCTTGTGTCAGGGGCACGTCGCACACGTGATGGGGGACAGTTGGACGGGCTCGTACCCCCTGGGTTGAAGACGTGAACGTGCGCGCTCTTACTCACATGACTCTCGCGCCCGGACGTCAGAGGTTCCTAGCCGAACCACCGTCTATCTCTGATTGGTTGATATACTTGACTGACGTAATGTAAGGCGGAAGTCTGACGTAGCTAAGATTTGTTTTGGAAAACAAAACGAGAAACAGAAGATAAGAATGGAAGCGAAGGCGGACAGTCCCAAGGTAAACTAAAACTATTATATGTACTCAAATTGAACACAGGGTTTGATATCAAGGTACGCAGATATTTTAGTGTATATTGCTACCTAGAAACGTGATTGTCATCTTTTGTGACTCACTTGACAGTCAAAGTCGTCTGGTTTGACGCAGTTACAGCAGTTAGCTAGTAGTAGCTAGCAAAGGCATACAGTCCGATAGTATAGTACGTTACATATAACTTCAGCGTAAGTAGTCATAAACTTGTCATTGTTATACGGTATTTGATTAAATCGACGTGTCTGAGTCTAAAGCTGTTCAGGTAGTTAAACCAGCTGCCTGGCTTTAAACTTTGGCAGTCAAGACCAGATGTCATGTGCGCTTGTGAGTCAGACCTTTCTATTCTATTTTGTCTTGACGCCAAATAAGCCATCGAGATATTTAGAGCTTAAATCATGTTGCTTCCAAGTTTAGGGTTAGGGCTAACCCTACCCGTTTCCTAAAATAGTTAAGTATTCACTGCTGGAATCTTGTTGAACTGGAAATAAGTAATTAGTGGATTAATAGACTCTCTCTGTCCTAAGCTGGTGTTTGAGAAGGAGGGTGTGTACCTCCACACCAACGCTACCAGAAGCAACCAAGACACCACCCTCCCCGGCTTCATCAGGATCGTGGAACGAGTAAGTTCAAGATGCAGAGTCTGCCCGGCCTGTTTCTTCTGGGGTCAGATGGCTGAGCGGTGAGGGAATCAGGGCTACCAATCAGAAGGTTGCCGGTTCGATTCCTGGCCGTGCAAATTTATGTTGTGTCCTTGGGCAAGGCACTTCACTCTACTTGCCTCTGTAGAATGTCCCTGTACTTACTGTAAGTCGCTCTGGATAAGAGCGTCTGCTAAATGACTAAATGTAACTTCTGAGGGTTTAAGTCCCCTGGTTGTGTTTCATTCCTGACCGGCGGTCTCTGTTGGGTGCTGCCTAACGAGGTGATGGTTCTGTTTCAGGGGGGAGAGCCAGCGTTGGAGTGGAGCCCCCTAGAGGATCAGGGTCGAAGTGCTCCGGCCGTCTTCTACACCAAAAAGGTGCAGAGGACACTGTAAAAGCAGGATCATTCCCACTCCGTGCTCCTGAAGCTTCACATTCTCTCCTCTGATGCTTTTAGAACTCCTGTGAGCAAAACTAATGGGTTTAGATATGAATTTATCCCCTCAGCTATGAAGCTGTAAAATACTTGGTAATGTTAGTAGGAATAAATCAAATGTCTTTAGACAGGTGTTATGTTTTATGTGCATGTGTAGGCTGTATGGAGTGGCTGTGTATGTTATATACTTGTAACGCTGCAACCAAACCGCCCTCGGGAAATCAGATAACTGAACTGAACTTACTCTAGCATTTAATACATGCTTTCTAAACCAAACGGAAGGTTCATGTCTGACTTGTGATTCCCTGGTGTTGTCATGACTCCCTGGTGTTGTCATGACTCCTTGGTGTTGTCATGACTCCCTGGTGTTGTCATGACTCCCTGGTTTTGTCGCCGTGCTAGGATGGGGAGGGAGGACAGGAGGACACTAACTTCGACCCCGGCTACGAGCCGGACTGGGCCGTGATCAGCACCGTGAAGAGAGACCGGGAGCCCGTCGGTCCCGTCAGAGAGACAGGTACAGCCCGTCGGCCCCGGCCGCGCTCCTGGTTCTCTCTGTTGCCGTGGCTACCAGAGTCTGTGTGAGCCCAGCATGCGGTGAGTGTGACAGTGACCCCAGGGTGTGGTCTGTGTGGGTCCCCAGGCCAGTGGTCCTTCTCCCTGCCGCTGTCGGAGCTGTACTCCCTGCGCAGGGCTCGCTTCTCCCTGGGACGCAACTTCCTGGTGCTGACCAGCAGGGGGGGCCACCCGCTGCCCCCGCTGCACTTCCACAGGGGGGGCACCAGGGACCTGCTGAGGGCCCTGCAGCGCTACATCATCCTGTCCCCGTAAGTACCAGCCCCCACCGCCCTCCACCCCCTGGCCCCCCCAACCCCCCACCCCAGTTCCTCAGCTTGTAACAAAGGCCCCGATGGATCTCGGTGCTATTTTCTTGAAACAGCCTTGATGCTTGGTCTACTTGGTCTATGATACTACTATGCTCACTGTAACAGATGTGTCAAAGGCCTGTTATGACTGTAAAACAGCTGATCCCCACCCACCCACACACACACACACACACACCCACACAGACACACACACACACACACAGGCTCACATGACTGGAACCTTCTGTCTCCTGCTGTTTGCTTCCTCTGCTGACACAGTTTGTGTCTCTGTGGTGGTCAGCTCCCCGGTGGACGGGCGGCTCTACCTGGCCTATCCCCACGACTCCGGGGCGCTGTCCCAGTCCTTCGACGAGCTGCAGCTGTTCGACGACGGCGGCGCCGACCTGGTCTCGGTAAGCGCTCGTTCACCTGGCGGAGCAGAGGGCCGTTGGGCAGGCGTGTGAGTGTGTAACCGTCCTGCCTGGCTGTGTTTACAGAGGTTCATCCAGGACCCTTACGCCACCACCTTCGGGGGCTTCTCCAAGGTGACCAACTTCTTCCGGGGAGCCCTCCGGCCTCCCGGGGGGCCCCTCCACCCTCGTGACCCCCAGGACCCCCACGGGCCCCCATCCACCGACGACGAGCCGGGCTTTGAGCTCATCACCTGTGTAAGAGACGAGAGAACAAGCAGAGTGTGTACTGGTTGATTAGACAGAGGGACTGTGTTTTGGAACGTTGTTTTGGCGTGTGGAAACATGGAGGTTGAAGCGAAGCTGATGTTTGTGCTCGTCTTTGCCATCAGGGGGCGGAGCTAGGGCCCAGACCGGAGGTCAGGAGAGGTCGTCCCCTGGATAAGTGGGAGGAGCTCCTGGACTCTGATGGACGCGTACAGGACCCACAGAGGATCAAGGATTGGGTGTTCAGAGGGGTAAGGATCAAACCCTGCTTTTGTTTGAAAACATTTGACTGTACCTCTGTCTGCCGGACGAGCTGTGCTCTGAACTCCTCTCCTCCTCCTCCCTCTCTTCTCCTCCTCCTCCTCCCTCTCTCCTCCTCCCTCTCCCCTTCTCCTCCTCCTCCTCCTCCCTTTCCTCCTCCTCTCCTTCTCCTCCTCCCTCTCCTTCTCCTCCTCCCTCTCCTACTCCTCCTCCCTCTCCTCTCCTCTCCTCCTCCCTCTCTCCCTCCAGGGTATCCTTCCCTCCCTGAGGAAGGAGGTGTGGAAGTTCCTGTTGGGGTTCTACCCGTGGAACAGCACGGCCCTGGAGCGAGAGGACATTCTGAGGAAGAAGACGTAGGTCTCTCTGGAGTGTCTGTGTGTGGAAACTGTAGTCACTGTGGAGTCTCTCCTAGAGCGAGTACCACATGGTCTTACTTTAACAGCCCGGCCCGGGATTTTTGCTGAATGTCTTCCCCTCTCTCTCTCTCTCTCTCGATTTTCCTGTCACACTTCACTATCGCTGTCAAATAAACCACGAAAATGGCCAAATATTTATATAAAGAGACCCACTCTCTCTTTCATTCCCCACAGGGATGAGTACTTCAGGATGAAAGTTCAGTGGAAGTCCGTCAGCGAGGAGCAGGAGATGAGAAACTCCCTCCTCCGGGGATACCGCAGTCTGATAGGTCAGTACCACTGTCAGTCTCAGACACACTGATGCCTGATTGGTGCTCTGCTGCTGAACGTACTGAGCTGTGTGTGTGATTGGCCGGGGCAGAGAGAGACGTGAACAGGACGGACAGACAGAACACCTTCTTCTCTGGGAACGACAACCCTGGCCTGGTTCTGCTGCACGACGTGCTGATGACCTACTGCATGTTCAACTTTGACCTGGGTGAGCCTCCTCTGGACACGTCTCTGCACACACACACGGCTTGTTGTGGGGTTTTGGTTCCACGCAATCATTGCTGAATGCAATTAAATAGTAATCAGACTCTCTCCCTCCCCTCTCCTCTCTCTCTCCTCCCTCCCCTCTCCTCTTCTCTCCTCCCTCCCTCCCCTCTCTCTCCTCCCTCCCTCCCCTCTCCTCTCTCTCCCTCCTCCCTCCCTCCCCCCTCTCCTCCCTCCTCCCTCCCTCCCTCCCACTCTCCTCTGGTCCTGGGTCTCCAGGCTATGTTCAGGGCATGAGTGACCTGCTGGCTCCCATCCTGTTTGTGACCCAGAACGAGGTGGAGTCCTTCTGGTGTCTGACCGGCTTCATGGAGCTTGTGGTGAGAAGAGCCTCCTCCTCTCTCCTCCTCTCCTCTCTCCTCTCCTCTCTCCCCTGGGCTGTACTGAGGTGTGTGTGTGTGTGTGTGTGTGTCTCAGCACCAGAACTTTGAGGAGTCCCAGGAGGCCATGAAGCAGCAGCTGCTGCAGCTGAGCCTGCTGCTCCGAGCCCTGGACCCGGAGCTCTGCGACTACCTGGGTGACTACCACACACTCACACACACACTCACACTCACACGTACACACAAACTCAACATGTTGTCTCCAATTGTGCATCATCATCCTCTCCCTTCCCCATCCCTCCCTCCCTCACTCTCCCTCCCCCCCCCTCTCTCTCCCCTTCCCTCGCCCTCCCTCTCTCTTTCCCCCCTCTCTCTCCCCCTCCCTCTCTCTCTTCCTCCCTCCCTCCCCCCTTCCCTCCCTCCCTCCCCCCCCCTCCCCCTCTCTCTCTTCCTCCTCCCCTCCCTCTCTCCCCCTCCCTCTCTCTCTCTCTCTCCCTCCCTCTCTCCCCCAGACTCTCAGGACAGTGGCTCTCTGTGTTTCTGTTTCCGCTGGTTACTGATCTGGTTCAAGAGAGAGTTCTCCTTCGAGGACATCCTGACGCTCTGGGAGGTGAGGACACATTTACACATCACATTTATGTACCAGGTAGCATCATCACCGTCACCACCACACCACTACCGCCCCCTGGTGGTCCAGTAATGACCACACAGGGAGAGCAGCTGTAGTCAATCAAGCATTCAATATATTTCTAAAGCACATTTAAAGACGCCACATAAAACCGTCCACGTACACGGACACACATCCAGTCCCCCCCGGTGGTGCTGTGGGTGAAGATGCCCTGCTCTGCCACAGGTGATGTGGACCCGCCTGCCCTGTGAGAACTTCCACCTGCTCATGGCCTGTTCCATCCTGGAGTCCCAGCGGGGGGAGCTCATCGGGTCGGACCACGACTTCAACACTATTCTGAAGGTTTGGCTTTTCGTGTCGGGCTTCGACGCTTGTCTGTCGTTTCTGTGTGTGCGTGTTTGTTCAGTGACTGTGTGTGTGTGTGTGCCTTGTTGGACTAAATGTCCTCACAAGTATAGTGAAATGTGAAAACATGGCCTTGTGGGGCCCCTTTGCTTGGCACCATAACTAGGGCCCCAGCAGAGGGCCCCTAGGGCCCCAGCAGAGGGCCCCTAGGGTTTCTGGGTCAGAATGACAATTGAAGGGTTATGGATAGAGTTAGGGGTTAGTGGTGAGAGATGACACCATTTTTAATGGACCCCACGGTCCCCACTAGGATAGATAAACAAACTGTGTGTGTGTGTTTTCAGCACATCAATGAGCTGAACATGAGGCTGGACCTACAGGCGGTGCTGACAGGATCAGAGGCCATCTACCTCCAGCTAAGCAGCTGCAAGGTTGGACACCAATATCACCATAGCAACCCTCTCTCCACAACATCACCATGGAAACATTCGTTCCACTGTCTACTCAGCATTCTTAATACACCCGCTGCAACATTTCTCGATATTTCTCGATCAATTTACTGCCATCCTTCTCTATATATTTCCTCTATATATAGACTGCGATTATATATTATATATATATAATACCCTGCAATAGTTGTCCATATATCTCCGTCTACATACCCTGCGATAGATGGTATGAGTAAAGATCTATGCTGACCTGTGTGTGTGTGCGTGCGTGTGTGTGTGTGCGTGCGTGTGCATGTGTGTGCAGGAGCTGCCTGGGAAAGTGAAGCAGGTCCTGGGTCTGTACGTTCCCTCCAGCTCTGAGGAACCCAGCCCGGACTCCGACCCCACCGAGACACAGCACCTTCTCTGCCAATCACAGCCTGGAACGTCCGCAGCCAGCCAATCACGTAGCGGCGGCGCAGCAGCGCGCCCGCCCCCTACCTACCCCTGAACCTGACAGAGCGGAGGATTGACACGACGAGATAAAGGAATTATGCGATGTGTTTATATAGGCATGCAGACGTGCTGCAGTATACTGAAGGACTTGGTGTGAAAACTGACTATTCTGTACTGTGCTTTGGACTATGAATAATGCAAACTGACATGGCAAGAAAGGAGGCATTACTGCGTTTGAGAGGAGGCGGTTTTAACTTGTACTGTTTATGAATGTAATTTAGCCAAGATGTGTGAACACCAGTGCGTTGTCTTTATATGTGCTGAGGATAGAGAGAAGGTACTGTCTCCCCTGTTTAGGCTTGTGTCTGTTTGTCCCCTGTCTGACTCGGGCCTGTCTGACTCGGGCCTGTCTGACTCGGGCCTGTCTGACTCGGGCCTGTCTGACTCGTTATTTTGATATCTCGTTTCTCTCTTGATTGCATCAGTCTGCCACTGCTGTCCTTAGATGCTCACCAGCTTCTCTGCCTTATCCTTCCTCTCTCTCCAGCCTCCTCTCTCTCTCTCCAGCCTCCTCTCTCTCTCTCCAGCCTCCTCTCTCTCTCTCCAGCCTCCTCTCTCTCTCCATCTCTCTCTCTCTCCATCCTCTCTCTCTCTCCATCCTCTCTCTCTCCAGCCTCCTCTCTCTCTCCAGCCTCCTCTCTCTCTCTCCAGCCTCCCCTCTCTCTCTCCATCCTCCTTCCTCTCTTTCCATTCCTCTCTCTCTCTCCAGCCTCCTCTCTCTCTCTCCATCCTCCTTCCTCTCTTTCCATTCCTCTCTCTCTCTCCAAGAATGAATATGAACTGTAATCTCACTGACAGTCAATAATCCTGTACAGTATGATGTCATTCCAGTCCCCTGCATGCCTTATAGAGTGTTAATTATAAGTCATGTAATGTTTTATGTTTTTAACTACCGGAATTATGTTATTGCAATATTTTCACCTTCTAAATCTGTCTGCGTAAACGACAGAACGTTCCCAAATAAAGGTGTGAAACAGTACATATCCATCTGGTCCTGTCGGCCTCTCCTGCCAGCTGTCACAACCCCACACACACCCCACACACCTCACACACCTCACACACACCATCCTAGACAAGACGCAACTTAACCCTGTTCAAATCTGTGATGCTTTAACACGTTACGTTTCTCTGTTGTCAAAGTGTGTCGACAGAGTGATTGTTTTCCCCCCCTCCCCTCCCCCGGGCTGCCAGCAGGTTAGTGTGTGTGTGACAGAGAAAGGCTTCTCTGTTCTCCTCTGTTTGGGGAAATGAGCTGGAAAATGAGGGGCTGGACGAACCTCCCCTTCGTGGCTGTTTCTTCTCTGCTCCCTGAGTACCTCTCCTCGCTCCCAAACGCTTTGAATACAGCTGCCACGGATGAATTTAGCAGGGCACTTAAACAGGCGGGCGATCTGTCAATCCGTTCCTCATTGCCACGCCTCTCTCCCTCGCTCCCCCCTGCCCTGACCTCGCCTGACACCCAGAGACAAACCTACTCTCATTCAGACTCAATCTGTTTTTACTGAGGCTCAAATCGCTGTTTTATGTTGACGGCTCTCTCGACAGCTTTAAGCCTCATGTCTTCTCTCTAATTCCACAATGATCCCAGTGTTGGAGGGGGATAATCTCAGTGTTGGAGGGGGATAATCTCAGTGTTGGAGGGGGATAATCTCAGTGTTGGAGGGGGATAATCTCAGTGTTGGAGGGGGATAATCTCAGTGTTGGAGGGGGATAATCTATTTTGTGATTGTGTAGTGTTCAAGAGGGGCTCTCTCAGCTAACTAAGACTACAGCCTCCAGCCCTGTTCCTGGAGAGATCACTTCAACACTGATCTAGATTTTTTCTTTTTTAATAATGAACTGGTTGATCAGGTAACTAGCGTTGAATCAGGTCAGAAAAGGTGTGGGTGGAGCAAAGACCTACAGGCAGGTAGCTCTCCGGGAACAGTTAAAGACCTACAGGCAGGTAGCTCTCCGGGAACAGTTAAAGACCTACAGGCAGGTAGCTCTCCGGGAACAGTTAAAGACCCCTGTGCTGGATTAGTACCCCTGTAATCATCTAAATCTCAAAACACAAGACTGGAGCAGTGGTCATTGAGGATCTGTAATCTGGACCTCAGCAGGGTGGATGTGGGGAAGGTCCTCACAGTATGACTCACCTTGTCTTCCAGCAGTTTGTTTACATTTAGGCCCAGTTTCCCAGACATGGATTAAGCCTAGTCCTAGACTAAAAACCTTTTCAATGGAGATCTTCATTGAATTTGTCTCTTACTTTAGGACTAGGCTTAATCCAGTCATTTAATGAATTAGTCATTTAGCAGACGCTCTTATCCAGAGCGATTTACAGTAAGTAAGTGCCATTCCCAAGGACACAACGTCATTTGGCACGGCCAGGAATCGGCATCTTTCTGATTAATAGCCTGATCCCCTAACCGCTCAGCCACCTGACTCCCCTGTTTAGAACAGAAGTACGTACGGGGAACGTGTCAGTGTTCATTTGATCTCTGACCAGGCCACGAGTGACTGAAACACGAGTCCGTGTTCAACCGTGACGTGTGAGAAGCCACCTGTAATGACTGTGTCAAATACAATCTGCGTTCTCCTCTGCTGAGTGTGACCCCATTGTGACCAGCAGAGGACTCCCTGAGGAGCAAGTGTGTGTCTGCCCCATGAATGTGTAAACAGAGTGTGTGTGTGTGTGTAAAGAGAGAGAGAGACAGAGAAAGGATGGCAGCAGGCAGAAGGCAGGGAGCTGGTGTCTGACACTGATTTGTAAAGGGAGACAATCCGGCTCATTGACCTGCCTGTGTCTGTTGTCTGCTGTCCTCTCTGTGGGGCGGCTGCTCTTTAAACAGCAGACTGCCCCAGGCAGGGGTGGGGGCAAACAGAAGACTTCCCCAGGCAGGGGTGGGGGCAAACAGAAGACTGCCCCAGGCAGGGGTGGGCCACAGGTTGCTTTGACAATGAGATTCCTCTGAGAATACGAGGTGCAAAAGTGGTACTTCGTGCCAAAGTTTGAAGTTACAGTAATTGAAAATATCTATGTATATCTATCTATCTATCTATATAGAAATATATGAATATATATATTGATTTAATATATATAGATAGATGGATACATACATATATAGGTAGATATGTATATCTACATATATATATTTTTTTTAATTTTATTTATCAAATTGTTCAGGATTAGTATGTTCCTGGTGGAACAGGGGCCATATTTTGGAAGTAGATTCTACAAGGTTGTTATTTTGCTCTAACCTCCAAGGCCTTAAGGATTTTTAGTGCAATCTTGTGGTAAACATGTGGTTCTAATGTTGGAGATGTGACTGTGGGTCACATCTGATACGTTCTGTCCACTGCTCCTTCTCCCTCTTCGGTTGTCAACAAACTATCTTCTCCTTTCTTCTCCATTCCCATTGTCAGAGTTTGGAGATGACCTTTTCTCTCCTCCTCTCGTTCTCCACTTCTTTTCACTGCGACGACAAGCTGTTGCTCGGTCCCTGTGGGCCACTCCCTCTCTTGTCTGCTCCCTCCCTCCCCTCCCCCTCCTCCCCTCCCCCCTCCTCTCCCCCTCCTCCCTCCTCTCCCCCTCCCCTCTCTCTCCTTCTCGTTCTGCCTCTCTCCACCTGTTGATGCCATTGTTGCACAGACAGCATTGTTGTGCTTTTATTATTCTCTGTCACTCACTATGCCACCTCCCCTCTCTCTTTCAGTCCTCCCCCGCCCCGCCCTCCCCGCCCCTCTCCCTGCATGACGGGTATAAAACCCCAGGGGGTAGAAGTGCAGGGTGAAATTCACCACCAGAGCTCCACAGAGTCCCCACAGTCCTGAAGAGTGAGGAGTGAGGAGGAGCACCAGGACACCACCGAGGTCTGGAGTAGCTGCAGATTCCACTGATCCCACTTCTCTCCTGCTGTAACCAGGCCTGCCACAGCCGGGTCTCTCCTCCTGTAACCAGGCCTGCCACAGCCGGGTCTCTCCTCCTGTAACCAGGCCTGCCACAGCCGGGTCTCTCCTCCTGTAACCAGGCCTGCCACAGCCGGGTCTCTCCTCCTGTAACCAGGCCTGCCACAGCCGGGTCTCTCCTCCTGTAACCAGGCCTGCCACAGCCGGGTCTCTCTCCGTCTCTCTGGGCAGCAGGGAGAAGCACTCCCACCTCTGGGAGGCCGTGTGTGAAGCATGTCTGTGTCTCTGTGGTGCGAAGAGGAAGAAGGCCAGAGCCAGGCCCAGGAGCAGGACTCGGCCAGGGAGGAGGCCATGCTCCGAGCCCGCTGGGACCCCAGCGTGTCTGGGCAGCGTGTCGTCCAGAGACTGCTCCAGCTGGAGGAGAGGTACCTGCCTTCCCCCCTCTACATCGCCCTCGTTCAGAGAGACCCCCAGCGCAGAGAGGAGCTTGCCAAGTGGGCCATGGAGGTAGAAACCTTCCAGAAACCTTCCCTGCGTCTGTCTCATCCGTCTTTCTATGTCTCTCTTTTCCCCATAGTTTCCCGGTCGTGTCATATCCTGTCATGGCCGCTTTCAAACCCTGTGACTCTCCTTGGCAGGTGTGCTGCGACTGCAGCCTGGACGAGGCGGTCTTCCCCCTGTGTGTCTCTCTGCTGGACCGCTATCTCTCAGCCACCCTGTCGCTGCCCGTGTCTCCCTACTGCCTGGCTGCCGCCTGCGTCCTCATCGCCTCCAAACTCACGGAGAGCCACAACGTCAGCGCCGACGCCCTCTGCGCCGCGGCGGACCACAGCTTCCTGCCGTCCAGCCTGCGGGTGAGTCGGACGCTAGCCATGTGTACGGACCCCAGGGCTCGCCACGGTGACACCCTGGTGGCCATGGGTACGGACCCCAGGGTCGCCACGGTGACACCCTGGTGGCCATGGGTACGGACCCCAGGGGTCCAGCTCCCAGTTTCCGCCCGGCTTGTTTCCATGTTTTGATGTGGATCCTTCTCCTGTAGAAAACAGCCGTGATGAAACAGCCTGTGTGTCTCTCCCCACCGTCAGGAGATGGAGCGACTGGTTCTGGGGACCCTCCGCTGGGACACGGCAGCCGTCACCCCTCAGGACTTCATCCCTCACTTCCTCCCCGCTTTCGAGCGGAGGACGGAAGGAGACACCGGGGCGTTGGTCTCCACGCTGCGTCGCCACGGTGACACCCTGGTTGCCATGTGTGTGTGTGACTCCCGTTTCCTGGGAGCCCCTCCATCCCTGCTGGCTGCCGCTGCTCTAGACTCCGCCCTCCGGGGGCTGGGTCACCGGGGAGCGGAGCGGCCGACTCGCTCCACGCTGGCACGGCTCTGCCAGGCTGACGAGGTGAGTCCTCTGAACCGCTTCCAGGAGAGAAAACCACAAACTAGCAATATTTCACTAGGATCGAAAATGAAACCTTATATTATTATGTTAGTAAGTGGGTATTTTAAGTGTTTCTAACCGGTTTGGACCGGTTAGGGAACGATAATGTTGAGGTGGAATGTAAAACCAGAAACGTTTAAAAAAAATACAGATTCTGTTCGGAACGAAGCGACTGAATAAGAGATGTCAGCATGATGGTTAGGGCTGGTAGATGCTGTTTATCTATTTATGTGTGTGTGTTGTACAGTCATGAGTTTTGAATTCAACCCTGAATCTTGTTTTCCACCGCAGGTGGTTCTGCAGTGTTACAGTGAGCTGATAGACGCTGCTCTCAGTCAGCGCCTGGGAAGCGGACCTCAGAGCAACAGAGAGGAGAAGGAGGGAGAGATGGAAGATGAGAGAGCAGGCACTCCAACTGATATGAGAGAGATCGATTTTTAAACATTGAAATACATGTAGCAGTTGATGTGCAGATCAACCAAAATGTACTTGAGTTCATCAGTCAGACTGATGTAAATTCACAATGGTGACCTCAATGTAGCTGTACGACTTTTTGATGTTTTGAAATGACTTTGTTATTGTTAATTTAATTGTTCTTTATTTATCATCAATATTTCTTGTTGTAATTGCCATATTTATTATCTTTTTACATTTCTGATTTGACATTTTTGCAACGTGTTTCATGCTATTTATTGATTAATTTATTAAGTTAAATTATTTAAATCCATTATTATGTATGTGTTTGTGTGACAAGGCATCAAATTAAGAGTTATATACAAATCTATTTTTCAAAATAATTAAAGATATTCACTCTACATGTGTAAAATAATTTCTACAAAAAGAAGTGTCTAAAACAGTATCTCCTACCAGACCATTTCTGTTTCAGAACGTTGTTCCATCCAAGTCTATTTGTTAGTTTGTACCACAAATCTATATGCAAAGCAGAACAATCCCTGCCTCCATAAATGCCTCCGAAACGATCAAGTCTGTGACAGGGTGAAGAGGAGGTATCGTAGACCTAAAAATGCCATATAATAAACAACTTACATCGCTCGGTCGATACGTTCAAGCCTCAGTTTGATATTTCCCGGCATTGCCATATAATAAAAATACTTATTATATGGCAACGACAGTACGAGCGCCCTGATTGGCTAATGGGTCATGCCAGCCGCGTATTGACCTCATCGCCGGTCCGCGGTCTGATACGGATTATTATTGCCCTCCTCTGACGTCATCTTCAAAATGAGCGATATCGAGTTTTACTATCCAGACGATACTGAAGACATCAACAGAAATGGTTAACTTTCTAAAAGAGTCGTTATTTGTGTTAGAATTAAAGCCATTTTAGCAGAACCGTGTTGTCCGCTTTCTAGCAAAAATAATTGGTTGCTAGGCAACACCTGAAACACACCGTGAGAAGACTTGAGAGCTAGCTACAATTAGCCTATCATTTATTTTCATTTACAAAATGAAAAGAGCTAAAAATGCCATATAATAAACAACTTACTAACCTCGATCGTTCAGTGCCAAAAAGCATTTGGTCAGTTCTGAGTGCACGTCCACGGCGCGTAACATTAGCAATGTAAGGGCTGAGAATGTTGATAAAATAAATTACGGAGTGTGACGGAAACGGTAGCCTAACGTTAACTGAGAGGCAGTTAGAACCGAAACTGTACTGTACTGTAGCTAGTGGTACGTGCCAGTGGTGCGAGTGGTACGTGACAGTGGCTAGTGGTACATGCCAGTGGAGCGAGTGGTACGTGACAGTGGCTAGTGGTACGTGCCAGTGCCTCTACTGGCACCTAGTGGTACGTGCCAGTGGAGCTAGTGGTACGTGACAGTAGCTAGTGGTACATGCCAGTGCCTTCGCTGGTACATGACAGTAGCTTGTGGTACGTGACAGCACCTCCACTGGTACATGACAGTTACTGTTCTGTTGATAGTGGTACTCAAGTGTCTCGTGGCAGTTGCATTGGGTGTCTTGCAGCTTTTGTTTACTGTCATGTAGCCTAACTGCCCCGCGGCCATTTTAGAATAGGAGAACAGGCTAAACTTTTATTTTTTAAATATGTGTGGCGGCCTGTGGAAACCCGTGGATGTCGCGGCCGCTCATTGTTGGCTATAAGCCATAAAAGATCGAAAATCGTTTTCTGTCAAAATTGAGATTTTTGATGTTTTGTATAGTTAACACCCTAAACTTCATTGTAATGTACAAAAAGTATATGATTACTTATGAAAAACTGTTAATTTCAACGGTTTTTGGACATGTCAGCTAGCAAGATTTTCAAGCCATGTCAAATCAAATGCTTAGTTTGCCTGCTCTTTTGAGTGCTGCAGCAGCACAACTGATCAATGAAATAACTTGCTGAGAAGTTATTCATGTAGCCTATACTTAAACTGACATTTACATTCACAACGTCATTACGAACTAAAGGATTTTCTCCCATATCCCTTTTTGACACAGGTCGACTTTAAAAGGACGTAACTTCAGTAGATATATTATATCCAGGAGAGTTTGTAGTTTCCAATATGTATAATACCCAGAAAGTACATTTGCAATCATATCGTGTCATTTATTGACATGGTTCTTCATATGAAAATAATGAACTATTATTAACAACTATATTTACTCAGAGTATCGAAATGCAAATGTAGGCTATTGACTTCAGTTATTACAATTAATGATATACGCCACTAGGAGGCACTGATAACAACACAACGATGTGCATTAGAGACGTAGGAGAGTCTACAACGGTGGCTCATGTGCACGCTTAAATTCAGTTACTCTGAGTAAAATAATTTGTTACTAATTCATTACTTGTGTACAAGTCTGCTTTACATTACAGTCACACCATTACACTATATGCAATATAATGTCTAAATCGACTACTTTGTATGGTGAGCTTGTAGTGAGACATCAAAAGTATGGTTTAGAGTCTATTAGCACGAACAGTTTAACTTATTTTTTTAAATAAAAGTTATCCTATTCTAAAATGGCCGCGGGGCAGTTACACGACAGTAAACAAAAGCTGCAAGACACCCAATGCACTCCACACCCAGTGGAGGCACTGGCATGTACCACTAGCTACTGTCACGTACCACTCGCTCCACTGTCACGTACCACTCGCTACAGTACAGTACAGTTTCGGTTCTAACCGCTACTGCGTTAACTTAGGTATTCATCAGGGAATTAAAGCACATCGAATCGCAGTCTGGGCCTCCCTGACGACGATGAATCGCAGTCTTAAAATCCCCTCCCGGCATATAACGCTAGCTAACTAAGCAAATACAATTGTATTCGAGATCGGTCGGCTGAACCAGGAAAGGGCATCCCTCGTCTGCTAACTGTATTTGTCAAGGAAAACCTGCTAGCGAGCAGGTTCGGTTCACAGAGTAAGTTACCATGGACACTGACCAAAAGTTTTCGTTACCTCTCTTTCTGGAACGGAAAGTATGAGTACGAGTATGACTCTTTTCAGGGTTAACCAACTCAAAGAATTCACTAAACCCGCTACCTGGAATACCCCCCTGGTGGGACAGTTGGGTACCTGGATAAACAGTTGGGAGAGGAAAGCTAACAGTGATTGGAACCAAACTGTAGGGGGTTTTAATGGTGGCCAAAACACCCAAAACTAATGGTTTAAAAGAAGAGGGGAAACTGCACAGTGTTGTAACATTAACCACATTATGTTATTACCAATGGAAATTGCAGTTATTTAACTCTATGGGTTAAATCAGAGCAAGAATGGTCAAAGTAAGGTTAAATGAAATATACATTTAATAACATTGTAAATGAATGAAATCAATTACAAGGCAAACATTTTACAATATAAAGGTTTTAAATCTTACCAACTCTACCTTGATTATTGTAAATCAGAGAGAGTAAGAGGTGAGCAAGGAGAATGAGAAGGACAAGCCAGAGCTGAGGAGAAGTTCTCAGGAGATCAAGAATCCACAGAACAATGCTTCACAATTCCCTTTATGCACAAGAACCTATCCAACCACATCTTGACCCTTACTTATCAACATATGACTAGCAATGCTACAGTAAAAAGCAACAACAAAGCGATTATAAGGAACGATGTAGTGTAGTTGTGATGTTGTTTACAATGTAGTAAACAACAATAAAAAAAGAATGTGTGTGTGCTGTCATGTTGGATTGTAGATCTGGTGTTACTGCATGTGCTGTCATGTTGGACTGTAGATCTGGTGTTACTGCATGTCCTGTCGTGTTGGACTGTAGATCTGGTGTTACTGCATGTGCTGTCATGTTGGACTGTAGATCTGGTGTTACTGCATGTGCTGTCATGTTGGACTGTAGATCTGGTGTTACTGCATGTGCTGTCATGTTGGACTGTAGATCTGGTGTTACTGCATGTGCTGTCATGTTGGACTGTAGATCTGGTGTTACTGCATGTGCTGTCATGTTGGACTGTAGATCTGGTGTTACTGCATGTGCTGTCATGTTGGACTGTAGATCTGGTGTTACTGCATGTGCTGTCATGTTGGACTGTAGATCTGGTGTTACTGCATGTGCTGTCATGTTGGACTGTAGATCTGGTGTTACTGCATGTGCTGTCATGTTGGACTGTAGATCTGGTGTTACTGCATGTGCTGTCATGTTGGACTGTAGATCTGGTGTTACTGCATGTGCTGTCATGTTGGACTGTAGATCTGGTGTTACTGCATGTGCTGTCATGTTGGACTGTAGATCTGGTGTTACTGCATGTGCTGTCATGTTGGACTGTAGATCTGGTGTTACTGCATGTGCTGTCATGTTGGACTGTAGATCTGGTGTTACTGCATGTGCTGTCATGTTGGACTGTAGATCTGGTGTTACTGCATGTGCTGTCATGTTGGACTGTAGATCTGGTGTTACTGCATGTGCTGTCATGTTGGACTGTAGATCTGGTGTTACTGCATGTGCTGTCATGTTGGACTGTAGATCTGGTGTTACTGCATGTGCTGTCATGTTGGACTGTAGATCTGGTGTTACTGCATGTGCTGTCATGTTGGATTGTAGATCTGGTGTTACTGCATGTGCTGTCATGTTGGACTGTAGATCTGGTGTTACTGCATGTGCTGTCGTGTTGGACTGTAGATCTGGTGTTACTGCATGTCCTGTCGTGTTGGACTGTAGATCTGGTGTTACTGCATGTGCTGTCATGTTGGACTTTAGATCTGGTGTTACTGCATGTGCTGTCATGTTGGACTGTAGATCTGGTGTTACTGCATGTGCTGTCATATTGGACTGTAGATCTGGTGTTACTGCATGTGCTGTCCCAGTAGGTGTAGGACAGTAGTTCTTCCAGCTGTGGGTCGTACAGAAGTTCTCTCAGGTGGTGACTGCTGGGACAGCTTGGCCCCAGACATCACTGCTTTGGTTTGTTTTTTATCATGGATACGCAGGTGACTCTTCAGACGGTCATTTCTTTTACATGAATAGTCACAGTGTGGGCAGCTGTAGGGCTTCTCTCCAGTGTGGGTTCTTCGGTGAACTGTGAAATGGCCAACCTGGCCAAAGGTTTTACCACAGAGGTCACAGCTGTAAGGCTTCTCTCCAGTGTGGATTCTGCGGTGAACTTTTAATTGGCCAGATTGACTAAAGGTTTTCCCACAGAGGTCACAGCTGTAGGGCTTCTCCCCAGTGTGGATCCTGCTGTGCAGGCTGAGAATACTAGCCTGGCTAAAGGTTTTATCACAGTGGTCACAGCTGTAGGGCTTCTTTCCAGTGTGGGTCTTGCAGTGAGATCTTAAATTGCCAGCATGGCTAAAGGTTTTATCACAGAGGTCACAGCTGTAGGGCTTCTCTCCAGTGTGGGTCTTGCGGTGATATCTTAAATGGCCAGCCTGGCTAAAGGTTTGACCACAGAGGTTACAGCTATAGGGCTTCTCTCCAGTGTGGGTCTTGCAGTGAGATCTTAAATTACCAGCATGGCTAAAGGTTTTATCACAGAAGTCACAGCTATAGGGCTTCTCTCCAGTGTGGGTCTTGCTGTGAGATCTTAAATTGCCAGAATGGCTAAAGGTTTCACCACAGAGGTCACAGCTGTAGGGCTTCTCTCCAGTGTGGATCCTGCTGTGAAGAGTGAGAGTATCTGCCCGACTAAATGTTTTACCACAGAGGTCACAGCTGAAGGGCTTCTCTCCAGAGTGGATCCTGCTGTGAAGGCTGAGAGTACCAGCCAGCCTAAAGGTTTTCCCACAGAGGTCACAGCTGTAGGGCTTCTCTCCAGTGTGGATCCTGCTGTGAAGGCTGAGATTACCAGCCTGGCTAAAGGTTTTCCCACAGAGGTCACAGCTGTAGGGCTTCTCTCCTGTGTGGATCCTGCTGTGAAGAGTGAGCGTATCTGCCCGACTAAATGTTTTCCCACAGAGGTCACAGCTGTAGGGCTTCTCTCCAGTGTGGATCCTGCTGTGAAGAGTGAGCGTATCTGCCCGACTAAATGTTTTCCCACAGAGGTCACAGCTGTAGGACTTCTCTCCAGTGTGGATTCTGCTGTGACTTCTGAAAGTAGAAGAGTCCCTAAAGGTTTTCCCACAGAGGTCACAGCTGTAGGGCTTCTCTCCAGTGTGGATCCTGCTGTGAAGAGTGAGAGTACCTGCCTGGCTAAAGGTTTTCCCACAGAGGTCACAGCTGTAGGGCTTCTCTCCTGTGTGGATTCTGCTGTGACTTCTGAAAGTAGAAGAGTCCCTAAAGGTTTTCTCACAGAGGTCACAGCTGTAGGGCTTCTCTCCAGTGTGGATCCTGCTGTGAAGAGTGAGAGTACTTGCCTGGCTAAAGGTTTTCCCACAGAGGTCACAGCTGTAGGGCATCTCTCCAGTGTGGATCCTGCTGTGAAGAGTGAGAGTACTTGCCTGGCTAAAGGTTTTCCCACAGAGGTCACAGCTGTAGGGCTTCTCCCCAGTGTGGGTCCTGCGGTGAAGGCTGTGATGACCAGCCTGGCTAAAGGTTTTACCACAGAGGTCACAGCTGTAGGGCTTCTCTCCAGTGTGGATCCTGCAGTGAAGGCTGAGAGTATCTGCCCGGCTAAAGGTTTTCCCACAGAGGTCACAGCTGTAGGGCTTCTCTCCAGTGTGGATCCTGCTGTGAGATCTTAAATTGCCAGCCTGGCTAAAGGTTTTCCCACAGAGGTCACAGCTGTAGGGCTTCTCTCCTGTGTGGATTCTGCTGTGACTTCTGAAAGTAGAAGAGTCCCTAAAGGTTTTCCCACAGAGGTCACAGCTGTAGGGCTTCTCTCCTGTGTGGATCATCATGTGCTGCTTGAGTCTATTGGATGAGGAAAGGCTCTTCCCACAGGTGTCACACTGATGTGTCTCCATAACTCAGACCTCTCTTTGTTCTCTATCTGGTCTCTCTGGGTCCTGTCTGGTGTCTAGTCTCTGGAAGCTTGTTTCTCTCTGGTTGAGTCTCTCTGTAGTCTCTCTGCTGTTCTCTGGAAGAAGAAAACAGCAGAGACATATATTTTAAGGTAATTATACGTTTTTTCATTCAAGTTTGAAGCGAGTTACAATTGGTGTGAAGCAAAGCAGAAGCAAAACAGAAGCAAGCAGAAGCTCAGATCATTTCATATGGGATCATTTATACAGTATAGAAGCAGAAGCTCAAATCATTTCATATTGGATCATTTATATAGAAGCAGAAGCTCATATTTCATATTGGATCCTTAATATTGAAGCAGAAGCTCATATCATTTTATATGGGATCATTTGGCTGAAATATTGCAAAACATTTCCCTCTTGCTCAATGAATTCTAACAGCTGATCTTAACCTTCCTATCATTTATTCTATTCTGATACACAAATCTATCCCTGGATAATTGAGTCTAGTTAATTGTAGTTGAGCGCACGGACACAATCGTTTCACGGTTTGATTAGAGCTAAACCTGCATCAGTGGAGCTCCTCGGGGGAGGAAGAGGAGGAATCGAATTCACCTCCCTGGCACAGTAAATTTGTTTGTGTAAACTTACTTGGTGAATAAAGCTGATTCTAAGAAATGATTGAACTTATCAAACATAGTTTTACCTACAATGACCCTAATACGCAGTCGTCCTCCTCAGTCACATTTCATGAAATTAAAAATAGTGAAACCTTTCAAAAGTTTATCTAAAAATGTTTAGATAAAATGACAGAATAAGAAGATGTGTAGTGTTATGGAGACTAGTTATGTTCTCTGGTAAGAAATTCTTAGAAGCCACTGTGGTGCATCTGATTAAAATGCCTGAGATGATGTACAATCCAAAGTTGAGGTTTATTATAAAGTTGAGAGGAATGGAGTGAGTGTGTTAGGTTATATTTGCTTGTGTGTGTGTGGTTCTGCAAAGAAACAGAATACAATAGAGATACTTAGCAATCATACTAATAGGCATCTCACAATAAGGCTAGTGACAATCTAACATTAATAATAGCAATATTCTCACATTAAGTTCTAACATTACTTAAGTGACACTACTTCATACATTATTCACGTAGTCTATCATATTCTAGCTGCTAAACAGCACAGGTAATCGTTAAACACGTCACTAGTTAGCTAACAAAGATTACGTCCGCATTTATAATGACGTAACCGCGACACCGGCATCAACTGAATATACACCCGCGATTATAAAACTTCAATGCCGTGTCTAACAAGCACAGACCGATAACAGCATAACTAAACATAACAAATGAGCATTATAAATACTTACAGGTATCTGAACGCACACAATTCCAACACTCTCTCACTCAAATCCTTAAACTGAAAGTCAACACCATAGATATATATAAACACTAGATGTCTCGTCCGCGTTGCCGGACAACGGAGTCGAACGTCCGCATATGGCGGCCATCTTGCTACAGTCAACTCGCTCACCCATAACATTGTGTTGGTGCTACATGTACTTTTTAAATAACCGTAACTTGCTAACTTTTCAACCGATTTTTAAACGGTTTGGTTTGTTATCAACGTCAGAGATGTCGTTATGCCACTGCATACTTACGAATAATTATGTTGTTGTTTTTTTATATATAGAATATAAGTATGCAGTGGCATATGACCCAGCACCAGCGAAAGGGCTGTTTTAAGTCCACACACGTGCACAGTCTAAGGGGCAAACCATCAGTCCTTTGCAACATGTAGCCTAATAATAATGAGAAAAGGTAGAAACCCAATAGGTGGCTTTGAACTTGAAAAACAGATCAAATGTAAAGCACCACACATTTCCCGTTACATACCTCCAGCTTGATTCCAAACTTTGCCTGCAGTGGTGAGAAAACTAGGGAGGTAAACAGACACCGTCGCTTATTTTTGACGTCACTTTTTACCCCCACCGCAAACCAGAGCCATAGAAAAAGAGAGTTGCGACACTTCCATAGACTCCCATTGTTATCGAGGAATGCGGAAGTAAAGCGTGTCTCACGCGACCTATAGTTCCAAACATTGTATTTTCCACCATTGAACCCCATTCATTTTCAGTGTCTCCGAAGCAAGTTAGCTGGTAAATTGATGAAAATCCTTCAGTTTTTCATATTTTTACCACCACATATCAATTATTAGTAGTATTTCATATAGCTAGCTTTAGATTAAATGTATTGTAAGATTATAGCTTGTTTGATTCGAAACGCAGTTAGAGCTAGACTGTAGGTCACGTAGGTTAGAGCTAAGCAACATTTTTACCGTAGCTAGCTCGAGAGCACCAGAAGTTCGTTGGTTTGTAGTCTGTCAAATTAGTTCTAGTTATTGGTGTTCGTTGGCATACAAAGTTACTCTTATTACATCTGATTAATAAGTCCGTAAATAAATGTTAATAAAGTATCAGACATACATGATACAACACACCAGTAACCAATTGACATTATATGTTAATATACCGAAAATATCCTTGAATCGAGATGGTGCTGCTGTCTGTCCCGCCGAAAACCATTCAAACAGGTTGACAGCAGTGTCTTTGTTTTTTAACTACAGCGAGCTACCGGAACCACGTGACAAAAAATCTCTAGCTTTTTTCCTGTGTTTCACTGGCAGTGAGTGTTCACAATGTTGTATTTCACTCCATTCTACATCAAAAACGTCAGGGAGGGCTGCCTTTTGTAGATACGAGTCAGCTGAAGATAGCCAGAATATCGGATTTCTTTTACCGAGCCTGTTTCATTCATAATTTTGCCTGAGAAAGCGACTTCCGTTGGCCAGCTTCATTGAAAACCATTCAAACCGGTTGACAGCAGTGGGGCTTTTTGGAACTACAGCGAGCTACATGAACCACGTGATCACGCGTCGGCGAGATCAAAGCGTGTCGCAACTCTCTTTTTCTATGGCTCTGCCGCAAACGAGCCTCTTCTAACACACAAATATACAGCAGCTGAACGGAAGAATTGAAATCGACTAGGTAGTGTAAGAAAAATGACGATAACAACATTGATTAGTAATACTGTTGATGGTAACTTGTTGAAAGATACATCTTGGCCAATAGACCAGCAAACATATTGTTTTATGACACTGCGATTGGGTCCGTGTACTTTGCGGTCAATGGATTTTCGTTTAGAAATTTGAAAACCAAAATCGGGAAACGAGCTGTTTCCCGATTACCATTTAGAAATAGGAAAACAAAAAACGCAGACCCGTTATCTGATTTTATTTGATGTGCTTAAACATGGAAATCGGGAACTAAAATAGTGTGTGGAAATCTTCTTTCTCAATTTTGTTATTTTACTTTTCCTTTGTATATTGTGTGACACTGTGTGTTAATCATTGTTTGTGGTTGTGTTATGCAGCAACACAACCAGCTTCCCCATGTGGGGACAATAGAGTTCTACTTGCTTGGTTACTCACACACACACACACACACACACACACGCACATAGGTTTGTGATAGTAGAGTTGTACCACATTGTCCTCCAGGGGCTGCTGGGTGCCCGGGGAGACCTTGTGGTCTCAACTGCAGACTGCTCACTCTATTGTTATCTAATCAGTTTTAGAACTGCTCCTTCTTGATGCAAGAACAAAAGATAAAGACAAGCTTTTCTGAACTCAGACCTTCATTTAATAACAATACAGTAAAGAATAAGATTCCACAATACCACCACAAACATCGAGACATTACTTCATAACAGAAGTCCTTACATGCACAATTGTTTAGCCAGGTGTCATGATTGTAGAGCGTTTACCGGGATTCTACTAGAGCCTGACCGATAAAGGATTTTTAAGGCTGATACCGATACAAATATTTGGTGATTTAAAAATCCGCTATTCCGATATCGGCCAATATAAAAATAAAAAAAATGTTAATCCAGAAACGCGTAACAAAACAAACTGATTTCCCTAACAGTAGTTATTTGTAGTTTACATTTAGTCACTTTTGGCAGAAGTTCTTATCCAGAGCGACTAAGTACAGGGACATTCCCCAAGGCAAGGGTGACTGCTGGGAAATCTTGGCCCCAGACTTCACTGCTTTGGTTTGTTTTCTATTGTGGATACGCAGGTGCCTCTTCAGATTGCCATTTGTTTTACATGAAAAGTCACAGTGTGGGCAGCTGTAGGGCTTCTCTCCAGTGTGGGTCCTGTGGTGAAGGCTGAGATTACCAGCCTGGCTAAAGGTTTTACCACAGAGGTCACAGCTATAGGGCATCTGTCCAGAGTGGATCCTGCTGTGAACTGTTAATTGGCCAGCCTGGCTAAATGTTTTCCCACAGAGGTCACAGCTGTAGGGCTTCTCCCCAGTGTGGGTACTGCGGTGAGACCTTAAACTGCCAGCCTGGCTAAAGGTTTGACCACAGAGGTCACAGCTGTAGGGCTTCTCCCCAGTGTGGGTACTGCGGTGAGACTTTAAACTGCCAGCCTGGCTAAAGGTTTTATCACAGATGTCACAGCTGTAGGGCTTCTCCCCAGTGTGGGTACTGCGGTGAGACTTTAAACTGCCAGTCTGGCTAAAGGTTTTATCACAGAGGTCACAGCTGTAGGGCTTCTCTCCAGTGTGGGTCCTGCTGTGAAGAGTGAGAGTATCTGCCCGGCTAAAGGTTTTCCCACAGAGGTCACAGCTGTAGGGCATCTCTCCAGTGTGGATCCTGCTGTGAACTCTTAATTGGCCAGCCTGGCTAAAGGTTTTCCCACAGAGGTCACAGCTGTAGGGCTTCTCTCCAGTGTGGATCCTGCTGTGAACTGTTAATTGGCCAGAGTGCGTAAAGGTTTTACCACAGAGGTCACAGCTGTAGGGCTTCTCCCCGGTGTGGATCCTTCTGTGAACTGTTAATTGGCCAGAGTGACTAAAAGTTTTACCACAGACGTCACAGCTGAAGCGTTTTTCTCCAGAGTGGATATACATGTGGCTTTTCAGATGGCTGTTTGTTGTACAACTATACCCACAGAGGTCACAGCTGTAGGGCTTCTCTCCTGTGTGGATCTTGCGGTGAGATTTTAAATGGTTAGTCCGGCTAAAAGTTTGACCACAGATGTCACAGCTGTAGGGCTTCTCTCCTGTGTGGATCCTGCTGTGAGCTTTTAAGTTGCAAGTATGGTTAAAGGATTTATCACAGAGGTCACAGCTGTAGGGCTTCTCTCCTGTATGGATCCTGCTGTGACGTTTTAAACTGCCGAGATGTCTAAAGTTTTTACCACAGAGGTCACAGCTGTAGGGCTTCTCTCCTGTGTGGATCCTGCTGTGCTCTTTGAAACTGCGAGCCTGGCTAAAGTTTTGACCACAGAGGTCACAGCTGTAGGGCTTCACTCCTGTGTGGATCGTCATGTGCTCTCTGAAACTGCGAGCCTGGCTAAAGGTTTGACCACAGAGGTCACAGCTGTAGGGCTTCTTTTCAGTGTGGATCATCATGTGCTGCTTGAGGCTCCTGGATGAGGCAAGGCTCTTCCCACAGGTGTCACACTGATGTGTCTCCATAACTCAGACCTCTCTTTGTTCTCTATCTGGTCTCTCTGGGTCCTGTCTGGTGTCTAGTCTCTGGAAGCTTGCTTCTCTCTGGTTGAGTCTCTCTGTAGTCTCTCTGCTGTTCTCTGGAAGAAGAAAACAGCAGATATATATATATTTTAGTTAATTATACGTTTTTGTATTTAAGCTTGAAGCGAGTTACAATTGGTGTGAAGCAAAGCAGAAGCAAGCAGAAGCTCATATAATTTCATAAGGAATCATTTATATGGCTGAAATATTGTGAAACACTTCCCTCTATTTTCAACCGATTTTGAAACGGTTTGGTTTGTTATCAACGTCAGAGATGTCGGTATGCCACTGCATACTTATGAATAATTATGTTTTTTTTTTTTAAACAGAATAGAAGTATGCAGTGGCATAACGACATCTCTGACGTTGATAACAAACCAAACCGTTTCAAAATCGATTGAAAATTGAGCAAGTTATGGTCATTTAAAAAGTACATGTAGCATCAATACAATGTTATGGGTGAGCGAGTTGCCTGTAGCAAGATGGCCGCCATGTGCGGACGTTCTAGACTCCGCTGTAAGACATCTAGTGTTTATATATATCTATGGACGAAATGACTCGCGAGCAGATTTGAGTCCGTCACTTCCGCCTTAGATTCGCGTGTGTCACAATAGGTGTGTACGACTTCATGCAGCACCGGCGGCGCTGACAGCCGGCTGCAGCCAGCTGCCTTGAAGCTGAGAATGCCATTGGCTGCTTCACGTCAGCCGGGTTGCAGGCGACGCCGGCGCTGCATGAAGTCGAACGGACCTAATCAGATTTGCGTCCGTCACTTCCCGCCAAGTGGTTAACTTAAGTGTTCCATTTGAGACAGCACTACTCAGCGACGGAGTGCACTACAGGTGTAAGTGCACTGTATTGCAGTGCACTGTATTGCAGTGTACTTAGTAAAGTGCGCGGTAGTAGACACAGCCAATAAGTCTAACGGTGCGTGTCCACTGCAGCGACGCGATTCGAGCGACAACATGTTTTCCATTCATTTTCAATGGAGCCAGGCGAATCGCTTGCGTGGTGCATTGTGGGTAGCGACGCGATTCAAGTTGAGATTTTCTCAACTTTATGCAAATGAGGAGCGATTTTCGCTAGCGATGGCCAATCGGAGTGTTTTCTTGTTTCTCGTAACGTAGCAACCATGGTCAACATTTCTAGCTTTCTAGGTTTCAAGGTGGAGGAGAAACTAATCGTTTGCGTGGCTGCTTACCCAGTCTTGTACGATACATAGCTGTATTCCTACAGAGATGTTAATAAAAAACGATGCATGGCGCAAGGTTGCCGAAGTTGTTGGTGCTTGTACTTTCAAATTCAGTCTAGTCACATTACGTAACTTTGTTCTGTGGTAACTAGCACTAGCTAGCCTGGCTGGAACTCCCTATCGTATCGACAGATTAGCAGAGACTTTGAGTAATATAATAAAACGTTTTTACACATGTCAACGTGTATGTCTATTAAACAGTTTTGTATCAAATCAAATCAATGTATTTGTATAGCCCTTTTTACACGCAAGCATGTCACAGAGGGCTTCACATACGCCCCTAGAACTGCCCCTCAACCAACCTAAACCCCCCTTGTATTTTGTATACAAGTTGTATTTTGATCGATGTTGCGAGTACGTAAACCCAAGTCTGCACACTTGGCCATGACAACCATAGATATATATAAACACTAGATGTCTTACGGCGGAGTCTAGAACGTCCGCACTTGCTCAATTTTCAACCGATTTTGAAACGGTTTGGTTTGTTATCAACGTCAGAGATGTCGTTATGCCACTGCATACTTATGAATAATGATGTTCTTTTTTTAAAAACAGAATAGAAGTATGCAGTGGCATAACGACATCTCTGACGTTGATAACAAACCAAACCGTTTCAAAATCGGTTGAAAATTTAGCAAGTTATGGTCATTTAAAAAGTAAATATAGCATCAACACAATGTTATGTGTGAGCGAGTTGCCTGTAGCAAGATGGCCGCCATATGCGGACGTTCGACTCCGTTGTCCGGCAACGCGGACGAGACATCTAGTGTTTATATATATCTATGATGACAACTACAACAGTGACTTTAGAGAACTACATTCTACATTAATCTGTTTGAAACGCCCCCGAGCGTGGTGAACTGTGGGAAGGCAAGCGATTCGCGTCGCTGCAGTGGACACGCACCGTACTGCTTCATGTCAGCCGGCTGCAGCCGGCTGCGGCGCTGCATGAAGTCGAACACACCTAATGAAAAGCATGTCGACGTTCGTATCGCGTCCCTGTAGTGGACACGCACTGTAGGGGCATTGTAGGTTAAAAATAAATCTGAAGAAATTCTAAGAAATGATTGAACTTATCAAACTTAGTTTTACCTACAGGTGGCTTTAAACTTGAAAAACAGCTCAAATGTAAAGCACCACAGTTAAGTGTACATACCTCTAGCTTGATTCACAACTTTGCCTGCTGTGGTGAGAAAAGTAGGGAAGTAAACAGACACCGTCGCTTATTTTTGACGTCACTTTTTACCCCCACCCCAAACAAGCCTCATCGAACAGACAAACATACAGCAGCTGAACAGAAGACTTGAAATCGACTTGGTAGGGTAAGAAACATGACCATAACAACATTGATTTGTAATACTGTTGAGGGTAACTTGTTGAAAGAAACATCTTGGCCAGTAGACCAGCAAACAGATTGTTTTATGACACTGCGATTGACTATCCAACGTAGGCTAGCTGCTTATACAGTAGGCCTAGATATTTTACTGACTGCAGCTTCCTTTTCACCGCAATGCTGAAGAAACACATATCTAATCTTTGTGCAGTTTAGCAGTTTAGTTTAGTTTAGAGGCTTGTTTGCGGTGGAGGTAAAAAGTGACGTCAAAAATAAGCGACGGTGTCTGTTTACTTCTATTGGGTTTCTACCTTTTGGGTTTCTACCTTTTCTCAATATGATTAGTCAACACCATTTTTAATACTTAACATTTCGTCTGTGCATTTCACAAATCACGATTAAGAATTTTGTTTTTGTGGATCGCAAAACACATTTGTAAATCGTGGAACATTTGTGGATCATGGTACTTACATTTATGAATAATTTTGGCACATATCTCTCCATATTTATTCACCAAGTAAGTTTACACAAACAGAGAATTTACTGTGTTATTATAGGAGCAAAGTCCAAATTCATCTTCCTTGATCCTATGTATGGTGCAAGAGAATGGGATTGTACACGTGGAAAAACACTAGGCCAGAAGTCCTTACAAAACGTGCACGTTTTATTGCCCAAAAAACTTAAAGGCAGGGTAGGCAATGTTGTTGAGAAGGACTTTTTGTAATATTTGCAAAAATTTACAATTCCGACATCTGTAGGCTTTGCAATACAGTAATAAACACGACCAATCATAAAGGGGTACCCTGACTATTGAGGCAGAACTGCGCAGGCGTGCTGTATAGCATACCAAACATCTAATAGTACAAACATCAATGAAATAAGGAAAAGAATATACACCTTATACATATCAAAGAAAATACAATTACACCGTAAACCTGTAATTATTAAGAATACAGAAAATAACAGGCAATTTTATATTACAAATAGTATATATCATTATAGTATTCAGGCATAGTAGCCTATGGCAAGCGGTGATGTCTGGTGTGATGAGGTTGACCATGCTAAGTGACTTGACCCCCAAAAAACACAAAGGCTATTTTCCCACTTATTTCTTGCAAATTTATGACTTTATTATCTTGGAGAATCTCAGAGGTTTTTTCTTGCAAATAATCAGAACATTACCCCCCCTTCCTCAGCTCCACAGAGGAGGATGTTCCTCCTCTTCCTCCCCCGAGGAGCTCCACTGATGCAGGTTTAACTCTAATAAAACCGTGAAACGATTTTGTCCGTGAGCTCAACTACAATTAATTTAAGACTCGGCTAACTAGGAATAGATTTGTGTATCAGAATAGAAAAAATTAAAGGAAGGTTAAGTTCAGCTGCTGAAATTCATTGTGGGAGAGGGAAATGTTTCACAATATTTCAGCTATATAAATTATCCCATATGAAATGATATGAGCTTCTGCTTGCTTCTGCTTTGCTTCACACCAATTGTAACTCATTCAAGCTTTAATACAAAAACGTATGATTAACTCAAAATATATTTGATTCAAGAGCGTTCGAGTTTCCTTAGGCCTTCTGATTCTAGAAACAACATTATAAAGAGGAGTTGTTTGCTGATGTCATCACAGTGTTGTGTGTTTCTCCTGACAAAATACACCTGAGAAACACACTGCTGACCAAATAATCAACAATACATATGCAGAGTGGACATTATGACAGACAAAATATTTCCCTTTTTGTGAAGGCTGAATGTTCACTAACTTGGAACTGTTTCCTCCAGATCCTCTGTTGGACAGTCATACTTGATCGTGGGCGGAGACTAGACAGTGGGAGACTTCTTCCAGAGAACAACAGAGAGACTACAGAGAGACTCAACCAGAGAGAAACAAGCTTCCAGAGACTGGACACCAGACAGGACCCAGAGAGACCAGACAGAGAACAAATAGAGACCTGAGTTATGAAGACACATCAGTGTGACACCTGTGGGAAGATCCTTTCCTCATCCAGTAGCCTCAAGCAGCACATGATGATCCACACTGGAGAGAAGCCCTACAGCTGTGACCACTGTGGGAAAACCTTTAGAGACTCTTCTTGTTTCAGAGGTCACAGCAGGATCCACACTGGGGAGAAGCCCTACAGCTGTGACCTCTGTGATAAAACCTTTAGCCAGACAAGTACTCTCACCCTTCACCGCAGGATCCACACTGGAGAAAAGCCCTACATTTGTGAACTCTGTGGTCAAACGTTTAGAAAGGCGAGTATTCTCACCCTTCACTGCAGGACCCACACAGGAGAGAAGCCCTACAGCTGTGACCTCTGTGGTAAAACATTTAGACAATCTTCCCAATTAACAGTTCACAGCAGGACCCACACAGGAGAGAAACCCTACAGATGTGACATCTGTGATAAAACCTTTAGCCAGGCTGGCCATTTAAGATCTCACCGCAGGACACACACTGGAGAGAAGCCCTACAGCTGTGACCTCTGTGGTAAAACATTTAGTAAATCTAGCCAATTAACAACTCACAGTAGGATCCACACTGGAGAGAAGCCCTACAGGTGTGACCACTGTGGGAAAACCTTTAGCCAGGCTGGTACACTCAGGCTTCACAGCAGGATCCACACTGGAGAAAAGCCCTACAGCTGTGACCTCTGTGGGAAAACCTTTAGCCAGGCTGGTACTCTCAGGCTTCACTGCAGTTTCCACACTGGGAAGAAGCCCTACAGTTGTGACCTGTGTGATAAAACCTTTAGACATGCTAGCAATTTAAGATCTCACCGCAAGACCCACACTGGGGAGAAGCCCTACAGCTGTGACCTCTGTGATAAAACCTTTAGACAATCTGGCCAATTAACAGTTCACAGCAGGACCCACTCTGGGGAGAAGCCCTACAGCTGTGACCTCTGTGATAAAACCTTTAGACAATCTGGCCAATTAAAAGCTCACAGTAGGATCCACACTGGAGAGAAGCCCTACAGCTCTGACCTCTGTGATAAAACCTTTAGCCAGGCAGATACCCTCACCCTTCACAGCGGGATCCACACTGGGAAGAATTCCTACAGCTGTGACCTCTGTGATAAAACATTTGGACATGCTGGCAATTTAAGATCTCACCGCAAGACCCACACTGGGGAGAAGCCCTATAGCTGTGGCCTCTGTGGTAAAACCTTTAGCCGGGCTGGCCGTTTAAGATCTCACAGCAGGATCCACACTGGGGAGAAGCCCTACAGCTGTGACCTCTGTGATAAAACCTTTAGCCAAGCTGACAGTTTAAGATCTCACCGCAGGACCCACACTGAGGAGAAGCCCTACAGCTGTGACCTCTGTGGGAAAACCTTTATCCGGAAGGCTAATCTCAGCCTTCACCATAAGATCCACACTGGGAAGAAACCCTACAGTTGTGACCTGTGTGATAAAACCTTTAGCCAAGCTGACAGTTTAAGATCTCACCGCAGGACCCACACTGGGGAGAAGCCCTACAGCTGTGACCTCTGTGGGAAAACCTTTAGTCATGCTTCCAGTTTCAGATATCACAGCAGGCTCCACACTGGGGAGAAGCCCTACAGCTGTGACCTCTGTGATAAAACCTTTAGCCATGCTTCCGGTTTCAGAGTTCACAGCAGGATCCACACTGGAGAGAAGCCCTACAGCTGTGACCTCTGTGATAAAACCTTTACCCAGAGTGGGGTTTTCAAAGCTCACCGCAGGACCCACACTGGAGAGAAGCCCTACAGCTGTGACTCCTGTGGGAAAACCTTTAGCCGGGCATCCTATTTCAGAGTTCACAGCAGGATCCACACTGGAGAGAAGCCCTACAGCTGTGACCTCTGTGGGAAAACCTTTATACGGAAGACTAATCTCAGCCGTCACCGCAAGATCCACACAGCCACACATGTAAGGACTTCTGTTAAGAACTAATGTTTGTGGTGGTGTTGTGGAATCTTATTCTTTACTGTATTTTTTATTAAAGGAAGGTCTGAGGTCAGAAAAACTTGTCTATCTTTTGTTCTTGCAGCAAAAAGGAGTTCTAAAACAGATTAGATAACAATCTAGTCTGAGTGAGCAGTCTTCAGTTGAGTACTGTTAGACGATGAGAACACTGTGCTATAGTATATATATAGTTGCTATATATCTATAGTTGAAGTCATCTGTATTTGTGTGTTTCACTGACATCTTAAGCACCAACTGCATCACAGGCACTGTATCCCACTAGTCTCTGCCAGGAATATGTTTGTGTACACATTAGAATGGGTTTAGTTGTGTGGTGTGCAATGTATAAATCTGTGTTGTACGATATTTGAGATGATTAACTGAACTCCTTCACATACATGTCCATGTAATGGAGCCTAGGGAGTTTTTCCCCCAAAATAGCTTTGACCAAAAATGTCTTAAGTCATTGCTATGTTGGGATCATAACCAGTGTTGTAACTTAAATTAATAAAATCACAACATTCAACTCATCAAAAGGGAATTAATAGGAAGTTTGATGCAATAATGTTACACACATACTCAAGATGACAGACACATGTAGTGAGTTGGATGAGCACAAGGGGACATTCTATGCTCAGAAAAACATGCCTCTGGAAACAAACATGTTTAAAATGTCATGAAATACAGTTGTAAAAGCTTTAGTCAGTAACTTCTGTTCCATGCTGATAAGAAACGTGGAAACAATCTTCCCCATTTAGGTGAATTATCACAAATAAATTATCCACCAAGACAGAAAGTAGCTAAGATAACTTTGATTTGAAAGGTGATATACAAATAGTCTAAGCTAAGGCCTGTACATTGATCAAATACAACAAAGCTAACAGTGATTGGAACCAAACTGTTGGGGGTTTAATAGTGGCCAAAACAACCAAAACTTCCGCTCATTTATATATTCATGAGCATACCATAAAAAAAAGAAACCCTCTCGTTTTATTCCAGGGCTATTTCACACAGTGCATTAGGACAGCACCCCGGCCACCCGGGCAAGAATGGTCAAAGTATGATTAAATGAAATAGACATTTAATAACATGAAATCAATTACAAGGCAAACATGTTCACAATGGCAAGAGTCTTTGGCAATCACACTTTGCCAGAGAAGCAGCACCTCAAACCCACGTCTCCAGGCATCGCTCCAGTTTCTTCCATCGGTCATTATGATTTAGCCTAATCCGTATTGTAATCATTATAAATCCATTCACTTATGAAAATGACGTCATCATATTTAGAGTGTTATGTTATTAAAATGAAACGTAACATGATACTCAATACAGAAAACAAATGTTGATTCTTCATCAACATTGTCAACAGTAATAATAATTAGTAATAATAAAGTAACCCCAGTTCACAATAGGCCTACATATCACAAATGTTAAGAATAAGAACAAATCTGTAATCTAGTTTAATTGATATAAAGACCATATCGTATAAAGACCGTCCACCCACATCAACAAGTAACAACTTTTTTGGTGGTGTAGCTGGTTAAAGCGATGTTCGACGACGTGTTGTTAACGCGAGTCTGGATACCCGAGTTCGCGCCCCAGTGCGGGTTACCTCGGTTGATATTCTTTAACTTTTACTGTGAGAAAATGACACAATTCTAATGGCCTACAGATGTATCACAACATTTTAATGATGTGAGCACTAATATCAGATCAGAATGAACACATGTAGCCTTAATTTAAAAATTAAATAGTAGTAGTCTACCGTAGGAGACAACCACTACGCCTCATTCAGCCAGTTTAAACGGCTGCTATATGACGCTGTTCATTTTCAATGCGCCGATAGTTTGGCTCTTTGAGCCGGCACATTGGGCCGGCACAATCAGGAAGAAACCACCAAGCTTCACAAGGCATCGTTCGCCCATCCCTAATGCTGTCCCAGTAGGTGTAGGCCAGTAGTTCTTCCAGCTGTGGGTCATACAGAAGTTCTCTCAGGTGGTGACTGCTGGGACAGCTTGGCCCCAGACATCACTGCTTTGGTTTGTTTTCTATTGTGGATACGCAGGTGACTCTTCAATTTGCCATTTGTTTTACCTGAATAGTCACAGTGTGGGCAGCTGTAGGGCTTCTCTCCTCTATGGATACTACTGTGCTTCTTCAGTCCACTAGAGGAAGAGAAGGCTTTATCACAGAGGTCACAGCTGTAGGGCTTCTCCCCAGTGTGGGTCCTGCAGTGAAGAGTGAAAGTATCTGCCTTTCTAAAGGTTTTCCCACAGAGGTCACAGCTGTAGGGCTTCTCTCCAGTGTGGGTCCTGCGGTGAGCTTTGAAAACCCCACTCTGGGTAAAGGTTTATCACAGAGGTCACAGCTGTAGGGCTTCTCTCCTGTGTGTATCCTCCTGCTGTGATCTCTTAAACTAGACAGCACTGGCTAAAGGTTTTCACCACAGAGGTCACAGCTGTAGGGCTTCTCTCCTGTGTGGATCCTGCTGTGAGATCTTAAATTGACAGCCTGGCTAAAGGTTTTCCCACAGAGGTCACAGCTGTAGGGCTTCTCTCCAGTGTGGATTCTGCTGTGACGTCTGAAAGTAGAAGAGTCCCTAAAGGTTTTCCCACAGAGGTCACAGCTGTAGGGCTTCTCTCCTGTGTGGATCCTGCTGTGAAGAGTGAGAGTACCTGCCTGCCTAAAGGTTTTCCCACAGAGGTCACAGCTGTAGGGCTTCTCTCCAGTGTGGATCCTGCTGTGAGTTCTTAAACAGACAGCCTGGCTAAAGGTTTTACCACAGAGGTCACAGCTGTAGGGTTTCTCCCCAGTGTGGATCCTGCTGTGAGATGTTAAATGGCCAGCCTGGCTAAAGGTTTTCCCACAGAGGTCACAGCTGTATGTTTTTTCTCCGGAGTGGATAGCCATGTGGCTTTTCAGACTGCTGTTTGTTTTACAACTATAGCCACAGAGGTCACAGCTGTAGGGCTTCTCTCCTGTGTGTATCCTGCTGTGATCTCTTAAACTAGAAGCAACGCTAAAGGATTTCCCACAGAGGTCACAGCTGTAGGGCTTCTCCCCGGTGTGCATCCTGCTGTGAACTGTTAAGTGGTTAGCATTGCTAAAGAATTTACCACAGAGGTCACAGTAATATGGCTTCTCTCCAGTGTGGATCCTGCTGTGAGATCTTAAATTGCCAGCCTGGCTAAAGGTTTTCCCACAGAGGTCACAGCTGTAGGGCTTCTCTCCGGTGTGGATCCTGCTGTGAACTGTTAATTGGTCAGCCTGCCTAAAGGTTTTCCCACAGAGGTCACAGCTGAAGGGTTTCTCCCCAGTGTGGATCCTGCTGTGAGATGTTAAATGGCCAGCCTGGCTAAAGGTTTTCCCACAGAGGTCACAGCTGTACGTTTTTTCTCCGGAGTGGATAGCCATGTGGCTTTTCAGACTGCTGTTTGTTTTACAACTATAGCCACAGAGGTCACAGCTGTAGGGCTTCTCCCCAGTATGGATCATCATGTGGTGCTTGAGGTTCCTGGATGAGGAAAGGCTCTTCCCACAGGTGTCACACTGATGTGTCTCCATAACTCAGGTCTCTCTTTGTTCTCTGTCTGGTCTCTCAGGTTCCTGTCTGGTGTGTAGTCTCTGGAAGCTTGTTTCTCTCTGGTTGAGTCTCTCTGTAGTCTCTCTGTTGTTCTCTGGAAGAAGTCTCCCACTGTCTAGTCTCCACCCACAATCAAGTATGATTGGCCAACAGAGGATCTGGAGGAAACAGTTCCAAGTTAGTGAACATTCAGCCTTCACAAAAAGGGAAATATTTTGTGCGTCATAATGTCCACTCTGCATATGTATTGTTGATTATTTGGTCAGCAGTGTGTTTCTCAGGTGTATTTTGTCAGGAGAAACACGCAATACTGTGATGACAACTGCATGCCCAGCAAATAACTCCTCTTTATAATGTTGTTTCTAGAATCAGTCCATTTTATTTAACCCTTGTGTTATCTTCGGGTCATTCTGACCCATCAGTCATTGTGACCCACCGTCGTATTGCGACAACTTTACCGCATACAAAAACAAAGTGAAGCATTTTCTTTTAACCGTTGGGCTGTCTCAGACCCCCCACATTGCAAAGGTTACAATAATTTTTATTTGTTTTTGTATTGGGTAAAATTGGGTAAACACAACGATGGTTCGTTATGAACCTTTGGGTCATGTGACCCGAAGGCAGCACAAGGGTTAAGCTTGAAGCGAGTTACAATTGGTGTGAAGCAAAGCAGAAGCAAGCAGAAGCTAGATACTGCAAAACATTTCTCTCTCGCCCAATGAATTCCAACAGCTGATCTTAACCTTCCTATCATTTGTTCTATTCTGATACACAAATCTATCCCTGGTTAGTTGAGTCTTAAATTAATTGTAGTTAAGCGCACGGCCAAAATCGTTTCACGGTTTGATTAGAGTCAGGCTAGTTGCTAGACATAAAGCTTGACTGGGGCACAGGACCCTACTAATTTTACATACAGTTCAGGGACATAAGTTAGATATCAGCTCTGGTAGGGAGAGCAATAGTTAATGTTGGCGTGCAACCCTTTTCTTTGCAATAACTTGAGCGCAAATACTGTTTATTTTATCTTCGTGTAATATAGGCCTATAATAGGCTACGTTGGACTCATGTTATTATGTTTGAGTCAAAATAACATGATCGGTTGGCCTATTGTGTAGAAACTTTATTTAGTTTTGTTTTCTTAGCCTACCTCAATTGTGACTGGTTTGTCGACATCTGGACTTGTGTGTGCGCTGCAGTGGCTATTATAGAAAGCAAAAAAGAGCAAACATGGAATTCTGAGGCAGGCATCAGTTTGTGTTTTCAACTGCATTGATTTTACTGCATGTTTATCGAATTCACCTCCCTGGCACAGTAAATTCCTTATTTGTGTAAACTTACTTGGCGAATAAAGCTTATTCTAAGAAATCGATGAACTTGTCAAACAGTTTTACCTACAATGACCCATACGCAGTCTTCCTCCTCAGTCACATTTCATGAAAATGAAAAAAGTGAAACTTTTCAAAAGTTCATATAAAAATTTGTGGTGTCAAACGATTAAAATATTACATCGCGATTAATCGCATTAATGTCATAGTTAACTCGCAATTAATCGCACATTTGTATCTATTCTAAATGTCCCTTGATTTCTTTTTGTCCCATTATTTTTTCTCATTTTAATGCTCTTATCAACATGGAAAAGTGGATGGGATTGCTTAGTCTTAGTGCAAATGTTTTTTTTAAATTGAAAACAACATTGCAATCGCCTGGCTTTGACGAGGGTCAGCTGTGTGCTTGGCCATCAAGTGGTATTTGAGACTGAATGTGCTGCGATGATAGCTCAGTTCACAACGACAAAACACACAGATCACTGGTCCTGTCAATGGAACCATTTGGCAACTTTTTTAAAGTAAACTTTCCACTCAGAATCTTATTGGCATCCATTTTGGCGTCTCGCGCTCGCCATCCACTCAAACGTAACGTTCGCCTACTAACAGAGCATTCTCTGCTACTACTCTTTAGCCGGCTCGCAAGCCAAACAAGTGTGTGCGGCGTGCCTGTTGTTTTGTTTCCGGTCTAGCTAGATCCGGTGTGGTGTTGTAGTCTTTCTATCGTCAGTAGTTGTTGCCATAGATATGGCGGCCATCTTGCTACAGTCAACTCGCTCACCCATAACATTGTGTTGATGCTACATGTACTTTTTAAATGACCATAACTTTCTCAATGGTCCACTATTCATAAGTATGCAGTGGCATACCGACATCTCTGACGTTGATAACAAACCAAACCGTTTCAAAATCGGTTGAACATTGGGAAAGTTATGGTCATTTAAAAAGTACATCAACACAATGTTATGGGTGAGCGAGTTGACTGTAGCAAGATGGTCGCCATGTGCGGACGTTCGACTCCGTTGTCCGGCAACGCGGACGAGACATCTAGTGTTTATATATATCTATGGTTTCAACAGCATATGAAAAAAACTACAAAGTTTGCTAGGCCAAAAAATCGTTAATCTCACGTTAAAATGGGGTTGCGTTAACGCCGTTAATAACGCGTTTAACTGACAGCACTAATAAAAATGTTTAGATAAAATGACAAAATAAGATGTGTAGCCTAATAATAATGTCTGAGAAAAGGTAGAAACCCAATAGGTGGCTTTAAACTTGAAAAACAGCTCAAATGTAAAGCACCACACATTTCCCGGTACATACCTCCAGCTTGATTCACAACTTTGCCTGCTTTGGTGTAGCCTGGCTGCCAGCCCAATTTATCCCCGCCCACAAAATAATTTGGTCGGGAAGTTGGGTCTGGGGAGTCTCGGTTGGGGAACAACTATGTCCGAACAGAAGCTGTTCGGACCAATGAAATTGTCAGGGCGGGCTTTATACGATGATGGACAGATGATCAACAGTAACGTAATCATCCACGTCACCAAAGAGCGCTTTGGTTGAATTCGTTTTCAACAAACAACATACTACGTTGCTCTGATTGGTTGTAGGTCTATCCAATTGAGCGAAGAGGCATTTGTTTTCCGGGTTCGGTTGAAACACGCCCCATAGTCACAGCCCAATGGAGAGTTCTCAGACTCATATTCTGACAAGAATTATGAGTATGACAACGTCAGGCTAGCTTTGGTGAGAACTAGGGAGGTAAACAGACACCGTCGCTTATTTTTGACGTCACTTTTAACCCCCACTGCACACAAGCCTCATCGAACAGACAAACATACAGCAGCTGAACAGAAGACTTGAAATCGACTTGGTAGGGTAAGAAACATGACCATAACAACATTGATTTGTAATACTGTTGAGGGTAACTTGTTGAAAGAAACATCTTGGCCAGTAGACCAGCAAACAGATTGTTTTATGACACTGCGATTGACTATCCAACGTAGGCTAGCTGCTTACTCACAGTAGATGTTGTACTGACTGCAGCTTCCTTTTCACCGCAATGCTGAAGAAACACATATCTAATCTTTGTGCAGTTTAGCGTCAGTTTTCGTCAGACTAATTTTTTTTGTCATGGTGCGTCACACGCTGATTTTCTCGTTTTGTGAAATACATGTGCTGAAATGGTAACTTCCTTTATATACATTATATACAATATAAAAATACAAAAGTACAAATAGTGAACATAGTTCAAATATGGCAAGGTGACATTGTGCAGTTAATGACTAAGGTCAGTGTGAGTCCTTGGCCTTGTTGAAGAGGCCAGCAGCGGATGAAAACTGTTTTTGTGGTGTGAGGTTTTGGTCCTGATGGATCAGGGTCCTCGAGGTGTGCAGGTCCTCGAAGGTAGGCAGACTGCAGTGTCCCCACTGTCTTAAGAGCATTGAGCTCTAAGTTGCTCTGGCTGCACCAGGTCACTAGGTTGTCAGCTTCCCACCTATAGTCAGACTCATCCCTGCCAGAGATGAGCCCAACGAGGTTGGTGTCGTCCGCAAACTTCAACAGTTTGACGGACGAATGACTGGAGGTGCAGCTGTTGGTGTAAAGGGAGAAGAGCAGTGGGGAATGGGCGCAGCCCTGAGGTGATCCAGTGCTGATGGAGAGAATTGTGCTCCCAGCTTCACGCACTGCTTCCTGTCAGACAGGAAGTCTGTGATCCACCTGCAGGTGGAGTTGGGCACGTTCAGCTAGGAGAGCTTGTTCTGAAGCAGAGCGGGGATGATGGTATTGAAGGCAGAGCTGAAGTCCACAAACAGGATCCTGGTGTAGGATGCTGGGGAGTCCAGGTGCTGTAGGGTGAAGTGGAGGGCCATGTTAACTGCGTCGTCTACAGACCTGTTGGCTCTGTAGGCAAACTGCAGGGGGATCCAGGAGAGGGTCTGTGATGGCTTTGAGGTGTGCCAGTGTAGCGGAATTCATGATTTCACTTGCCATCATTGTCACTGTTTAATGATTTTAATATTTATTTTATACAAATTATTATCAGTCATCAACGTATTTTTTATAATATTAACTGTCTCGTTTTATACCGCTTTTATCTTATTTAAATTAGTTCATTTTCCGGAGATTTATTGTAGAGGTGTGGTTGCCATGGAGACCTGGTTATGTGTATTGGGGGCGGGCTCTGCTGTGCCCTGCAGACTTGAGCGGTGAACCTCGAAATGATTCACAGTCTGATGGTGGGGTTTCCATGGTAAACTGCCCAAACATTAGCTCCTTTATATCTTTATTTTAATCGTCTTCATATGGGTAAAACTGTGTTTTTTGTACCTCAGTATTCAGTTGTATGAGTAAATGCAGTATGTTAATTTAGTTTCTTTCATTGTTTTAAATTGTGTTTTTCTCTTTATTCATTGTCAACATGTAACGTTTTGCTAGCTTCATTTTAGAGGCCTCTAGTGTGGGGAGGGGTTGTCCAGGACAGTCCAATTGTCTGTCAAATCTGCAGTAGAACTCGTTCAGGTCGTTGGCCAGGTGAGAGTCGTTAACGGGGTGGGGGGCTCAGGTCTGGTAGTTGATGATCTGCCTGAGCCCTCTCCAGACACAAGCAGAGTCGTCAGCAGAGAATTGGCGTTTTAGCCTCTCTGAGTACAGTCGTTTAGCCTATCTCACCGCCTTGCTAAACCTGTTCTTCGACTCCTTGAATCTGTCTCTGTCCCCACACCTAAAAGCGTCCTTAGCTTATCACTGGACCATATTCTCAACAGGAGAATAATAGCCAAAAAAAGAACGTGGCAGCAATTGACATTGTATTTGGATGTAGGTGATGTATGAATTAAAGACACTGCAGAAGGCCATGGTTTGCACTTGATGTAGGCTAATAATGTTTTTGTCTTCACGTCTTCACAAAATACACCTGAGACACACACTGCTGACCAAATGATCAACATTACATATGCAAAGTAGACATTATGACAGACTACAGATGTCCCTTTTTGTGAATGCTCATTAACTTGGAACTGTTTTCTCCAGATCCCCTGTTGGCCAATCATACTTGATCGTGGGCGGAGACTAGACAGAGAGGACATCTTAAGGCTCCAGAGAGACTCAACCAGAAAAACACTCAACCAGAGAGAAACAAGCTTCCAGAGACTAGACACCAAACAGGACCCAGAGAGACCTGAGTTTTGGAGACACATCAGTGTGACACCTGTGGGAAGAGCCTTTCCTCATCCAGTAACCTCAAGCAGCACATGATGATCCACACTGGAAAGAAGCTCTATAGCTGTGACCTCTGTGGTAAAACCTTTAACCAGGCTGGCAGTTTAAGAGCTCACAGCAGGATCCACTCTGGAGAGAAGCCCTACAGCTGTGACCTCTGTGGTAAAACCTTTAACCAGGCTGGCAGTTTAAGAGCTCACAGCAGGATCCACACAGGAGAGAAGCCCTACAGCTGTGACCTCTGTGGGAAAACCTTTAGCCAGGCAGGTACTCTCACTCTTCACAGCAGGATCCACACTGGAGAGAAGCCCTACAGCTGTGACCTCTGTGGGAAAACCTTTAGCCGGGCAGGTACTCTCACTCTTCACAGCAGGATCCACACTGGAGAGAAGCCCTACAGCTGTGACCTCTGTGGTAAAACCTTTAGCCGGGCAGAAACTCTCAGCCTTCACTGCAGGATCCACACTGGAGAGAAGCCCTACAGCTGTGACCTCTGTGGTAAAACTTTTAGCCGGGCAGATACTCACAGCCTTCACCGCAGGACCCACACTGGGGAGAAGCCCTACAGCTGTGACCTCTGTGGTAAAACCTTTAGCCAGGCTGGTCATCACAGACTTCACCGCAGGACCCACACTGGGGAGAAGCCCTACAGCTGTGACCTCTGTGGTAAAACCTTTAGCCAGGCTGGTCATCACAGCCTTCACTGCAGGACCCACACTGGAGAGAAGCCCTACATCTGTGAGTGCTGTGATAAAGCCTTTTCTTCCTCTAGTGGACTGAAGAAGCACAGTAGTATCCATAGAGGAGAGAAGCCCTACAGCTGCCCACACTGTGACTTTTCAGGTAAAACAAATGGCAATCTGAAGAGTCACCTGCGTATCCACATTAAAAAACAAACCAAAGCAGTGATGTCTGGGGCCAAGCTGTCCCAGCAGTCACCACCTGAGAGAACTTCTGTATGACCCACAGCTGGAAGAACTACTGGCCTGCACCTACTGGGACAGCACATGCAGTAACACCAGATCTACAGTCCAACATGACAGCACATGCAGTAACACCAGATCTACAGTCCAACATGACAGCACATGCAGTAACACCAGATCTACAGTCCAACATGACAGCACATGCAGTAACACCAGATCTACAGTCCAACATGACAGCACATGCAGTAACACCAGATCTACAGTCCAACATGACAGCACATGCAGTAACACCAGATCTACAATCCAACATGACAGCACATGCAGTAACACCAGATCTACAGTCCAACATGACAGCACATGCAGTAACACCAGATCTACAGTCCAACATGACAGCACATGCAGTAACACCAGATCTACAGTCCAACATGACAGCACATGCAGTAACACCAGATCTACAGTCCAACATGACAGCACATGCAGTAACACCAGATCTACAGTCCAACATGACAGCACATGCAGTAACACCAGATCTACAGTCCAACATGACAGCACATGCAGTAACACCAGATCTACAGTCCAACATGACAGCACATGCAGTAACACCAGATCTACAGTCCAACATGACAGCACATGCAGTAACACCAGATCTACAGTCCAACATGACAGCACATGCAGTAACACCAGATCTACAGTCCAACATGACAGCACATGCAGTAACACCAGATCTACAGTCCAACATGACAGCACATGCAGTAACACCAGATCTACAGTCCAACATGACAGCACATGCAGTAACACCAGATCTACAGTCCAACATGACAGCACATGCAGTAACACCAGATATACAGTCCAACATGACAGCACATGCAGTAACACCAGATCTACAGTCCAACATGACAGCACATGCAGTAACACCAGATCTACAGTCCAACATGACAGCACATGCAGTAACACCAGATCTACAGTCCAACATGACAGCACATGCAGTAACACCAAATCTACAGTCCAACATGACAGCACATGCAGTAACACCAGATCTACAGTCCAACATGACAGCACATGCAGTAACACCAGATCTACAGTCCAACATGACAGCACATGCAGTAACACCAGATCTACAGTCCAACATGACAGCACATGCAGTAACACCAGATCTACAGTCCAACATGACAGCACACACACATTCTTTTTTTATTGTTGTTTACTACATGGCAATGCTGATAGTTTCATGATGTTTTGAGTGTTTTCATTGATTTGCATTATTCATTCATGACATCTTGCCATATTCCATTTGTTACACAATTTGTATTTTTGGTACCCTTTGTATTTTTATATTGTATATGATGGCTATTTTATATTTCATATTTTTTATTAAAATTTGAAATTTTACATACTTTAGCCACTTAGGATTAGTGAGACTTTGTACCTTTAGTATAGTTAGACCACATATTTAAGTTAAGATTCCTATATGTTGAATGTATACACCTTCCTGCCAAAGTAAATTCCTTGGTCTGTGCAAACTTTCATGGCGATTAAAACCCATTCTGATTCCTTATCATCGCCTTGAAAGGCTGGGTGTCACCCTGCCCCCACCTCTCATATGCTAAAATCTGGAGTTACTGGACGGAGTCTCTGCTTGATGGCTCTCACACCTCATTGTGTTACTGTAGCCTTGCTAGTCATATGTGGATAAGGGTCAAGATGTGGTCTGGTTGGTTGTTCTGGTGCATAAAGGGAATTGTGAAGCATTGTTCTGTGGATTCTTGATCTCCTGAGACCTCCTCAGCTCTGGCTTGTCCTTCTCATTCTCCTTGCTCACGTCTTACTAACCCCATTCTAATTTGTACACACAAACATATTCCTGCTATTATTCTTATTTTTATATATATTTTATACTTAAATTGTTGTATTCTTAGATAGTTTAGTTCTTAGAAATAGTTAAACTTTTGTACTTTTACTTAATTTAAGATCCGTATATGTTTAGTGTTTTGCACCTCCCTGCCACAGTAAATTCTGTGTTTGTGTAACATACATGGCGAATAAACCGAATTCTGATTCTTAGAGACTATAGTGCACAGTGCCTGTGATGCAGTTGGTGCTTAAGATGTCAATGAAACACACATATACAGATGACTTCAACTATAGATAGTGCACAGTGTTCTCATCGTCTAACAGTACCCAACTGCAGACTGCTCACTCAGACTAGATTTTTATCTAATCTGTTTTAGAACTCCTATTTGCTGCAAGAACAAAAGATAGACAAGTTTTTCTGACCTCAGACCTTCCTTTAATAAAAATACAGTAAAGAATAAGATTCCACAACACCACCACAAACATCGAGACATTAGTTCAAAACAGAAGCCCTTATATATGTGTCTGTGTGGATCTTGCGGTGAAGGCTGAGTTTATCTGACCGGCTAAAGGTTTTCGCACAGAGGTCACACCTGTAGGGCTTCTCTCCAGTGTGGATCCTGCTGTGAACTCTGAAAGAGGACGCCCCGGTAAAGGTTTTCCCACAGGGGTCACAGCTGTAGGGCTTCTCTCCAGTATGGATCTTGCGGTGAAGAGTGAGAGTATCAGACCGGCTAAAGCTTTTCCCACAGAGGTCACAGCTGTAGGGCTTCTCTCCTGTGTGGGTCTTGCGGTGAGATCTTAAATTGCCAGCCTGGCTAAAGTTTTTACCACAGAGGTTACAGCTGTAGGGCTTCTCTCCAGTGTGGGTCCTGCTGTGATTTCTGAAACTGGAAGCATGGCTAAAGGTTTTACCACAGAGGTCACAGCTGTAGGGCTTCTCTCCTGTGTGGATCCTGCTGTGAAGAGTGAGAGTACCAGCCAGCCTAAAGGTTTTCCCACAGAGGTCACAGCTGTAGGGCTTCTCTCCAGTGTGGATCCTGCTGTGAAGAGTGAGAGTATCTGCCTGGCTAAAGCTTTTCCCACAGAGGTCACAGATGTAGGGCTTCTTTCCTGTGTGGGTCTTGCGGTGAGAACTTAAATTGCCAGTATGGCTAAAGTTTTTACCACAGAGGTCACAGCTGTACGGCTTCTTTCCTGTGTGGGTCCTGCGGTGAGAACTTAAATTGCCAGTATGGCTAAAGGTTTGACTACAGAGGTCACAGCTGTACGGCTTCTCTCCAGTGTGGATCCTGCTGTGAGCTCTTAAACTGCCAGCCTGGCTAAAGGTTTTACCACAGAGGTCACAGCTGTAGGGCTTCTCCCCAGTGTGAATTCTGCTGTGAGCTCTTAAATGGCCAGCCCGGCTAAAGGTTTTCCCACAGAGGTCACAGCTGTACGTTTTTTCTCCGGAGTGGATAGCCATGTGGCTTTTCAGACTGCTGTTTGTTTTACAACTATAGCCACAGAGGTCACAGCTGTAAGGCTTCTCTCCTGTGTGGTTCTTGCGGTGAGATCTGAAATTGACAGCATGGCTAAAGGTTTGACCACAGATGTCACAGCTGTAGGGCTTCTCTCCTGTGTGGATCATCATGTGCTGCTTGAGGCTACTGGATGAGGAAAGGCTCTTCCCACAGGTGTCACACTGATGTGTCTCCATAACTCAGGTCTCTATTTGTTCTCTGTCTGGTCTCTCTGGGTCCTGTCTGGTGTCCAGTCTCTGGAAGCTTGTTTCTCTCTGGTTGAGTGTCTCTGTAGTTCTCTTGAAGAAGAGAACATCAGAGAAATATGTATTTTAAGTTAGTTATACGTTTTTCTATTTTTTGTTTGAAGCAGGTTACAATTGGTGTAAAGCAAAGCAGAAGCAAGCAGAAGCTGATATAATTTTATATAGGACCATTTATATAGAAGCAGAAGCTCATATCATGTCATACGGGATCATTTATATAGCTGAAATATTGTGAAACATTTCCCTCTCCTCCAATGAATTCAAACAGCTGAGGTTTCTCCAAGGTAATAGTCAGAAATTTGCAAGAAATAAGTAGGAAAATAGTCTGTTTTTTGGGGTGTCCGACGTCACCGCTTGCCATAGGCTACTATGCCTGCATAATATAATAATGTATTATATTTGTGATAGCCAATTCAAAGATTTTTGTCATTTATGGAAATTAATATAGGCTACATTTTCTGTTATTTTCGGTATTCTTAATAATTACAGGTTTAAGGTGTAATTGTATTTGTTTCTTTGATATGTAGGCCTATAAGGTGTATATTCTTTTACAAACTTACGTTTTCGCCATTTAAGTTTTTTGGGGCAAACAAATGTTTTTTAAGGACCACTGCGTTTTTCCACGCGTAGCCTACAATCCCATTCTCTTGCACCATACATAAGATCAAGGAAGGTGAATTTGGACTTAGCTCCGATAATATTATTAGGTGTATTCGACTTCATGCAGCGCCGGTGTCGCCTGCAGCCGGCTGCCTTGAAGCTGAGAGTGCCATTGGCTGCTTCGAGTCAGCCGGGCTGCAGGCGGCTGCAGGCGACGCCGGCGCTGCATGAAGTCGAACGCACCTATTATTAGCCTATATATTTTTATCGAATTCACCTCCCTGGCACAGTAAATTCCTTGTTTGTGTAAACTTACTTGGCGAAAAAGCTGATTCTAAGAAATGGATGAACTTATCAAACGTTGTTTTAACTACAATGGCCCTACGCCGCCCTCCTCAGTCACATTTCATGAAAATATTTTTTTTTTAGATCAAATGACAGAATAAGAAGATGTGTAGCCTAATCATAATGAAAAAAGGTAGAAACCTAATAGGTGGCTTTAAACTTGAAAAACAGATCAAATGTAAAGCACCACACATTTCCCGGTACATACCTCCAGCTTGATTCACAACTTTGCCTGTTGTGGTGAGAAAACTAGGGAGGTAAACAGACACCGTCGCTTATTTTTGACGTCACTTTTTACCCCCACTGCACACAAGCCTCATCGAACACACAAATATACCGCAGCTGAACGGAAGAATTGAAATCGACTAGGTAGGGTAAGACAAAATGACCATAACAACATTGATTAGTAATAGGGTAACTTGTTGAAAGAAACAACTTGGCCAATAGACCAGCAAACAAATTGTTTTATGACACTGCGATTGAATATCCAACGTAGGCTAGCTGCTTACTCACAGTAGATATTTTACTGACTGCAGCTTCCTTTTCACCGCAATGCTGAAGAAACACATATCTAATCTTTGTGCAGTTTAGCGTCAGTTTTCGTCAGACTAAAACATTTTTTGTCATGGTGCGTCACACATTGATTTTAGTACAACGATGCTCGTTTTGTGAAATACATGTGCTGAAATGTTGAGGGCATTGGTAACTCGTGAGGTGTCCTTTCAATTAAATTATATTTAATATAGTATTCCCAAAATGTCTAAGCAAGACGGGCCTTGCAACATCAATGTCAGATGATATCTTAGCTCCATTATTGTCGATTACAGCCAAGTAGTTAAGGAGTCTGTCATTCCTGTAGCGCATAGCGATGATTTGCTTTCAGCATGCATGAAAGCATCCACACTGGGCGTTGCTGATTTCTATCGAAAATGCTTGGCAGTTGCAGGTGTTGTACCGATATCGGCGACTTAAGGAAATCTGTGACCAGGTGTTGCTGTTCGGCTTGCCATACTGTCCAGCAAATGTTCGAGCCCTAACCTTTACCCTAACACTAACATGGTCAAGACATTAGAACAGCGCCCCCTGGTCACAGTTTTCGATACTTCACCGATTTCGGTACAACACCGGAATTCATGTTTTTGTTTCTCTGAAGGAGGATGTACGTGGACCCTCGCTGGCTGCTGCTCCTGTCTGTCTCTCTGGAGGTGTGGGCGGTGCCTATCGACCACAAGGTCTCCCCGGACACCCAGCAGCCCCCGGAGGACAATGTGGTACAACTCTACTGTCTTAAAGCTGTGTCTGTGTGTGTGTGTGTGTCCGTGTGTGTGTGTGTGTGTCCGTGTGTGTGTGTGTAAGTAACCAAGCAAGTAGAACTCTATTGTACCCACATGGGGCAGCTGGTTGTGTTGCTGCAAAACACAACCACAAACTATGATTAACACACACAGTGTCACACAATATACGAAGGAAAAGTAAAATAACAAACAAAGTACATAAGTATCCAATCTTTTAAAAACAATACAATTTAAGAAATATTTACCCTATGTGGCTGGGTGGAAGGGCTGGTATTACAGTTAAATGTTGGAGCTAAACAGTGAAATGGCTGAGGGGATGAAAGAGTGCTTACTTGTGTTGGTTTCTGGCAAGTGGGTTTTTGTGTGGCGGGAACCCGAAGGGGGGGGGGGGGGCGGGCAGAGGGGCCCAGTCCCTCTGTGACAACAAGCTTGGACCCCCTTGCGGCCCCCCTAAATGTAACTGTACAACTGGCCCCAGATGAACCCCCCAGTTCTCCAGGATATAGAAGCTCCCCTGTCTGTCTGCAGGACACAGGCCTGTACTATGACAGGTACCTGAGGGAGGTGATCGAGGTGCTGGAGACAGACCCTCACTTCAGAGAGAAACTACAGACAGCCAACACAGAAGACATCAAGGTGAGGCTCCCTCCAACAGCCCTCTCCTTCATCTCCACTCTGCCCCCGAGAGATCCACACCCACTTTCAGCCATCTTCAGGTTATGGTGTCTGCCAGTGACTGCTATTCTGTCTCTGTGTGAAAATGTACCTCACTTTCTATCTCTCTCTGTCTCTCCGTTTATCTCTCTCTGTCTCTCTTTCCATCTCTTTCCCCCTGTGTGTCTGTCTCTCTCTCTGTCTGTGTGTCTCTCTCTCTCTCTCTCTCTCTCTCTCTCTCTTCTCTCTCTCTCTCTCTGTGTGTCTGTGTGTCTCTCTCTCTGTATCTCTCTGTCCATCAGAATGGGCGTCTGAGTAAGGAGCTGGACCTGGTGGGTCACCATGTCAGAACTCGTCTGGACGAGCTGAAGAGGCAGGAGGTGTCTCGGCTCAGGATGCTCCTCAAGGCCAAGCTGGACAGCGCCAACACCCAGAGTGAGTCTGCTCTGCTGTCAGGGGCGCTTCTAGGGGGGGCCAGGGGGGGGGGGGGGCAGTGCCCCTGTGACAACAAGCTAAGCTAGGTGTGACAACCCTAAATGTTGAGTCGAAAGTAGTTTTACGAAAACTACATGACAACTAGGGGTGGGGGAAAAAATCGATTCACATTTGAATCGCGATTCAGTCTTCTAGCGATTCATATCGATTCACAAATTTCACAAATATTTTTTACCAAAAAAAAAAGTTTACAAAACTGCAAGAAAAACTGTAAATTTCAAGGTTTCGATGCATTGGGATTTTTTTCTTCAACACTTAACTGCCTATCACAGTCAAATAGAAACAAGTAACACTGAAAAGCAAACTGGAATCAAATGTAAGCATATATTGAATCGAAATGTAATTTAAAAAAAATATTTTTATAAATTGTATTTATTTCCTCAAATACTAAACCAGCAAACTTTGCACAACACAACATTTGTCATTGCCAAAACTTATGGCCACGACTGTACACAACACGTGTCTGCACTGTGAGTCTCCAACATGTGTGTCCTCCAGGCCTACAGATGGACCACGCGTCTCTGCTGAAGCAGTTTGAGCACCTGGATCCACACAACCAGAACACGTTTGAGTCCAAAGATCTCGAGCTGCTCATCTCAACGGTAGTGAATTCAGGCAGTCAGCCAGAAACGCATGTACACCAAACTTTTCCAACCCTCCCAGAATCTGAGTCCATCTCTCCCACGCCAGGCCACCAAGGACCTGGAGAACTACGACGCAGAGAGACACGAGGAGTTCAAACGCTACGAGATGCTGAAGGAGCATGAGAGACGTGAGTACCTGAAGGGTCTGGACCAGGAGAAGAGGGAGAAGGAGGAGAGGAGGATGGAGGAGCTGAAGGAGAAACACCGCCAGCACCCCAGAATCAACGCTCCGGTGAGAGGACGTTTCCACGTTAACAGTGGAAGTTGAAGCAGAAGCCAACATAGTTCCTCTGTCTGTTGTCATCTTCTCTGATCCTTCTCTCTCTCTCTCTCTCTGTCTCTCTCTCTCTCTCTCTCTCTCTCTCTCTCTCTCTCTCTCCTCTCTCTCTCTCTCTCTCCCTCCTCTCCCTCTCCCTCTCCCCTCCCTCCCTCTCTCTCTCTCCCTCTCCTCTCCCCCTCTCCCTCTCCCTCCCTCTCTCTCCCTCCCACCCTCTCTCTCTCTCTCTCTCCCTCCCCCTCCCCCTCCCCCCCTCTCCCTCCTCCCTTCCCCCCCTCTCCCTCTCTCCCTCCCCCTCCCCCTCTCCCCTCCTCAGGGCAGTGTAGCTCAGCTGCGTGAGGTGTGGGAGGAAACCGATGGTCTGGACCCTCAAGAGTTCAACCCAAAGACCTTCTTCAAACTCCACGGTCTGTCAGGACCCAACACACACTGTGTTTCCTGTCAGTCAGGACCCAACACACACTGTGTTTCCTGTCTGTCAGGACCCAACACACACTGTGTTTCCTGTCTGTCAGGACCCAACACACACTGTGTTTCCTGTCTGTCAGGACCCAACACACACTGTGTTTCCTGTCTGTCAGGACCCAACACACACTGTGTTTCCTGTCTGTCAGGACCCAACACACACTGTGTTTCCTGTCTGTCAGGACCCAACACACACTGTGTTTCCTGTCTGTCAGGACCCAACACACACTGTGTTTCCTGTCAGTCAGGACCCAACACACACTGTGTTTCCTGGTGACACAGGTAACCCTAACCACAGGTGACACAGGTAACCCTAACCACTGGTGACACAGGTAACCCTAACCATAGGTGACACAGGTAACCCTAACCATAGGTGACACAGGTAACCCTAACCACTGGTGACACAGGTAACCCTAACCATAGGTGACACAGGTAACCCTAACCACTGGTGACACAGGTAACCCTAACCATAGGTGACACAGGTAACCCTAACCACTGGTGACACAGGTAACCCTAACCATAGGTGACACAGGTAACACTAACCACTGGTGACACAGGTAACCCTAACCACAGGTGACACAGGTAACCCTAACCATAGGTGACACAGGTAACCCTAACCACAGGTGACACAGGTAACCCTAACCACAGGTGACACAGGTAACCCTAACCACAGGTGATCTGTCGTCCGCTTGCAGATACAAATGGAGACGGAGTTTTAGATGAGCAGGAACTGGAGGCCCTGTTCACCAAGGAGGTAACATGGAGATGGCTCCTATGTGTGTATGTGTATATGTATGTGTGTACATGTATGTGTGTGTGTATACGTGTGTGTGTGTGTGTGTGTGTGTGTGAGTCTAATCCCCCTCCCTCCTCCGCCCAGCTGGAGAAGATGTACGACCCCAAGAACGAGGAGGACGACATGGTGGAGATGGGCGAGGAGAGGCTGCGCATGCGGGAGCACGTCATGAAGAACGTCAGTCGCATTCGTCTCTTTACGCTCCCGGTCCAGCTCTTTGGCCCCGCTACCAAACAACTTGCTACGGAAAGATTCTTCTGAATACGCCATCGGTTTTAGTTTTCTTAGTTATTTTCTTAGGCGTTTGTGTGTTGACAGGTTGACGTCAATCAAGATCGCCTCGTCAGCATGGACGAGTTCCTCAGATCAACGGAGAAGAAAGAGTTGAACAGCGTTAAGGAGTGGGAGGTAGGTGAGGGTGTGGGAGATGGGTGAGTGTGTGGGAGATAGGTGAGGGTGTGGTGAGTGTGTGGGAGATAGGTGAGGGTGTGGTGAGTGTGTGGGAGATAGGTGAGGGTGTGGTGAGTGTGTGGGAGATAGGTGAGGGTGTGGGAGATAGGTGAGGGTGTGGTGAGTGTATGGGAGATAGGTGAGGGTGTGGTGAGTGTGTGGGAGATAGGTGAGGGGTGTGGTGAGTGTGTGGGAGATAGGTGAGGGTGTGGTGAGTGTGTGGGAGATAGGTGAGGGTGTGGTGAGTGTGTGGGAGATAGGTGAGGGTGTGGTGAGTGTGTGGGAGATAGGTGAGGGTGTGGTGAGTGTGTGGGAGATAGGTGAGGGTGTGGTGAGTGTGTGGGAGATAGGTGAGGGTGTGGTGAGTGTGTGGGAGATAGGTGAGGGTGTGTGTGAGCTGGTCTAACCCCGCCCCCTGCCCCCCAGACTCCTGGACGACACCAAGCCTGTGTACACGGAGACGGAGCTCCAGAGGTTTGAGGCGGAGCTACGGGACAAGGAAGAGGAGCTTGGGCGGCGGGCTGTGGCGCTGCACCAGGAGCAGGACCTGCTGAAGGAGAGAGGCAAGGCCCTGGAGGCCCAGCGGAGGGAGTACCAGCAGGTAGACTCTCCCCTGCAGCCAGACTCAACTCTGACTCACTCTCCCCTGCAGCCAGACTCAACTCTGACTCACTCTCCCCTGCAGCCAGACTCAACTCTGACTCACTCTCCCCTGCAGCCAGACTCAACTCTGACTCACTCTCCCCTGCAGCCAGACTCAACTCTGACTCACTCTCCTCAGGTTCATGAGCCAGCTGTAACACTCTCCTCAGGTTCATGAGCCAGCTGTAACACTCCTCAGGTTCATGAGCCAGCTGTAACACTCTCCTCAGGTTCATGAGCCAGCTGTAACACTCTCCTCAGGTTCATGAGCCAGCTGTAACACTCTCCTCAGGTTCATGAGCCAGCTGTAACAAATAAGATAAACTAATCTAAACCAAGAATCAATTATCTAAACATATAATACATCTTCTAAACCATCATAAATGATCTTTAATCATAAATAAGTCCTAAAATCTATGATCTATCTATTCTGATAATACTATAATTACAAAAGTGGAAAATGGAACAATTCTCAATGATTCACTTAACTTATCTGAGAGAAACCAAAGCTAAGAATAACTGTCACAGGGCAGTGTCTCCTGCGTGTACCAGTGTGAGAGAGAGGAGATACCCCAGCCAGGGCAGTGTCTCCTGCGTGTACCAGTGTGAGAGAGAGGAGATACCCCAGCCAGGGCAGTGTCTCCTGCGTGTACCAGTGTGAGAGAGAGGAGATACCCCAGCCAGGAAGTCCTGTTGATGTGTTTGTGATGGCCCCTGGTTCTCTTAGGCCGTGTTAGAGATGTCCCAGAGACAGAAGGACCCCCAGGCCCAAGAGCTACCGCCCCCTACTGGCCCCAACGGAGAACTGCAGTTCCACCAAGACATGCAGAAACTGGAAGACCAAGGTGAACAAAGAACTCTCAAAATAGCTGTTGATTGGAGATGGGAGTTAATGTGATGTTTATATGACATTTAATGAAATATTACAACTGTGTTCATTTTTTAAGACTTTCCTGTGCTTTCATTAACAAAATATTTTCTCTTTTTCTGTGTCTGTCTCTGGGGCAGGTGCCAAAGCTCCTGTAGTGGAACAAGAAGTAGAAGGCCAGAATAACCTGCCTGCAGAACCTCCACAGAACCTGCCGCTGCACACCTAGTACCACACACACACTCACACAAACACACAGCCTCTGAAACAGATATACACGTTTTCTTTGCGCACAAACGTATCAGCCAGGAACATCAGAATGGGATTTATTCGCCATGAAAGTTTGCACAGACAAGGAATTTGCTTTGGCAGGAAGGTGCATACAATAAACATATAGGGACCTAAACATATAGGGACCTAACATGACTCTCTGTGTGTGTTAAACGCTGTGATACTGTACATGTTTCATGTGAATAAAGAACTCCTGTGATAATGTACATGTTTCATGTGAATAAAGAAAAGTCCAGTCACTGGATGCTCATTTCCTGAAGAGCGCTGCTCAGGAATGAGGAGTTCCTACACCTTGTCTGGTCCTGTGTGTCAGAGAGGTGAGGGGAGCTACACCTTGTCTGGTCCTGTGTGTCAGAGAGGTGAGGGGAGCTACACCTTGTCTGGTCCTGTGTGTCAGAGAGGTGAGGGGAACTACACCTTGTCTGGTCCTGTGTGTCAGAGAGGTGAGGGGAACTACACCTTGTCTGGTCCTGTGTGTCAGAGAGGTGAGGGGAACTACACCTTGTCTGGTCCTGTGTGTCAGAGAGGTGAGGGGACAGTTATGAGAGCTGGTTTCTTCAATCAATACCTTTTATTGCCATTGTCACTTCATTATCAACCCTAACCTCCCCCCCCCCCCCTCTCACAGGTGTCACCTGTCAGTCATTCCTGTTGGTGATGTCACAGGTGTCACCTGTCAGTCATTCCTGTTGGTGATGTCACAGGTGTCACCTGTCAGTCATTCCTGTTGGTGACGTCACAGGTGTTTGGCTCGCTACACTGAGCAGGTTGACAACAAACTATAGCATTTTCCTTTCCTGGATGAAGAAGCGCATCTGTTTAAAACGTTATTTGCAGTACCCAAACTAGGCGACAGAGCGTCACACTGTGCATCAAAGCGTTTATGTAACTGACAATTCTTTTTATTTCTCTTTCTTTTTTTTTGACATTTCCAGCTTTCAGTCTACATCTTGTCTGACAGTCCTTTGTCTCTTGTTTGTGTCAGTCCCTCCTCTCTGGGCTACAGCTGTGTCAGTTGCTCCTCTCTGGGCTACAGCTGTGTCAGTCGCTCCTCTCTGGGCTACAGCTGTGTCAGTCCCTCCTCTCTGGGCTACAGCTGTGTCAGTCGCCCCTCTCTGTGCTACAGCTGTGTCAGTCCCTCCTCTCTGGGCTACAGCTGTGTCAGTCCCTCCCCTCTCTGGGCTACAGCTGTGTCAGTCCCTCCCCTCTCTGGGCTACAGCTGTGTCAGTCCCTCCCTCTCTGGGCTACAGCTGTGTCAGTCCCTCCCCTCTCTGGGCTACAGCTGTGTCAGTCCCTCCTCTCTGGGCTACAGCTGTGTCAGTCCCTCCTCTCTGGGCTACAGCTGTGTCAGTCCCTCCTCTCTGTGCTGTAGCTGTGTCAGTCCCTCCCCTCTCTGGGCTACAGCTGTGTCAGTCCCTCCTCTCTGGGCTACAGCTGTGTCAGTCCCTCCCCTCTCTGGGCTACAGCTGTGTCAGTCCCTCCTCTCTCTGGGCTACAGCTGTGTCAGTCCCTCCCCTCTCTGGGCTACAGCTGTGCTTCTGGAGGGATCACAGCTCATCCTCCACAGTCAACTGGTGCATCACTATGGTTACCCTCTGGTCTGCACCTCTCTGTCACCAAGCGTGTCTGGAGGAGGGCAGCCCTCAATGAACTGATCCTCACAGGTTTCTAACATCAATTGCCTCAATGAGTTTTCCTTGGAGTTTCTCCTCGTCTTCCTTGAGGGTTGAGGTTGGCGGAGGGGCAGTTGTGTGGGCGTGTGTGAAGCCCTCTGTGACACTGCTTGTCAAACGGGGCTCTACGAACACATTCTCATTTGATTTGAGAACCCAGTTTCCCATGAGGTCTGTATCTCCGACAACAGACGTGAGCTGGTTACTTAGTAACCCTGTAATGGGGCGAGTTAATGGGGCGACCTGTCCACATCAAACACACTTGTTCCTCATCTCTGGTTTAACCATTCTGATTCATTTATTTATCACATAATAAGGCTGATAAGATAGTATTTACACTAAGTACTGGTCTGAAATCTTCTTACAAAAAGAGAATTATGATTCGGGTCCTTGAGGGAAGAAAGTAAATAAACATGGTGATGAATCGCTACGTCAGAGACGCGTGCCCTGGTCCGCGCGCTGACTATGCAAAGGGCGGTTTCTTAAGGGAACATGCAGACTTTCACTTCAACACCTGGTTCAAAAGAGGGGACGTGCAAACGCTAGAGATCTGGCCGACATGTTTTGCTGCGCTGATTTAACACCGACTTGAGTGAAGTGGTCGACTGGATGACTATTTAACCAATTAAATCTGATTATAAGTCAAGCCAGTAGGCATGAAATATGACACGTAAGAGTGAAAGTGTGACGAAACGGCGAACGACCTGTTTATTAAGTCACAACTTAGCGATTACCATCTCTGTGCTGTGGATAACATAGTTCTGTTGATGTTGCGTGAAGAACATCATGTGTTGTTAGTTTGGAGACTGTCCTCGTCTGACATGGTCGAAGACAACTGGCTCTCTCTCGCTCGCTCTCCCTCTCTCTCTCAATAGAATTTGATTTAAATGCACTCTCTGTGTATTTCAATGACATCATCGTCTAAGAGCACATTACGTCATCTCTTCCGGGACACTTCTCACTGCCCCACCCAATTGAGCAAAAGAGTATTTCTATTGGTCTATACATGTGATAAAGACCGCCTTTTAGAGGCTCTACGTTAAAGTGTTTTTCCTTGTAATGGTTTGTCTGTTAAGATTTGTTTGATAGCGGGTGATTTGATATAGGCCTAGTCTAAAGCAATTGACTTCTTGAATTCATACATTTTTATTGCGTGTTCAACTAACACATTTAATAAAATTCCATGAGTAACGTTAATTGTTGAAGTATCCACGTGATATGAACTGGAAAAATTGTAAGACCAGTGTTAATGAGTTTAGTTTTAAATCTCACATCCTACATAACCACAAACACCCCCTACTTACGATTAATTATGGAATTGAGTTTGTTTGGGTTTGTGTTCCAGTGTAACATTTTCACACAGGGAAAATCCATCCACATTGTCCCACTCTATCAAAGAGCCGTGGTATTTTCCCTTTCTATAAGTAATTCTACTAACAGTAGAATATTTGTTTTGGCCACAAAGATCAAACATGTCTCCTTTTGTTTTGACAGGTCATCGATGAGGTTTGACCGCTGACACAGAGGCACAGTTGATATGGAGAAGCAGTTAAATTACTCTGCTGCTGGTGGCGTGCAGTTCTGTCATTAAACGCCAGGGGGCACAGTTTCACAGTGCATTAGCCAAATATGGAAGTTACCGTTTTTTCCTCTTACATTTTCATGCCGGGTGGAGTATGAGTGTGAGTACAATTTCAATGTGAATGCCTTTTAAAAAACCTTCATCGTGCTTGACAGCGGACTTTACGTGATATATTGAAAATCCTTTCTGACGCAATTTCATTTAGCAAGACCTGATGGTTTTCAGCAAGGAGCAATGGAGAAATGTAGACGGGGGTAGTCCACGGTGAGGATTGGTGTGGTGTCGCTTAGTGCCGTCGCTTCATGTGTGAGTGAAGGGGGGGAGGTTGGCAACCGGGATTTTAACGGCATCTGTCGGCGATGTGCTGCGATGGATTAATTGAGAATGATATCGCGTCTTTACTTTCATAATGACAACGGTAAGGTGTCAATAAAGATGAAGCGGGTATGCTACATGTAGGCTAGACTGTATTATAGTATTGAGCCGTGCACACAGCGCCCAGCTGTAGTGATGGGAAGGGGGATGTTGAGTGGGGGCGAGGCGGTGTTGATAGGAAATAAACGCCTTACATTCGGAAGAACCGGACGCTTCATTGCTTAGATTTCAGGTAGGACAGAAATGCCACACGTTACACATTTTCTTTGTTATCTACACTACAGGTCTACAAATTAATCTGCACATCCTATAGCCACGAAAGACAAGGCTATAGCAGAAACAAAATAATAATAGCCTTGGACCAACCACATTATTTCATTTCGATCATTCCGACTGAGATAAATGGCCAGACGTTGCAATAATAATCTGCCTAACAATGTCTATGACAGAATAGATTTTGCCTTTACTCAACAGTAGAATGAATACGTTCACAGAAAGATCGGTAAGCCATTTCCTCCTTGCCACACACATTCTATGATTAAAATTCACGATGACACTTTTCATATAGGCTGGTTGACGGTCCTTATGTGTACCCTACTCTCTAAATGCAGGCAATAGCCTACAACAGAATAAAACAACACCAGATCTCCAATTCTCCCATTTCCGTATATCACGCGCATCCATTATTATCATTATGACTAATAGGCTGTGTGGATCCACAGATATGAACATAGACCGATGGATGTAATCGCTTCAGACGTGTACAGCAGAACGGAGAACGAGGAATATATGCAATAGCCTACGGATTGTTCAGATAAAAAGCAATTGGGATGTAAAAAGGCGTCCGAGAATCGACAACCTATGTGTGTGTGTGTGTGAGCGCGCGCGTGTTACCTTCGGTACATTTGCTGAAGTGGATGTTGATTAGACAGATGTGCTTGTTGCACATACTGACAATCACACCGTGGATGAACTGAGTGAAAATGTCATCGAATCTACTGTCAGAAGTCTAGGCCCTTCTCCGTTTTTATTCTCCCCCTCAGTTTTCAGCCTCTCTGTCTTCTTCTGTGTTCTCAGTTGCCTCGGTCAGCGGTTTGAAGACACCCCCCGGAGGTGAGGCCCTCCCTCCTGACTCCTGCCCTCCCTCCTTCCTGGCCCCTGGACCCCCCCTCCCATCCAGTCCTACAGCAGGTGGACCTAGACCCAGCTTCCCCCTCCAGGCCTTACACCCTGCCCTCACCCACTGTGTCCCCAGGGAACGCTTCCTGTTTCCCAGAAAGCCCTGGGCCCAGCCAGCCATCCCAGAGAACCTAACACAGACAGCAGTAGCTTGTAGCATCTCAAGCAAGGAGCCAATCAGGTGTCTGTTTAACAGTCCTCTACATGCAGAGGCACCGATGAGCTGAAACCAGGAAGCTGGTGTGTAGGAGAGACCATCATCAACCCAACGAATGACCCGTCCCAGGGAGGTAGCCTCGCGTTCTGATTGGCCCGCCGGCAGAGGTCCCCTTACGACCAGTGTGTTGTGCTGATTGTGAACAACAGAGGCAGAGGGGCGGTGACACCGGACAGGTAGCGACACAGACAGAACCAGGAAGACCAAGCAGGAAGCCAGCGTCTCCAGGGAGACCAAGCAGGAAGCCAGCGTCTCCAGGGAGACCAAGCAGGGAGCCAGCGTCTCCAGGGAGACCAAGCAGGGAGCCAGCGTCTCCGGCCGGACGAAACAGACCGACCCCGGAACCCACAGCCTCCTCCTCCCTCGGCCTCACTCAGCCTCCTCCCTCGGCCTCACACAGCCTCTTCCTCCCTCGGCCTCACTCAGCCTCCTCCCTCGGCCTCACTCAGCCTCCTCCCTCGGCCTCACACAGCCTCTTCCCTCAGCCTCACTCAGCCTCCTCCCTCGGCCTCACTCAGCCTCCTCCCTCGGCCTCACACAGCCTCTTCCTCACTCAGCCTCTTCCTCCCTCGGCCTCACACAGCCTCTTTCTCCCTCGGCCTCACTCAGCCTCTTCCTCCCTCGGCCTCACACAGTCTCCTCCTCCCTCGACCTCACAACAGCCCCTGAGCCAGCTTCCTCCTCTCCGGCCCCACCATGATGTGCGAGGTGATGCCCACCATCTCCGAGGATGGGCGGGGGGGCGGCGGCGGCTCGTCCTCTCCCGGCGGGGGATGGGCGGGGGGTTCGGGAGCAGGGAGGGCCGAGGGGGAGACGAGGGGGGCAGCACGGGGAACCTGGAGTCCCTGATGGTGAACATGCTGACGGAGAGGGAGCGGCTGCTGGAGAGCCTGAGGGAGACCCAGGACTGCCTGGGCACGGCTCAGCTGCGTCTGAGGGACCTGGGCCACGAGAAGGACTCCCTGCAGAGGCAGCTGACCATCGCTCTGCCACAGGTAGGACTGCACGGCACACGGCTGGGCGGGGCGGGGGGTGTAGAACTGAACGGCACACGGCTGGGCGGGGGCGGGGGGGTGTAGGACTGCACGGCACACGGCTGGGCGGGGGGGGGGGGGTGTAGGACTGCACGGCACACGGCTGAGCGGGGCGGGGGGTGTAGGACTGCACGGCACACGGCTGGGCGGGGGGGGGGGGTGTAGGACTGCACGGCACACGGCTGGGCGGGGGGTGTAGGACTGCACGGCACACGGCTGGGCGGGGGGGGTGGGGGGGTGTAGGACTGCACGGCTGGGCAGGGCGGGGGGTGGATGGGTGTAGAACTGCACGGCACACGGCTGGGCGGGGGGTGTAGGACTGCACGGCACACGGCTGGGCGGGGGGTGTAGGTGTGTGTGACTGTGTGTGTGGGGGAGGGGTGTGTGTAGGTGTGTGTGTGTGTGGGGGGGGAGTGTGCATGTGGGTCAACTCTGTGTCACATCTATTCCTTGGAGACAGCTCTTTATCATCCTGCCAGTGCTTCACAGCGTGTGAGAGGGTGTGAGTGTGTCAGTGTGTGTCTGAGTGTGAATACGTGTGTGTGTGTGTGTGTGTGTGAATGTGTGTGTGTGAGTAATAAAAGGGCCTGGGGGCTACAATTATGGTTCTAGGTCGGCTTCATCCTGGGAGAACAGTCGGACTGTGTTTGTGTGCATGTGTGCAAGTCTGTCACAGATGAACTAGCACGTTACGTAAACCCTTTACTGTTGAGCACATGCACGTTGTGGGAGGAGGGGTCTATGTTGTGGGAGGAGGGGTCTATGTTGTGGGAGGAGGGGTCTATGTCTGGGAGGTTCTGGGAGGTTCTGGGAGGTTCTGTGTGGTTCTGGGAGGTTCTGGGAGGTTCTGGGAGGTTCTGGGTGGTTCTGGGTGGTTCGTAGGTGGTTCGTAGGTGCAGGCTGGTCCTCCAGGGTTCTGGGTGGTTCTGGGTGGTTCTGGGTGGTTCTGGGTGGTACGTAGCTGCAGGCTGGTTTTCCAGGGTTCTGGGTGGTTCTGGGTGGTTCGTAGGTGCAGGCTGGTCCTCCAGGGTTCTGGGTGGTTCTGGGTGGTTCTGGGTGGTTCTGGGTGGTTCTGGGTGGTACGTAGCTGCAGGCTGGTTTTCCAGGGTTCTGGGTGGTTCTGGGTAGTTCTGGGTGGTTCTGGGTAGTTCTGGGTGGTTCTGGGTGGTTCTGGGTGGTTCTGGGTGGTACGTAGCTGCAGGCTGGTCCTCCAGGGTTCTGGGTGGTTCTGGGCTGAACACAGCAGAGTATGAAACATGGAGCTGAGCAGATGACTGAGTGTTTCATTCGCTGGAGTACTGTAGAGCTGCCATAGCGCACAGACCAACGCCAGCCCACATCCTTACGGCTGAACACTAATCATTCCAGTGTGACTTTCACTCAACATGCAAGGGCTTCATTTCACATTTTAGACAGGCACTCTCTCCGGACGCCTCGACAATGACCGTGTGTTTTGTAAGGACCCGATAGGCCCGGTAGTTCTGCCCTGAACTGTTGAAAGGAAATATATGTGATTGTACAGCAGCTCTCAGGGAATGACTGGACATTAAAGGGCCATTTTACCTTGCTGAGAGACTGGATCAATATGGCCCGCACATCTGCGGACATACACACAGAGTCTGGGACACACACGTGTACACACACGCACACACAGAGTGCTGCGATACACAGCAGTAGGGTTCATTGAGTGCGTCTGCTCTGAGTGGGCCAACACTGCCAAGACTGAGGGAGAGAGAGAGATGAGAGAGAGAGACTGAGGGAGAGAGAGAGATGAGAGAGAGAGAGATGAGGGAGAGAGACTGAGGGAGGGAGAGAGACGAGAGAGAGAGACTGAGGGAGAGAGAGAGATGAGAGAGAGAGACTGAGGGAGAGAGAGAGATGAGAGAGAGAGACTGAGGGAGAGGGAGAGATGAGAGAGAGAGACTGAGGGAGAGATGAGAGAGAGAGACTGAGGGAGAGATGAGAGAGAGAGACTGAGGGAGAGAGAGAGATGAGAGAGAGAGACTGAGGGAGAGGGAGAGATGAGAGAGAGAGACTGAGGGAGAGAGAGATGAGAGAGAGAGACTGAGGGAGAGATGAGAGAGAGAGAGATGAGGGAGAGAGACTGAGGGAGAGGGAGAGATGAGAGCGTGGTACAAAGAGAGAAACACTGGTATCCAGCGTACACACACCCACACACACACGCACACACTCACGCACACACACACCCAGACTAACGAATCAGATACATTTGCATATTGCTGCATTCTAATGACATGGCTTCTGGAGTTTTATTCTTAGTAGATTAGCACAGGGAGAGGTAGAGATGGATGGTGGAAGGATGAGAGGATGAGAGGGCAGAAGGATGAGAGGATGAGAGGATGAGAGGGCAGTAGGTAGAAGGATGAGAGGATGAGAGGATGAGAGGGCAGTAGGTAGAAGGATGAGAGGATGAGAGGGCAGTAGGTAGGAGGATGAGAGGGCAGTAGGTAGAAGGATGAGAGGATGAGAGGGCAGTAGGTAGAAGGATGAGAGGATGAGAGGGCAGTAGGTAGAAGGATGAGAGGATGAGAGGATGAGAGGGCAGTAGGTAGAAGGATGAGAGGATGAGAGGGCAGTAGGTAGGAGGATGAGAGGGCAGTAGGTAGAAGGATGAGAGGGCAGTAGGTAGAAGGATGAGAGGATGAGAGGGCAGTAGGTAGAAGGATGAGAGGATGAGAGGACAGTAGGTAGAAGGATGAGAGGATGAGAGGATGAGAGGGCAGTAGGTAGAAGGATGAGAGCGACAGATGATCGAACATCTTGTAGTCCCAAGCTGTCATCCCAAACCGTCCTCCACAGACACTCATCCCAGTCCTGTCAACTCTGGGCCGACCTCATCTCTCTCTCTCTCTCTCTCTCTCTCTCTCTCTCTCTTTTTCTCTCTCTCTCTCTCTCTCTCTCTCTCTCTCTCTCTCTCTCTCTCTCTCTCTCTCTCTCTGGGGAACACAGCCATACTTCTACTGTACACACACTGTTAAACCTAGAAACAGTATTTTCATGAACTTTCTCAATGTACATTGCAGCCAACATTTGATAGAATTAAGGGGTAAGTGTGTACATGCTAACTGACATATTTGTTTTTAATTTCTCGCTATTTATTGAGCTAAGAAAAGGAGGTGGACCTGTAAATTCCGGTGCCGTCTAGCTAGGCGGCTCCTAGCCACGCGCAGGCGGCTCCTAGCCACGCGCAGGCGGCTCCTAGCCACGCGCAGGCGGCTCCTAGCCACGTCCAGGCGGCTCCTAGCCACGCGCAGGCGGCTTCTAGCCACGCCCAGGCGGCTCCTAGCCACGTCCAGGCGGCTCCTAGCCACGCGCAGGCGGCTCCTAGCCACGCGCAGGCGGCTCCTAGCCACGCGCAGGCGGCTCCTAGCCACGTCCAGGCTTCCTGAACGTTAGATTCAAGACGTTTGCTACCTTGTGTAGGTTCCACAAAGTCTTGAGTTATTTGACAGTTGGTTAGCCTCGGCCAAACATGCTGCGTTCTACTGCCCGCCCTCATACGGCCCTGAGACCGTCACACGCCATGGTGACCTCACCACGTAACAGCACAGAGTTCACCAGAGTGTTACGAACACGGAGACCTAGCCGTGATCTTCCCGCACGGCAGACACACCGGGGATTAGGCTGCCTCGTACTTAAGAGGGCCCCAAGTTAAGTGTGTGCTGTTTTGTTCCCATGGATACAGCTCTGTTAGTTCAAGTTACAAGACATACCGTCATTGCTCACAATAGCCTCTCAATCATATGTGATTGGAGCGAAATTACACCGAAAAATCAAGTAAAAATCTAAGCGTTTCATCTGGGCTCGATTTCCCTCTTCGCAGGGCCAAGGTCAACATCCTCTCATTCCATTTCATCTTGGTTCTTTCACCTTAGACATGTCGCACAGCTGTGTCATTTCTGTATCTCGTTGAGACATGGTAACCACTGTAGACAAAACACTGTCCTCTCGGGGTTCCTGTGAAAGGGTCAGGGTGAGGGGCAGAATGTTCCTGTGTGTGACAGGGTGAGGGGCAGAATGTTCTTGTGTGTGACAGGGTGAGGGGCAGAGTGTTCCTGTGTGTGTGACAGGGTGAGGGGCAGAGTGTTCCTGTGTGTGTGACAGGGTGAGGGGCAGAGTGTTCCTGTGTGTGTGACAGGGTGAGGGGCAGAGTGTTCCTGTGTGTGTGACAGGGTGAGGGGCAGAGTGTGTGTGTGACAGGGTGAGGGGCAGAGTGTTCCTGTGTGTGTGACAGGGTGAGGGGCAGAGTGTTCCTGTGTGTGACAGGGTGAGGGGCAGAGTGTTCCTGTGTGTGTGACAGGGTGAGGGGCAGAATGTTCCTGTGTGTGACAGGGTGAGGGGCAGAATGTTCCTGTGTGTGACAGGGTGAGGGGCAGAATGTTCCTGTGTGTGACAGGGTGAGGGGCAGAATGTTCCTGTGTGTGACAGGGTGAGGGGCAGAGTGTGTGTGTGACAGGGTGAGGGGCAGAGTGTTCCTGTGTGTGTGACAGGGTGAGGGGCAGAGTGTGTGTGTGACAGGGTGAGGGGCAGAGTGTTCCTGTGTGTGTGACAGGGTGAGGGGCAGAGTGTTCCTGTGTGTGTGACAGGGTGAGGGGCAGAGTGTTCCTGTGTGTGTGACAGGGTGAGGGGCAGAGTGTTCCTGTGTGTGTGACAGGGTGAGGGGCAGAGTGTTCCTGTGTGTGACAGGGTGAGGGGCAGAGTGTTCCTGTGTGTGACAGGGTGAGGGGCAGAGTGTTCCTGTGTGTGACAGGGTGAGGGGCAGAGTGTGTGTGTGACAGGGTGAGGGGCAGAATGTTCCTGTGTGTGTGACAGGGTGAGGGGCAGAGTGTTCCTGTGTGTGTGACAGGGTGAGGGGCAGAGTGTTCCTGTGTGTGTGACAGGGTGAGGGGCAGAGTGTTCCTGTGTGTGACAGGGTGAGGGGCAGAGTGTTCCTGTGTGTGACAGGGTGAGGGGCAGAGTGTTCCTGTGTGTGTGACAGGGTGAGGGGCAGAGTGTTCCTGTGTGTGACAGGGTGAGGGGCAGAGTGTGTGTGTGACAGGGTGAGGGGCAGAGTGTTCCTGTGTGTGTGACAGGGTGAGGGGCAGAGTGTTCCTGTGTGTGTGACAGGGTGAGGGGCAGAGTGTTCCTGTGTGTGTGACAGGGTGAGGGGCAGAGTGTTCCTGTGTGTGTGACAGGGTGAGGGGCAGAGTGTGTGTGTGACAGGGTGAGGGGCAGAGTGTGTGTGTGACAGGGTGAGGGGCAGAGTGTTCCTGTGTGTGTGTGTGTGTGTGTGTGTGTGCATGTGAGAGGGGGAGAGTGTGTGTTTGAGAGGGGCAGAGTGTGTGTGTGTGTGTGTGAGAGGAGCAGTGTGTGTTTGAGAGGGGCAGAGTGAGTGTGTGTGTGAGAGGAGCAGTGTGTGTGCGAGGGGCAGAGTGTGTGTGTGTGTGAGAGAGGAGCAGTGTGTGTGCGAGGGGCAGAGTGTGTGTGTGTGTGTGAGAGGAGCAGTGTGTGTGCGAGGGGCAGAGTGTGTGTGTGTGTGTGAGAGAGGAGCAGTGTGTGTGCGAGGGGCAGAGTGTGTGTGTGTGTGTGAGAGGAGCAGTGAGTGTGCGAGGGGCAGAGTGTGTGTGTGTGTGAGAGAGGAGCAGTGTGCGTGCGAGGGGCAGAGTGTGTGTGAGTGTGTGAGAGGAGCAGTGTGTGTGCGAGGGGCAGAGTGTGTGTGAGTGTGTGAGAGGAGCAGTGTGTGTGCGAGGGGCAGAGTGTGTGTGTGTGTGTGAGAGGAGCAGTGTGTGTGCGAGGGGCAGAGTGTGTGTGTGTGTGAGAGAGGAGCAGTGTGTGTGCGAGGGGCAGAGTGTGTGTGTGTGTGTGAGAGGAGCAGTGTGTGTGCGAGGGGCAGAGTGTGTGTGTGTGTGAGAGAGGAGCAGTGTGTGTGCGAGGGGCAGAGTGTGTGTGTGTGTGAGAGAGGAGCAGTGTGTGTGCGAGGGGCAGAGTGTGTGTGTGTGTGTGTGTGTGAGAGGAGCAGTGTGTGTGCGAGGGGCAGAGTGTGTGTGTGTGTGTGTGTGAGAGGAGCAGTGTGTGTGCGAGGGGCAGAGTGTGTGTGTGTGTGTGTGTGTGAGAGGAGCAGTGTGTGTGCGAGGGGCAGAGTGTGTGTGTGTGTGTGTGAGAGGAGCAGTGTGTGTGCGAGGGGCAGAGTGTGTGTGTGTGTGTGTGAGAGGAGCAGTGTGTGTGTGTGAGAGGAGCAGTGTGTGTGTGTGAGAGGAGCAGTGTGTGTGCGAGGGGCAGCGTGTGTGTGTGTGTGTGTGAGAGGAGCAGTGTGTGTGCGAGGGGCAGAGTGTGTGTGTGTGTGTGAGAGGAGCAGTGTGTGTGCGAGGGGCAGAGTGTGTGTGAGTGTGTGAGAGGAGCAGTGTGTGTGTGTGTGTGAGAGGAGCAGTGTGTGTGCGAGGGGCAGAGTGTGTGTGTGTGTGTGTGTGTGTGTGTGTGTGTGAGAGGAGCAGTGTGTGTGCGAGGGGCAGAGTGTGTGTGAGTGTGTGAGAGGAGCAGTGTGTGTGTGTGTGTGAGAGGAGCAGTGTGTGTGTGTGAGAGGAGCAGTGTGTGTGTGTGTGTGAGAGGAGCAGTGTGTGTGTGTGTGTGAGAGGAGCAGTGTGTGTGTGTGTGTGAGAGGAGCAGTGTGTGTGTGTGTGTGAGAGGAGCAGTGTGTGTGTGTGTGAGAGAGGAGCAGTGTGAGTGTGAGAGAGGAGCAGTGTGAGTGTGAGAGAGGAGCAGTGTGTGTGTGTGTGTGAGAGAGGAGCAGTGTGAGTGTGTGTGAGAGAGGAGCAGTGTGTGTGCGAGGGGCAGAGTGTGTGTGTGTGTGTGAGGAGCAGTGTGGGGCAGAGTGTGTGTGAGTGTGTGCGAGGGGCAGTGTGTGTGTGTGAGAGGAGCAGTGTGTGTGTGTGTGTGTGTGAGAGGAGCAGTGTGGGGCAGAGTGTGTGTGAGTGTGTGAGAGGAGCAGTGTGTGTGCGAGGGGCAGAGTGTGTGTGTGTGTGTGAGAGGAGCAGTGTGTGTGCGAGGGGCAGAGTGTGTCTGTGTGTGTGAGAGGAGCAGTGTGTGTGTGTGTGTGAGAGGAGCAGTGTGTGTGTGTGTGTGTGTGAGAGGGGCAGTGTGTGTGTGTGTGTGTGTGAGGAGCAGTGTGGGGCAGAGTGTGTGTGAGTGTGTGAGAGGAGCAGTGTGTGTGCGAGGGGCAGAGTGTGTGTGTGTGTGTGAGAGGAGCAGTGTGTGTGCGAGGGGCAGAGTGTGTCTGTGTGTGTGAGAGGAGCAGTGTGTGTGTGTGTGTGAGAGGAGCAGTGTGTGTGTGTGTGTGTGTGAGAGGGGCAGTGTGTGTGAGAGGGGCAGTGTGTGTGAGAGGGGCCTGCATGTATGAGAGGCCGTATAGGCCATAATTCATACTTGGTCTCACATACACGCTATGACCTCACATATATACCATCATACTCTCACATATATACCATCATACTCTCACATATATACCATTATACTCTTGCACATAAACTACTTGGTCTCACGTACAACACCGTAACCTCACATATATACCATTATACTCTCACATATATACCATTATACTCTCACATATGTACCATTATACCCTCACATATACGCCATTATACTCTCACATATATACCATTATACTCTCACATATACACCATTATACTCTCACATATACACCATTATACTCTCACATATACACCATTATACTCTTGCACATAAACTGGCATACTCTCTTACACACACAAAAATACCGTCTTATATGCACCATCATACTAAAGTATGACAATATATGTAAGAGACAAATAGTATGTGTGAAACAGAATGTTACTATATGTAAGAGAATAACAGGATGTGTAAGAGAGAATACTTGTCTATGTGAGAGAGAATACTTGTCTATGTGAGAGAGAATACTTGTCTATGTGAGAGAGAATACTTGTCTATGTGAGGGTGAATACTTGTCTATGTGAGAGAGAATACTTGTCTATGTGAGGGAGAATACTTGTCTATGTGAGGGAGAATACTTGTCTATGTGAGAGAGTATACTTGTCTATGTGAGAGAGAATACTTGTCTATGTGAGAGAGTTTGATTGAAACGGAAGGCAGTTTGATTGAAAAGGAAGTAATACTGAATTCTCAGTTCCTGATTGGCTTACACATGAAGAAGAAGGATTTGGGGTAGATGTAACGCCCACCTTCCCTATCAAGACGAGTGACATGACGAGATGTACAGTTATTCCTGGGGAAATTATGGAATTAAATTACATATTAACTATACTAAAATACTTGTGCACAATAATATTAGCTAAATGCAGACGTTTTTAAAGGTTTTTAATTTTACCTCGAAGCTTTTTGTGAAAATGAGGCTAGTTTCACGACAGCGACTTTGGATGTAGACTAGGCTACTTTAACATGTTAGCTGATTAGCCAGTATGAGTGAGATATGTATGTAACTATTTCGTCTTAAATACGATGGGAACACATCACATTAACAATTCCAAAACGCACCACACGCCAAACTAAAAAAATTGTTGTCAAGCGTCTCTAAATTCAGATACCGAGTCGGAGTTCCATGAAGCTATTTTGTTGCAGTGAATGGGTGCGGGCACTCATCGGGCATAGGGGCCTACACTCAAATATCTTAAAAGTCCCAACTGGAAAATGTTGTGAACAGATTGACATCAAGTTCAGGTTGTGGCATTGAAGTTTAGGTTAGTAGCTAAGAGTGTAAAGACCACTCGGCTAATTACAGACGGTTAAAACCCCAGTGCCACGGGACGGTATTCACACAGGCAGGCTTTAATTTAAATGATAGTTTGTTTCATCAATTGAAAAACTGATCTAGGACTTTTGACTCAAGTAGTGGGGGTCGGTATAGCTTCCTAAACAACTATGGAATTCTACATTTGAGTTTTTTAGTGGATTTGCTTGAATCGTTGTCAGAAATGTTGGAATCAGAGACGACAGCCATCCACAGTGGCTATTTCTAACGCTAACGATGAAATGCGCCGGCTCTTCAGACCTGGATCAGGTGCATCACGGAGCGGCAGCAGCACTCTGTCAGGAGTTAGTCTTAACGCTTCTTCATGCTTAATGCAGTCTTAAAGAGGTGAGTTTAACGTTACTCATTAAGGTAAACCTATTTCTGTAGCCGGGGATATTGTTTTATTGAAGCCACCGCATTTTCCTGTTGTGGCTTCAATAAAACAATATCCCCGGCTATAGTTTTACCTTAATGAGTAACGTTAAACTCACCTCTTCCTTGACTTTGAAGTCCATCCAACGAAATACTGCAGAGTTTGATATCGGGATTGCGCCATCACTTAGCTGGCATTAAGACTAGCTCCTGACAGTGCTGCTGCCGCTCCTTGATGCACCTGATCCAGGTCTGAAGAGCCGGCGCATTTCATTGTCAACGTTAGCGTTAGAAACAGCCCCCGTGTATGGCTGTCGTCTTTGATACAACATTTCTGACAATGACGCCGCAGGATTTGGAGTATGCAAAATGTTATTAATGAATCCATCTTGTCATGTCACTCAGTCTCGTATTGATAGGGAAGGTGGGCGTTAGCTACATCTACCCCAAATCCTTCTTCTTCATGTGTAAGCCAATCAGGAACTGAGAATTCAGTACTACTTCCTTTTCAATCAAACTGCCTTCCGTTTCAATCAAACTCTCTCACATAGACAAGTATTCTCTCTCATATAGACAAGTATTCTCTCTCACATAGACAAGTATACTCTCTCACATAGACAAGTATTCTCCCTCACATAGACAAGTATTCTCTCTCACATAGACAAGTATTCTCTCTCACATAGACAAGTATTCTCTCTCACATAGACAAGTATTCTCTCTCACATAGACAAGTATTCTCTCTCACATAGACAAGTATTCTCTCTTACACATCCTGTTATTCTCTTACATATAGTAACATTCTGTTTCACACATACTATTTGTCTCTTACATATATTGTCATACTTTAGTATGATGGTGCATATAAGACAGTATTTTTGTGTGTGTAAGAGAGTATGCCAGTGTATGTGCAAGAGTATAATGGTGTATATGTGAGAGTATAATGGTGTATATGTGAGAGTATAATAGTGTATATGTGAGAGTATAATGGTGTATATGTGAGAGTATAATGGTCTATATGTGAGAGTATAATAGTGTATATGTGAGAGTATAATGGTGTATATGTGAGAGTATAATGGTATATATGTGAGAGTATAATGGTGTATATGTGAGAGTATAATGGTATATATGTGAGAGTATAATGGTATATATGTGAGAGTATAATGGTATATATGTGAGGTCATGGCGTGTATGTGAGAGTATAATGGTGTATATGTGAGAGTATAATGGTATATACGTGAGAGTATAATGGTATATATGTGAGGTCATAGCGTGTATGTGAGACCAAGTATGAATTATGGCCTATACGGCCTCTCATATGCATGTGTTTCTCTGACAGTGTCACTTGTTGTGTGTCATCTTTTTCAATTATATTTATTCTTTACTACTTCTTATTTTTTTATTTTTTTACTGTATATGATTTGTTAACAATAGATTCACAGTCACAAAACACTTTTCCAATCATGAAATTACAATATTGTACATTGGCAGG
>CM042862.1:21312827-21317827 GCA_023658055.1 Thaleichthys pacificus | reverse complement strand
ACCTCAGTGTGGTCTGTGTTTGGGCATGCAGGTACCTCAGTGTGTCTGTGTTTGGGCATGCAGGTACCTCAGTGTGGTCTGTGTTTGGGCATGCAGGTACCTCAGTGTGGTCTGTGTTTGGGCATGCAGGTACCTCAGTGTGGTCTGTGTTTGGGCATGCAGGTACCATCAGTGCGGTCTGTGTTTGGGCATGCAGGTACCTCAGTGCCCAGAGGGAGGCGACATCTCTCCACGACATCAAAGACAAGTTGGAGAACGAGCTGGCCAGCAAAGACTCCCTCTACAGACAGGTGGGCTGGGGGAGGGCTGGGGGAGGCTGGGGGACTGAAGGGGAATGCCTGGGGGGAACTGGGGGGGGCTGAAGGGGAGGCTGGGGGGACTGGGGGGGGGCTGAAGGGGAGGCTGGGGGAGGCTGGGGGGACTGGGAGGGGGTCGGCTGGGGGGGACTGGGGGGGGGCTGCAGGGGAGGCTGGGGTGGGCTGAAGGGGAGGGCTGGGGGGGACTGGGGGGGGGGCTGAAGGGGAGGCCCTGGGGAGACTGTGGGGGGGATCTGGGGGACCTGGGGGAGGCTGAAGAGGGAGGCTGGGGGGGCTGGGGGGGCTGAAGGGAGAGCTGTGGGGAGCTTGGGGGGGCTGAAGGGGAGGGCTGGGGGGGCTAGGGTGGGAGGCTGAAAGGGGGAGGCTTGGGGACTTGGGGGGGGGGCTGAAGGGGAGTGCCTGGGGGGGCTGTGGGGGGGCTTGAAGGGGAATGGCTGGGGGACTAGGGGGGGGGCTGAAGGGGAGGCTGGGGGTCCTGGGGGGGCGTCTGAAGGGGAGGCTGGGAGACTGGGGGGCGCTGAAGGGGAGGCTGGGGGGGAGGCTGGGGGGGGCTGAAGGGGAGGCTCGGGGGGTCTGGGGGGGGTCTGGGGGCTGGCATTTTTGCAAATGTTTTTGTATGTATTTTTTACAAATTGTTTATTTGTCCATGTGTGGTGCTTGTGTGTGTTTTTCTCTGTGTGTCTCTGTGTGTGTGTGTGTGTCTCCATGTGTGTGTGTGTGTGTGTGTCTCTGTGTGTGTCTCCCTGTGTGTCCTGCAGAGCGAGGAGAAGAACAGGCAGTTCCAGGAGCGGCTGGAGGACTCCAAGCAGAAGCTGCAGCAGACGCTGCAGCGGGCAGAGACACTGCCTGAGGTGGAGGCCCAGCTCGCACAGAGAGTAGCAGCTCTCAGCAAGGTGCACGGAGAGGGGGGGATGTTTGCTTGTGAGTGTGTGTGGTGTGCGTGTGCGTGTGTGGTGTGTGTGTGTGTGTGGTGTGTGTGTGTGTGTGTGTGGTGCCAGCAAAAGAGGAGGAACAATCTTGGTTAAGTTAAGATGTGCGTGATACCGGTCTCAATTACGTTCCTGCTAAAATATTGCACAACTTCAGTCATCAAAGCTTTTGGCAAACAGACGACTCTTTTTAAAAGAGTCGTTATTTACCAATACTATAATGTCACAAAGAGCCAAAATGCCCATAGCCATTTCCCACGAACTATCACATACCTATCACATATCACAAATCAGTGTTTTTGGAACCTGTCGTACCCCCCCCCCCTGTCGTACCCCCTTCCCCTCCGTCCCCCCGTCCCCCCGTCCCAGGCGGAGGAACGCCATGGCAACTTTGAAGAGAGACTTCGGCAGATAGAGGCTCAACTGGAAGAGAAGAATCAGGAGTTACAGAGAGTCAGGTCACATTACCTCCCTCCTTCTGTCTCTCTGTTTCTCCCTCTCTCTCTCTCTCCCTCTCTCTCCCTACCTCTCCCTCTCTCTCCCTACCTCTCCCTCTCTCTCTCCCTCTCTCTCCCTCTCTCTCTCCTCTCTCTCCCTCTCTCTCCCTCTCTCTCTCCCTCTCTCTCCCTACCTCTCCTCTCTCTCCCTACCTCTCCCTACCTCTCCCTCTCTCTCCCTACCTCTCCCTCTCTCTCTCCCTCTCTCTCCCCCTCTCTCTCCCTCTCTCTCCCTCTCTCTCTCTCTCCCTCTCTCTCCCTACCTCTCCCTCTCTCTCCCTACCGATCTCTCCCTCTCTCTCCCTACCTCTCCCTCTCTCTCCCTCTCTCTCCCTCTCTCTCTCCCTCTCTCTCCCTACCTCTCCCTCTCTCTCCCTACCGATCTCTCCCGATCTCTCCCTACCTCTCTCTCCCTCTTTCTCTAAGTGACCCCCTCTAAGCTTTATCACAGCTGAGACAGTCCTTACTGCTGATGGATGTCCTATCTCCCCCCTCCCCCTGGCCCCCTGCCCCCCTCCCCCGCCCCGGTGTCCTCCTCTCGTTTGCCCAGGCCCGGCAGAGAGAGAGGATGAACGACGAGCACAACAAGCGCCTGTCGGACACGGTGGACAAGCTGCTGTCAGAGTCCAACGAGCGTCTGCAGCTCCACCTGAAGGAGAGGATGTCTGCTCTGGAGGAGAAGGTACCCTCTCACCCCTCCCTCTGTCCCTCTCACCCCTGTCCTACCTCTCACCCCTCCCTCTGTCCCTCTCACCCCTGTCCTACCTCTCACCCCTCCCTCTGTCCCTCTCACCCCTGTCCTACCTCTCACCCCTCCCTCTGTCCCTCTCACCCCTGCCCTCTGTCCCTCTCACCCCTGTCCTACCTCTCACCCCCCCTCTGTCCCTCTCACCCCTCCCTCTGTCCCTCTCACCCCTGTCCTACCTCTCACCCCCCCCTCTGTCCCTCTCACCCCTCCCTCTGTCCCTCTCACCCCTGTCCTCCTCTCACCCCTCCCTCTGTCCCTCTCACCCCCCCCCCTGTCCCTCTCACCCCTGTCCTACCTCTCACCCCCCCCTCTGTCCCTCTCACCCCCCCTCTGTCCCTCTCACCCCCCCTCTGTCCCTCTCACCCCTCCCTCTGTCCCTCTCACCCCTGTCCTACCTCTCACCCCCCCTCTGTCCCTCTCAACCCCCCCTCTGTCCCTCTCACCCCCCCTCTGTCCCCTCTCACCCCCCCCTCTGTCCCTCTCACCCCCCCCTCTGTCCCTCTCACCCCTCCCTCTGTCCCTCTACACCCCCCCTCTGTCCCTCTCACCCTCCCTCTGTCCCTCTCACCCCTGTCCTACTTCTCACCCCCCCCTCTGTCCCTCTCCACCCCCCCCTCTGTCCCTCTCACCCCCCCTCTGTCCCTCTCCACCCCCCCCCCCTCTGTCCCTCTCACCCCCCCTCTGTCCCTCTCACCCCCCCTCTGTCCCTCTCACCCCCCCCTCTGCCGACATCTGTCAGTACAGCTGTAATCAATGGTTTATTAACATTGTGAGAAGTTTAGTGCAGCTCCATGTGGAGAGGAGAGTACTGACGTTGTTCTCCACCCTGCCCTTCCCAGAACGCCCTGTCAGAGGAACTGTCCAACATGAAGAAGCTGCAAGACGACCTGCTAGCAAACAAGGTGCTACTTGAGGACTGTCATATACATCATGACTAGGACAGTGCTCCACTCTCTGACTCCGCCTTCTCTCCTCTCCTCTCCCTCTCTCCCTCCCTCCCTCCCTCCCTCCCTCTCTCTCTCTCTCTCCTTCTCTCTCTCTCTCTCTCTCTCCTCTCTTCCCTCCTCTCCTCTCCCTCCCTCCCTCCCCTCCCTCCCTCCCTCCCTCCCTCTCTCTCTCTCTCCCTCTCCCTCTCCCTCCTCCCTCTCCCCTCCCTCTCCTCTCCCTCTCCCCTCCCTCCCTCCTCCTCCCTCCCTCCTCCTCTCTCTCTCTCTCTCCCTCTCTCTCTCCCTCCTCCCTCCTCCCCTCCCTCTCCCTCTCCCTCTCCCCTCCTCCCTCTCCTCTCCCTCCTCTCCTCTCCTCTCCCCTCTCAGGACCAGCTGATAGCAGAGCTGGAGAGAGTGCAGGTAGAGCTGGATCAGCTGAGAGCCAGACCTGGAGGTTCCTACTCCAGGTAACAGCACCTGCAGCACAGGGCTTACTGTGTGGGATATCTGCCAGAACGCATTTAACATTGTGTGTGAGGTTTGATATGATTTGCCCTCCTCTCTCCATCCTCTCCTTCTCTCTCTTCTCTCCTCTCTTCTCTCCTCCTCTCTCCATCCTCTCCTTCTCTCTCTTCTCTCCATCCTCTCCTTCTCTCTCTTCTCTCCATCCTCTCCTTCTCTCTCTTCTCTCCTTCTCTCTCTTCTCTCCTCTCTTCTCTCCTCCTCTCTCCATCCTCTCCTTCTCTCTCTTCTCTTCTCTCTTCTCCTCCTCTCTCCCTCCCCCCTCCCCCCCCCCACCAGTCGCTCGTTGCCCGGCAGCGCCCTGGAGTTGAGGTATTTCCACGGGGGGCGGATCTCTTCCTGTTGGCTCCACCCTCCCACCTTGATCACTATGGAAACAGCCATGACTGGAAGCATGGTGAGACGCAGCCACCGGCAGCGCTGGAGCACGGCCCGAGAAGACACCAGACAAGGTGACACACACACACACACACACGCACACACACAGTGTGGAGGACTGTGTCAGTCTCTCTCTCTGTGTTCAGGAAGACTGACATCTCTCTGTGTGTTGTGTGTTCAGTAAGACTGACATCTCTCTGTGTTGTGTGTGTGTCAGTAAGACTGACATCTCTCTGTGTGTGTGTTCAGTACTCAGACTGGGAGGGCGGGGCCCTGATTGTGGCTGGGTTCGAGGTGGGCGTGGACGGCGGTTGCTCTGACGATGACGAGGATCGTGATACGCTGTTCTCAGAGCTGCTGTCCTCCCAGCGGAACAGACAGACGTCCAGACCCTCGCCATCTTGGCTGCAGGAACAGCTGGAAGCAATCAACAAGGAGATCAAGTAAGAGACCGGGAGGGGAGGACAGGGGAGGAGAGCAGGAGAGCAGGAGAGGACAGGAGAGCAGGAGAGCAGGAGAGGAGAGGACAGGAGAGCAGGAGAGGAGAGGAGAGGACAGGAGAGCAGGAGATGACAGGAGAAAGGACAGGAGAGCAGGAGAGGAGAGCAGGAGAGGAGAGCAGGAGAAAAGGGACAGGAGAGCAGGAAAGGACAGGAGGGGATGGGACATTCAGAGGAGTGGAA
>CM042862.1:21235156-21312727 GCA_023658055.1 Thaleichthys pacificus | reverse complement strand
TCTGTCTCAGGTTACCAAACAACTTATTTTTGATATTGAAAATCATTATTTGTGATTTTGACATTCAATAAAATGAATTTTATGATAGGTTGTTGTCGTCGATTATTTACCTTAACCAAAAACGAACATTAACGCAGTTAGGCTACCTAGTTTATTGCCTATAGGCCTAGCCTACTAAACATATTTAATCTCGTTTAAACTAAATATAGGCTATATTTCCTACGTTATTTCTATCAAACATAATCCGACTAAACAACTTTAGTTGTTTATCATTAGTTTCCCGCAACAAAAGCCTCAACATTTGCCATTTTCTCAATTTTTTAATTCAAAAAATCATATATTCCATTAGGATATAAAAACAAACATGCTACACCAATGTCCTTTCAACTAGAACAAGCTGCGACATTGGCCTACTTTATGAGGAAGTTACGGGTCTGTCGTTATTTCCAACTAAGCGAGATCACCAATCAAATATCAAGCTTTCTACAACTCCCTACGGATGGACCAATCACCGCATTCTCCATTCTAATCCTTTGAACTCGATTAACCTTCTAGCCTTGCCAAGTATATGCAGGGATCTGTAGTTTGTCGAACCACGTAGACGACTTTGATCACACCTACATTTTTAACCATTTATTGTCTTGAGTTGGCGTTCTGATACATTTTCAATAAATGTATGGCATCTAGAACCGATAAAACACCGTCAAACACAACTGCTATATTATCACCTGCATATTGTCTTTAGTTGAATATCCATAGGCTCCTTAAAGACCATAAGAGATATTTGTGGATGATATTCGTGGGAATTGGCATGCGAATGTACACTTATATATTGTAAAACTACACTTTGTGGCCAAATATAGATGTTTTTGATCTTGAAACTGCTGCATAATGTTACAGTACTGGCTATAGTAATTTGAGCCCGATGTCCGATCCGGAACGCAAAACACTAGCGTCTTAACATTTGTTTCCACACGAACAAGTTTACCATTCATTACGCAGCGGCGATGGCAACTCTGCGGACGGTGAGTCCAAAGATCTCAGTTTATCTTTGTAATCTATCTGTTTATCTCGACCCTCCGTGTAAATAATTAACGACGGACGTTGTGATTATTTTCTGCTGATAACGAGTTGATGAACCATCTCGGTTCACTTTTTAAGGGAGGCCTGTCTGTGTGAATTGAATCAGTAACAAGGGTTGCTTGGTAGATAACGACGTGTAGGAACCTTAGCGCTACTGCTAGCCAATGTAAAGACGTCAGCAGGCAACATTATTGCTAAAGGTGAATTGTCAGATTCTTAAGAGATAATGCGCATATTTTTCCTGGCATATCATCTAGCGTTACTGCACCAATCAATCAATTAACGTTAGGTAGATTCAAGTACATTATAATAAATCATAGACAATAGCTGATTTAACTTGATACATATTTTGAGGAACATAAATGTGTGTTTTCTTTCTGTCCTGAGGGTTTCCGATCTTAGGCACAAGACTGTCAAAGTTGTTTTTCTTTTTTTTTAAATAAAAAAATGACGTTGGGTCTTGACATGACACGCAGGCGCATTCTAACAGTGCAATTCTTTGGCACCCTCAAATCTGTTGCTTAAACAGTTATAGCCTTCTGCGAAGTTCTGCAAAATTCACCTTTACAGCTGTAGTCAGTGTTGAGTGGTGTGAACTTGAAGCTATTTAAAGCGTAGTGCTGCTTGGCACCAGCTGTCTCCACAAACATACCACAAAACAACGTGCAGGTACTGAACACATAAACACATGAAGTCAAAACGATGACACGCAAAACACACGTGTTCTGGTGCTCGTCTGTCTCGAGAGGGTTGGAAACAACTACACGTCATCTGGCCTGAAAAGCCGGTCCGTTCGCATTCAGAAACGTGCGTATCAAGTCAACTTAGCATTAAGCGAAAACGTTTTTCTCTGTGTTTAGGCTCTCCATGGACGGTTCATTCAAGCCCTCCCCTTCTCTATGGGGTCGTTGCGGTTTGCCAGCTCGTCGTTCAAGGTAACAAATACGTAAAAAAGGTGAAGTTAGGAGTTCCCCTCTTCAGACCAGCTAGATAAACTCACCTCAGAGGTGTAATGAGGTGTGCATGACTGTACCTGTCCAGGCCACTCACCTGCCTGTTTACTATTTAATACCTGTTATTGCAGAAAGGAAGTGACCTTGTCCCTCCGGGTGTGGCTCTGTATAGACTCTTTAGATCTGTAAGCAGCACAGCCTAGAAGGGAAGTCCGGGTCATGGCGTGACTTTGTTCCTCTCCCCCCCCCTCCCCTGCCTTCCTGCCTCATGCTTTCACCGTTTAATTTACTTCAACTGCTTAATCCAACTGCTTAATTGACCACCAAGATCTCCGGGAGATTCAATTCCCCCTCCCAGTGCATGCACTGTTAATTAAGATGAATTAAAAAAAATATATTGTATCCTTCCCTGGCTCTGTTTCCTCCCTCCCTCCCTCCCTCCCTCCTCCTGTGTGTGTCTGTTTTGGTGTCCTGTGCCCCCCCTCCCCGCCCACCTCCACCCCAGGCCGCAGACTTGACGATCGAGCGCAGCACCGCCCTGCAGCCCAAGCCGGATCCCTCCACCCTGCTGTTTGGGAAGCAGTTCTCTGACCACATGCTCACCATCTACTGGTCTGAGAAAGAGGGCTGGAAGGCCCCACACATCAAGCCCTTCCAGAACCTGTCCCTCCACCCGGCCAGCTCCGCCCTGCACTACTCTATAGAGGTGAGAGGGTTACCTGGAGAACATATCTCTACCCACACTGCAGTACTGTACAGAGGAGAGACACGCTCGTAGCTGGAGAGACACATAGTTACCCCAAAGGCTACTCCTGTACTGTGTGGCGGTCTCAAAATGATTGGATCCGATTGGTTAAACTGTTTGTTGTTCCATTAGATGGATGGTTTGAAGTGCCAGATGTAAACGTCTGTGGTTGTGTGTTCTCTCTGTGTGTGTGTGTTCTCTCTCTCTGTGTGTGTTCTCTCTGTGTGTGTGTGTGTGTTCTGTGTGTGTGTTCTCTCTCTCTGTGTGTGTGTGTTCTCTGTGTGTGTGTGTGTTCTGTCTGTGTGTGTGTGTGTCTCTCGTCTGTGTGTGTTGTGTGTTCTCTCTGTGTGTGTGTGTGTTCTCTGTGTGTGTGTGTGTTCTCTCTGTCTGTCTGTGTGTGTGTGTGTGTGTCAAGCTGTTTGAGGGCATGAAGGCGTTCCGAGGCGTTGACAACCACATCAGGATGTTCAGACCCATGCTGAACATGGAGAGGATGTACCGCAGCACTGACAGGAGCTGCCTGCCTGTGAGTGTCTCTCTCTCTCCCTCTCTCTCTCCCTCTCTGTCACCCTCTCTCTGTCACCCTCTCTCTCCCTCTCTCTGTCAACCCTCTCTCTCTCCCTCTCTGTCACCCTCTCTCTCTCCCTCTCTGTCCTCCCTCTGCTCGGTGCTTCGTAGCGCCTCATCTCACCTCTACACTCTCATTCTGTCACCCCTCATTCGAATCTCTCCGGCATCAATCTGTCACACCTCTCATGCAATCTGTCTCCAAAAAAAAAAGACGCACTCCACTCTGCGTGACTGCTGTCTGTCTCTCCTTACCTCTCACGCTGATGATAATCTTCCTAGAATTCAACGCCTAACGTGGCGTCTGCCGATCGTGTGTCTCATCGCATTCGCAAAAAAAAATGCTAGTGACGGGGTGTCTGTCACGGCACGTCCGATCATCATCTCTGTGCTCTGCTACTGCTTCACCCATCTTCGTCTGTCATGCTCTCCTACCATTCTCCTACAATATCTCTGGTAGGTCACCCTCTAATAATCTGGCTCACGGTGAAAGATATTTCACCCTAATTCGTCACCCTCGGGTCTCTGTCTACTCTATCTCTGTCCCTCTCTGTCACCCTCTCTACTGTTTCTTCATAGCTCTCCCTCTCGTGAATGTCTTGGCTGACACTCTCAACCCTCTCTTCTGTCACACGCTCAAAATCTCGTGTACGATCCTCCCTCTGCTCTGTCATGAGGATCAGTCTCTGTCCCCATTGCTTCATCTGTGGCATCTCTGACCATCCTCTCTCTCTTGGTCCTATCCTATCATCCACCCTCGTCTCTGTCACGCTCTCTCTGTCCACCCTCTTCGTCTCATGCCTCACTTCACCCTTCTCTCTTGTCTCATCTCATCTTCCTCTTCTCTGTCTGGCTCTCCACCATCCATCAGAAATTCATCCCTGTCAAGCCCTGCTCTCTATCACGCACTTCTCTCATCATGCCTCATATGCGTGTCAGTCGCGCTCGTTGAATGCTGTCCTCTCTTGCAGTGTCTGTGCAATCTCTCTGTCGCTGGCATACCGACCATGTCTAGCTGCGTGTCACACCCATCATTACGCAAATACCTCTACAGCTGTTGTCTCGTGCGACTTGCTGCTCAATCTCGGCTCATTCAACTACTGTCACATTGCCCTCATTCGTCATGCTCGCGTTGTCCGGGGGGCTTCTCGGATCTCTCTCTCGCGACCAGCGCCTTTCCTCATGTCACGCCTCATCGATCTGTCACGCTGCGTCTCCAGATTGCCCATCTCCTGTCTTGACTCTCCACCCCTCTGTAGCGCTCGATGTGCACCTGCAGACCGCAATACGTCTGATAGCGGGGAAAAAAAAAAAAAACTCTTCAATCTGCGCTCAATACTCTACTTATCCACGTCCTCTCTCCCTAGCGATCTCATTTCATGCTCCTACATCGTTCGCTCGGCCTCTTGTCTCATGTCTCTTCAGCTCTCGAACACTTCTTTGCTGCCTCGTTCATGACTATAGAGAGCAATATATGGATAATTCAATAAGACTATGGCTCTCTCCGTGCATCCAGTCTTGTTCAGGAGGCTATGAGATGCTGGAAGATGCTCAGGAGAGGGCGTAGGTGGAGGTGGAGCGCAGGAGTGGGTTGCCTCTAGTCTCGCTTTCGAGTCGCCAGGCGCTCTACATTGGGCTTGTTAGGTGCATCAGACTCCTCCTTCAATGGGTGGATAGCGAGGTGAGGTAGCGCATTATACATGAAAAGCACATTTTAAACCAATGTGGGCGAATCTACCTCGATGGCAGCCGATCTGATGAAGTCTTCATATGGAGTTATGTGATCCCTCCCTCCCGCTCTCCCTCCCTCTCTCCCTCCCCTGGCCCTACTCTGCCTCATCGCTGCCCATCCCTCTCATCGATCCCTCTCTCCTGCGTCTCCCCTCCTCTCGCCTCCCTCCCTCCGCTCCCTCCTCTCTCCTCTCATCACGGCTGCCTCCCCTCCCTCTGTCCCTCCCTCTCTTGCCCCTCGCCTCCCCTCCCTCGCCTCCTCCCTCCCTTCTCCCTCCCCTGCCCATCCCTCCGCTCCCTCGCCCTCCATCCCTCCCTCCCTCGCCTTCCCATTCCCTCCCATCCATCCTCCTCCCTCCTCCTCATCGCCTCCTCGTCACGCCGCTCAAAATGCCATGGGTGTGTCGCTAGGCGGTGAGGAAGGATGGCAGCCAGGCTCCTGATCTTTCGTCATCCTGGTGCCCCGTGGGGCCCTACTTCACCACAGGCTCTTTCAGCCCCGTCTCCCTGCTGGCCGACCCCGTCTACGTCCGCGCCTGGAGGGGCGGGGGGGGGGCCTACAAGATGGGCGGGTGAGCATTCTCTTCTCTCACGGTCAGGGGCGGGGTCAGGGGCTGTCACAATGGGATGTTATGCTGTCACAATGGGATGTTATGCTGTCACAATGGGATGTTATGCTGTCACAATGGGATGTTATGCTGTCACAATGGGATGTTATGCTGTCACAATGGGATGTTATGCTGTCACAATGGGATGTTATGCTGTCACAAGACATCTTAATCTGCACCATAAAAACACAAGTGTTCACAATTAAGTTTGTGGATTGCCTCCAAATGACTTCCTGAGTCACATGGCTTCTTGGCTAAACATTATCCGCATGTTAGCTGAAGCGTAACCTGACGTGCTGTTGTGTGCCTCTAATGGTCATGTAGGTTTGACCTTGCGTCAAGGTCATCCTCTGTGTACGGCTGTGGGTTTCTCCAAGGGAGGCCCTGAAACCTAACCCCTCCTCTCTTATCTCTACCATCCCCCTGCCCTCATTCATCCCCCTCTCTCTTCTCTATCGCTCTCCTCCTCTACCTCATATATTTCCTTCTGTATCACGTTCTCTATGACTCCTATCTCTCCCCGCCCCCATTCCCTCTCTCTCTCTCCTCTCTCCTCGTCCTCCTCCTCGTCCTCTCTCAGGAACTATGGCCCTACGATCGCCGTGCAGAATGAGGCCAACCAGCAGGGCTGCCAGCAGGTGCTGTGGCTGTACGGAGAGCAGGAGGAGATCACTGAGGTCGGCACCATGAACCTCTTCATCTACTGGACCAATGAGGACGGAGGTACCGCCTGTCTGCCTGACCGCCTGTCTGCCTGACCGCCTGTCTCCATGACCGCCTGTCTGCATGACCGCCTGTCCTCCATGCCTGCCTGTCTCCATGCCTGCCTGTCTGCATGACCGCCTGTCTCCATGCCTGCCTGTCTGCATGACCGCCTGTCTGCATGACCGCCTGTCTCCATGCCTGCCTGTCTGCATGCCTGCCTGTCTGCATGCCTGCCTGTCTGCATGCCTGCCTGTCTGCCTGACCTGCCTGTCTCCATGCCTGCCTGTCTCCATGCCTGCCTGTCTGCATAACCGCCTGTCTGTTGATCTGCAGTCAGTCTGCTTGTGTGTCCCAGACCAGCTATGTCTGGTCCGGTCCCACATTCCTGGGCCTCTTGGCCGCGTGCCTGTGTCTGCTGCTCTGTGTCTGCTGCTCTCACTGCTGTCAGTGTCTCCCCCTGCTGGCCGTCCTGGAACCCGCGCCGTGTTAGGATGTCAGTGGCTGTATGGGGGCTTCAGTGTATGTATGTGTCAGTATTTATATATCTGTGTGTGTGTGTGTCTGCAGAGAAAGAGTTGCTGACCCCCTCCTCTCGACGGCATCATTCTCCCGGGAGTCACCAGACAGTCTCTGCTGGATCTGGCCCGACAGTGGGTGAGCGTTCCTCAGGCAGCCTCCCTGGGACGGCCCCTATCTAACGCTGAGCAGGGGGGAGGTGGAGGGGGAGGTGGGTGGAGGGGAGGGAGGGTGGGGGGAGGGAGGAGTGGAGGGGGGAGGGGGTGGGGTGGGGGGGGGGGAGGGTGAGTGGAGGGGAGGGTGGGGGGGGAGGGAGTGGAGGGGGGAGGGTGGGGTGGGGGGGGGGGGAGGGTGAGGTGAGGGTGGGGTGGGGGGGAGGGAGGGTGGGGGGGGGGGGGGGGGAGGGAGTGGGGGGGGGGGGGGGGAGGTGGAGGGGAGGGTGGGGGGGGGGGGGGGGGGGGTGAGGGGGTGGGGTGGGGGGGGAGGGGAGGTGGGGTGAGGGGGGTGGGGTGGGGCGGGGAGGGGGGGGTGGGGGGGGGGGGGAGGGTGGGTGGGGGGGGGGAGGGGTGGGGGGGGGTGGAGAGGGGAGTGGAGGGGGGCGGGTGGGGTGGAGGGGGAGGGGAGGGTGGGGGGGTAGGAATGTCGCCTCGGGGGGAGTCCAGCTCATGTGTGTCTTCCTCCGTCAGGACTGAGTTCAAGGTGACGGAGAGGACCATTGACCATGCGGGAGCTGCTGGGGGCGCTGGCGTCCGGCCAGGTGCTGGAGGTGTTCGGAGGCGGGGACCGCCTGCGTGGTGGTGTCCTGTTGGAAGCCTGCTGTACAAGGGAAGGTGAGCGCGGGGAGCGGGAGGCGGGGTCCTGCGGGAGGCGGGGTCTCTCTGTGCGTGTCTCTCTGACGTGTGTCCTGTCTCTCTCTCGTGTCCTGTCTCTCTCTGTGTCCTGTCTCTCTCTGTGTCCTGTCTCTCTCTCTGTCCTGTCTCTCTCTGTCCTGTCTCTCTCTGTCGTGTCTCTCTGACGTGTGGCCTGTCTCACCAGACCTACCACATCCCCACCATGCAGAACGGGCCCGACCTGGCAAGAGATTCCACAAGGACCTGACCGACATACAGGTTTGCATCCTTCCCACCGTAGTGCTTCCTGTGGCTCCTTAACAGCGTACTGACTACCAGGGGTGGGGTTTTCTTAACAGGCGTACTGACTACCAGGGGGGGGGTTTCTTAACAGGGTACTGACTACCAGGGGGGGGGTTTTCTTAACAGCGTACTGGACTACCAGGGGGGGGGTTCTTCTTCACAGGCGTACTGACTACCAGGGGGGGGGTTTTCTTAACAGCGTACTGACTACCAGGGGGGGGGTTTTCTTAACAGCGTACTGACTACCAGGGGGGGGGTGTCTTAACAGCGGTACTGACTACCAGGGGGGGGGTTTCTTAACAGCGGTACTGACTACCAGGGGGGGTTTCTTAACAGGGTACTGACTACCAGGGGGGGGGTTTCTTAACAGCGTACTGACTACCAGGGGGGGGTGTTCTTAACAGCGTACTGACTACCAGGGGGGGGGGTTTTCTTAACAGGCGTACTGACTACCAGGGGGGGGTTTCTTAACAGGGTACTGACTACCAGGGGGGGGGTTTCTTAACAGCGTACTGACTACCAGGGGGGGGTTTCTTAACAGGCGTACTGACTACCAGGGGGGGGGGTTTCTTAACAGCGTACTGACTACCAGGGGGGGGGGTTTCTTAACAGGGTACTGACTACCAGGGGGGGGGGTTTCTTAACAGCGTACTGACTACCAGGGGGGGGGTTCTTAACAGGTACTGACTACCAGGGGGGGGTTTCTTAACAGGCGTACTGACTACCAGGGGGGGGTTTCTTAACAGGTACTGACTACCAGGGGGGGGGGTTTCTTAACAGGCGTACTGACTACCAGGGGGGGGTTTCTTAACAGGGTACGACTACCAGGGGGGGGGTTTCTTAACAGGGTACTGACCTACCAGTGGGGGGGGTTTCTTAACAGCGTACTGACTACCAGGGGGGGGTTTCTTAACAGCGTACTGACTACCAGGGGGGGGGTTTCTTAACAGGGTACTGACTACCAGGGGGGGGGTTTCTTAACAGGTACTGACCACCAGGGGGGGGTTTTCTTAACAGCGTACTGACTACCAGGTGGGGGGGTTTCTTAACAGGCGTACTGACTACCAGGGGAGGGGGTTTCTTAACAGCGTACTGACTACCAGGGGGGGGGGGGGGGGGGTTGTTTTCAGATGTGGGGGGGGGGACAGGGGGGCATCCTACTAACTTAGGATGATACAGCCGATAGATACACTTTTTCTTTGTAAAAAAAGTGGGTGGGATAGATTTTCAGTTTTCCAAACTGTCTCCCCCATGTGTAATGGACCCTACACCCCTGCTTACTGCCATCATCTTAACAGCATTTTGTTTGCAGCAAAGCAACAAAATGACCATTAAAATCTTCTTTCCCTCCTCCCTCCTCTCGTCCAATACTGTGCTCAGTATGGACGGAACGCGAGTGACTGGGCCCCTCTGGTTGTCTGATTGGCCACTTGCACACGCCAATCACACCAAACCAGCCCTGTGTCTTCCCTGTTCAAGACCAGCAGCTTGTCCTCCAACCATAACTGCACTCCCACCAGCTGACCCCACGCTGACCCCCCGGTGGACACCTGCTGCTCTTGGACAAGCCTCACCTTGGTTCTGTGTTTCTGTTCAGAAAGATACTTCTGCTCATCATCAATAAGTAACGCTGTGTCTGCAATGTTACGAAATGACTGTTTCACAAACCTAATGTAGTCTGTCATAGTACTTCTGATGAAGGTAATACGGTTTGCTAGTTTTCCTGGTCTATTTCATAGTCTGGTCGCCTCAAATAAGAGGTCTAGATCTAGGATCTTCATTGATGCTGTTTGAAAGCACAAACACTTCAGTACTCAAGCCAGCCTCCGTGGTCGTTCCTGCAGATAGGCACAGATATATTTTTATGATAAAAATGCAAACATTTGCAGCTGTTGAAACGAAAGCAGCTATTTGTTCCTTTTGTTGATTGTGTTTTGTTCATTTGCTAAACTAACAAGCTTTTTAGCGTGCTTCACATATGAACTGTTAAACCTTTCTGCCTGGCTGACTGCGTCCAAGCTGTTCCGTGTTTAACCGTCGAAAGACGATTTGGATCTTTACCGGGGTGACTGGAGCAGGGTCAGGGACTGTGGAGCTGTAGATCGAGGATGGCAGATTCTACACTGATTAACTGATGCCAGAGGTGCTTTTAACTATTTCATAGATCAGGGGATTCATGCTTCATTGTTTTGTTTGACTTCAGAAGGGGCGTGTGGTACGAAACTTAACCCAGGAAACGTGTGTTTGTCAGTGTGTCGATCAGAAAGAGGCTGATGGGGAAAATATTGCTCTGGAATTGAGATTGAGATGAAAGAGAAGTGAGTTTTAGGTGAGCTCATGCACGCACAAAGCTAGAGGGTTGTTACTGTAGAGGTGAGTCTCTTCTGAAGAGAGCCAAGACCACCTCTGCATCCTGGATGCTGCCAGGAACTCTGCACTAGGACCTGTGTCATCGTCATGGTAACAGTACTTGTATTTGTTTTGTTTTTGATTTTTTTTCTCTGTGGGTTTTAACTTATTGTTTTCCTGGCGTTGGATATATGCATTTAATCTCTAGTCTTCCCATGTATTCGCTTGTTTCTATCGGATTCACAGTATATCCAGCTTTGTGTCCTTGTTCGGATGGTGATTAATTCCTCACTCTGAATGTACAGTATTATGGCAACACTCCATATGCCTGTCCTTCAAGTGCCTGACCTGTAGTGTGTCCAGTGGGCCTCTGGTCTGACTGGTGCCCTGACCTGTAGTGTGTCCAGTGGGCCTCTGGTCTGACCTGTAGTGTGTCCAGTGGACCTCCGCTCTGACTGGTGCCCTGAGCTGTAGTGTGTCCAGTGGGCCTCCGGTCTGACTGCTCCAGGACTGCATCCTCTGCAGAATCGTTTGTATTTTTAAGTTGTATTGTGGGAGTTAGTTCTTCTGTATTTTTGCTGTTACTGTATTTTTACAATAAATGTATTTGGTGTTTCAGTATTCGTGTCCCTCCTTTTCTGTACGGACGTATTTTAAGAACTTAAATGTTGTGGTTCTGATGATTTGTCATGTAAAAGACGTGCGTTGGAATGATCTGAGTTGAATCAACTTTATTATACAATCTTCATTATAGGTTGTTTAATTAGTATTTCAAAATAACAAATCAAGATGAATAACAAAGCCCTAAGTATCCCCTAAGTTGGTCTGCCTCAGATGTAGGTAAACAATCAAGTAGATACAACATATCTTAGGTCATTATGAATGACATTTTGTATCACAATGAATAAATTATCTTCAACCCCAACCTGTCATGTGTAACACCTCAATATTTATCTTTAAATGATTCATCATTTGTAATTAACACCCTTCAATATAGACCCTTTTTGGGATCTAATTCAACAAGACTCATCGTTCCACGTTGCACAGACTTGTATGCAATCCATTCATTGAAACAGGAATCCCAAGACAAACATTGAATCTCTGAGGGGGATATTACAACAGACTAGAAATCTCAAGTAAACCTATAGGGGAGGTCTACATTGAGGCCCAGACCAGAGTGTAGAGAGGGCTACAGCAGCAGCAGGTTCAAAACCCAGAGCGTAGAGAGGGCTACAGCAGCAGCAGGTTCAAACCCCAGAGCCTAGAGAGGGCTGGAGCAGCAGGCTCCCAGAGTCCCGTCTCTAGTCCTTGACGGGACACTCCTCTTGGAACAGTGCCAGGCTGTGCTGGCCCAGAGGGTTGTAGAGGAAGGCCTCCACCTCTCCTCCCCCGTTGCTGCTCTTCTGGAAGTGGATCTCCAGCAGGTCCTGCAGGTTCTCCTGCTCCATGACGGCAGGGATGCCGGCCAGCAGGACGGTGTGACTGCACTCGGACACACTGGTCTGAGAGAGGAGAGGAGGGAGAGGGGGAGGGAGAGCAGGGGGGGAGGGAGGGAGGGAGGTTTGATTTGATGTCCTTCGTAATATTAGGACAACCTCTTTTTATATATTTTTTGCATTTTACATGCTTTATCGGACAGTTTTTAAAGTGAAGTGTGACAGGAAATGCAGTGGGAGAGAGAGATATGCAGCAAAGGGCCACGGCTGGATTCGAACCCGCTGCGTTAAGGCCTCAGTCCGCAAGGTACACACACTCACCCGGTGAACTACCGGGGACAAAAGGACGCCTATTTTAAACCTGTGTTTCATCAAATAAACGTACCTGGAAGCGTGTAATCTTCCCGTTCAGGAACGGAGTCACCTTCACTTTGTGCTTCTTTCCTTTCCCAAACGCCACGTCATGTTGCTGCTGGTCCGTCAAACCTTTCGCAACTGGTGAGAGAGCGGCAGAGCGTCAGCCCCGGTGAGTCTGAGCCACACACTACATTTTTACATTTTAGTCATTTTAGCAGACGCTCTTATCCAGAGCGACTTACATTAAGTACAGGGACATTCCCCCCGAGGCAAGTAGGGTGAAGTGCCTTGCCCAAGGACACAACGTCATTTGGCACGGCTGAGAATCGAACTGGCAACCTTCAGATTACTAGCCCGACTCCCTCACCGCTCAGCCATCTGACTCCCTGAGTACCTGGCCTCATCTGGTGCCCGGGGGGGGCTCACCTACCGTAGCCGTGGAAAAATGTGATGACCACGTTGCCAGAGTCTTGCAGCAGGTCTGTGGCCTCCACCTCCCCCCCACCGTTCCTCCCTTTGCTGAAGTGGAGTTCCAGCTTGTCCAGCATAACATCCTCGCTCAGCTTGCTGGGCATGTTGGACACGAGGACACGATGGGGACAGATCTGGGTGTCCATCTGGCAGCGACAGGCACAAGGAAGACAAGATGACAAAACGTTCTTTAGTTTCAGCATGATTCAAAATACTTGTGTTTTATACAGTCTGTCTCTAGCCGGGATCCTCTACACCAGTGGTCTTCATTCTTCAATCCTGGTCCTCAGGGTCCCCCTGCCCTCCATGTTGTAGATGTTTTCCTGCTCCAACACACCTGGTTCAGATGAAAGGGTCATTATCTGGATTCTGCTGAGCCCTTCATTAGACCCAGGAGTGTTGGAGCAGGGAAACATCTAAACCATCCAGGACAGTGGTCCCTGAGGACCAGGGCTAAAGACCACTGCTCTACCCCAGCCCAGAGTGAGAGTGAGTGGGCCCCTGTACCTCCACAACGCTGGGGACCAGCACCTGGACGGGCTTGGCCTCCTAGGGTGATGGTGCATTCTCCCAGCTCCACCATGTGCTTCTTCATTTCCAGGATCTTCTGGGCCACTGAGGAAAGGATGGAGGTCAAAGGTCAACTCTGTTGTTTCTCAAATGGAAAATCTTAATGATTCTGGGCGTGAATCCCATGAAGGAATGTGCTTCATGGGATGATGAAAAAGGGCGAGGGCCTATTCACGTACAAAACAGCATATCCCTAAATTCATACAACCTGAGAGGACCTGAACACAAGGATACTAAAGTATCATCTTACCTTTGTCATCTTCAAAGGTAATGAGTGCTGTGCCCCCTTCCATGGGGTACACAACATGGGGCTTCATCTCGAAGCTCTGTGTTTTTGCGTCGTTTCCTGTCACTCCAGTGAATACAACCTTTCTCTCAGGCACTGCAGTGGACACCTAAAAAGACATTGACCAGTCACAACACAGAGACACACCAACCGTGAGCCTACGGTGTTAATAGTTCGGTCTTACTGCGGTCTGCTCTCTGAGATGGTAGTTATCCTTCTCCAACTGGCTCCCTTGTTCCCGCGCTGCTTCGATCTGATCTTTCAATCTGACCTCCTCCTTACGCAGGCTGGCCAACCTCATCTGCAGGGAAAAACTCCGTTCTCATCAAGCAATCACATCATTTTAAGTGACAGCAAACATGGGTGAATCCAACGCGAAATTACGAGCCTACCGTTTCGTTTTCAACCCTTATGGCGTGACTGGCATCATCTTCTTCCAGCGCTTGTCTTAGTTTGTTTGTGCGCAGTTTGAACTGATGTTCTAGGTTTTTTACTGTATTTAATCCTGTGACCAGGTCCTGTTGCTCCTGAAGCACGAGACTGTGTTGTTCCTGAGAACATAAAGCCAATAAACTACAGCGGAACAGCGAAGTTTTTAACCAACAGAGGGGTAATCTTTAGAACTAATCCTACAAAATGTATTTGTAAATCCCTTTTTCAATGCCACATATTCTGGGTATGGGGGTAAGGGAGCAGAAATAGTCAAATATTAAGCTACCACATTTAGTGTAGCCTATAGATAGTTGAAAATGATTTAGGACACATTTCCAAACAGGAAAAAATGCTGGACACTTCTCAACTATTCGACACGCGTCTAACGTCTTCACACAATCAAAACTTTATTTCACCTTAAATTTGACGATTTGTTCTTGAATTCCTTCCATGGTCTCTGTATCACCATTAACTACAATTGAGAAATCCTGAAAAACAACTCCATTAGCAAAGGCTGATCACTATTCATTCTTTCGTGAAATCTTAAACTGCTGTAATAATATTGCGCAAAAATACATTTATATTGCCAATTACCTCGTCTGAAGACATTGTGAAGATTCACAAAAATACACAATGTTCGGCGTCGATGTTTTGTTTCGATTCAGACAACTATGGAAAAACAAATTTAAAACACGGTCTGTAGCCTATCCTTCGAAGTCAAAATGTTATTCTAACATCCAAGTAGTATACAAGCAGACACTTGTTAGGCTATGCCTCTTAATTCTTGACAATAAATTACAATTAAAAAAAACAAATATATAGTGCCAATGCTAACTTACCAATTGTGTTCGGATTGTGACAGCTTTCTTTCAGTTTCATTTCTAAATTTACTGGATGAGTCATGATGCTGCTTGCTGGACTCCACGCCTCATTTCGAGTCTCCCTGTCCACATTCATCCTGTGCCTATCTATCCTATATTGATCATAATAATCAGCGCAAAACTAGACACTTTACAGCTTTCCAATCCATTATCAGTTGAGCACGTCAAAACAAAGACGGTCACATTTCAGCATCCTTCTCAATTTTTATTTTAATACATTTCATTTATCATCCATCTTTGAATCTGTGAATTCGGTGGTTTATTTCAGAACGTCTGCCAGGCTTCCCCCGTTAGATAATTTAAATGTTCAAGTTGAACGCATGAATCTGGTGCACTTTGAGAGCGACATTAAAAGGATCTATGTAGAATCTGCGCTCCTGTAAACAAGGTCATGTTCTTTTAACCAGAAATGTTTTGTATTGCATCATAAACAACAATCAACCAAACGGGATTACCTGTGGTGAACTACTTTATTTTCTATAAGTCAAAAGCAACACTTACTGTAAAGCTAACACACATCATTTTTAATATTGTATTAAAATTGTTTTCTACTAGATGATGCAAGATGGGTCTGTAAACCTCTCCCATCTGATGTGAGGTTTAGGCGTGATTAGGAGTGACGATTGGTTCCAGAGCCAGTTGTAAAGTTGCAAAGCACAAGTAAAATGCTTTTCTCATCGAATCTGCACGAATCAAGTAGGGTACCCATTTCAGTTTCAAAAAGGTGAGTCTCACCTAAAGGTGAGGAGTTTGCATGCCTGAAGTAAGAATGATATCTGATATGAACGGGCTGTAAGAATGATATCTGATATGAACGGGCTGTAAGAATGATATCTGATATGATCGGGAGTCTTCAAAGACCAAGACACAAAAGACAACACAACAAATCCATTTTTATACATTTATTTGTGAAACCAATGTGAGCCTAGAATCGGAGCTTCTGGAAGAACCATTTGTTCTTGCCTGTCTTGTATCTGTTAAAAGAAGAAAATAAACATCAGACAACATCTTTCAGAAGTACAGGAAACAAAGATGGAGCCAGTTGACCAGACATGTGGGCGGAGCCAGTTGGGCTGAGCCAGTTGACCAGACATGTGGGCGGAGCCAGATGGGCGGAGCCAGATGGGCGGAGCCAGATGGGCGGAGCCAGATGGGCGGAGCCAGTTGACCAGACATGTGGGCGGAGCCAGTTGGGCTGAGCCAGTTGACCAGACATGTGGGCTGAGCCAGTTGACCAGACATGTGGGCGGAGCCAGTTGGGCTGAGCCAGTTGACCAGACATGTGGGCGGAGCCAGTTGACCTGACATGTGGGCGGAGCCAGTTGGGCTGAGTCAGTTGACCAGACATGTGGGCGGAGCCAGTTGGGCTGAGCCAGTTGACCAGACATGTGGGCGGAGCCAGTTGGGCTGAGCCAGTTGACCAGACATGTGGGCGGAGCCAGTTGGGCTGAGCCAGTTGACCAGACATGTGGGCGGAGCCAGTTGGGCTGAGCCAGTTGACCAGACATGTGGGCGGAGCCAGTTGGGCTGAGCCAGGGCTCCTCACCTCTCCTCAAACTTGATCTTGGCCTCCCTCCTGGCTTTGCGTTTCAGGGCGGGGTCTCTGAAGACGTCCTTGTTGACGACGGTTTTGTCCAGGGGAATGTCCACTGAGTACCTGTTTAGACAGCAGGGGGCGGAGTCAGAAAGGGGCGGAGTCAGAAGGTGTCTACCCGTCCTACACATGAGCACCATGGAAACAGTACGACAGCCAAAGCAGTCTGTTCCATTTCAAAACCAGCCACACAACCAGAAAAAAAAGGATTAGTTAAACTCCGATTTTAAATTAATCTGACTGGAATTAAACAAAATGATCTAACATGAACACTTATTCCTAGACGGCGATGATGTACAACACATCCATGGTACACAGTGCTATGCCCAGTATAGAGCATCCCCTGCCAGAGCAAGCAGAGGGTGAGTACACCCAGATGCCCAGTATAGAGCATCCCCTGCCAGAGCAAGCAGAGGGTGAGTACACCCAGGCCTGCTCTGTCCCAGACTGTTCCAAATCACACAGCTTGATGCCACTAATCCCTATGGATGCTTTAGTGAACAAACCGCACAGAAACATTCAGAGATCTGCAGGGCTGGATACATTCAAGCTGTGTACATGTAAACAACTCCTTCTGGGTGAGGTGTCCGAACACCGAAAGGACAGGATGTCATCTGGCATGAGTCCTCTCAGCAAGCCCCTCGTGTGGCTACACCTGTCAGTACACACCTGGTGGGCATCAGGTGGTTGTAGTTGTACACCTTGACGAAGGCCTTGATCTTGGACCTCTTGGCAACCTTCTTCTTGCTCATGGTCGTGGTCACCTTGCGGGGGTAGCGGTCGATCCCGGAGACCAGAGCGTGGCTGTAGGGGCGGTCGGAGGTGCCATCGTCAATGTTCTGAAAGAGAAGGAGCGAGGATGGTTCACAGGACTGTCAGGAGGGGGAGCAGTTACTGTGGTAAGTGTTGAGCTGATTCAGATGAGGTTCTAATAAATCACTCTAATAAGCTCAGCAATAGCCTGGTAACGAACAACTCATTTGAATCAGATGTGATGAGGTGAACAGGCAGGGCAGGGGGTCCCTGGAAGCACAGGGTCGAGAAACCCTGTGTTGTCAACATGAATGTCTTTGAAATGGCATGATTCGACCAATGCATACTGTTATGCATGTACCATCAGACATGTAACAAACTTTATGCAAGTACAAAAGGACGACCAGCAACTGAGTTAATTTTACCTTGACAATGACAGCTTTGCGTCCAGCGTAACGTCCAGCGAGGACCATTACCACCTTCCCAGGTTTCATGAACTTGCCCATGTCTGAAAAAGTCAACAAGCGACATCGGTCATCATTTGGTGCGGTTAAGTGCATTGTTGCTACACTTAACAAGTTGGTAAGATAAATGACGTTAGTCAATATTTCTTTTGAGATCGCCTCATTCAATACAGTGCTCAAATCACTTCGTTATCCATTTCTGGCAATTCAGTTACTAGCTACATTAGCAAGTTGAAGCTAGCCATTAGCAGCTTCACTGCCTAGGCAAAACTGATGCTGAGAAACTATCTAGTCATAACCAATGCGTACTAGCTGGTCGTTTGAGCAATTACTGGTTTTTAATCATCTTGAATTGTAAGGTTTTTGAATCTCAAGAGCCCACATCATGGAAGCTGCCATGTTGGTACGATAGCTAGCGGTAGGAAATACCAACACAAGCTAAATTTGGATATGTTTTTCAATACGGATGCTTAAACATCGAACATACGCAGCATGTTCAGTTCCTTACTTTTAATGCAATATAACAGTGTAAAAAGAATGTGTGAAATTATCTGTAATTTGCCGATGGATGACGATTATTTCAATGGTAATTTTACTCACTAGTGCTGTTCTGTGGCCACCGCTAACAGGAAAGGAAGTTGGGAGGATTTTCGTGACCTTTCACATCACACTAACCATACGTCATTTCCGGATGCAGGTACGCGCATTGAAACGTTTACCATGCCACTGCATCGTTGAAAATGTTCATGATATTATCAATGCGAGTGATAACGATAGTTTGTAATGATACAAACGCTATGTATTAATTAATCATAAATATATATGTACATGTATTTATATCAAACAGACGAGGCTTGTTGGCTTGAGGTTTTGTATTTGCTTAGACAACAAACAATAATCCATCAGAATGTGGTTAGACTTAACAAATTTAAATTGTGAGGAAATAAAAATTGACAAAAATATATATACACTAATGTGGTGTGACTTACTGCACTGCATGTAGAGCACTTAATGTGTTCTAGGGTGGACACAGAACGCAGCTGTTATACAGGTTATTTAGACACATGGACGTCTCAGACACTAATGCCTCTCTTAGAACAGTGGTTCTCAACCCTGGTCCTCAAGGACCCCTGTCCTGCATGTTTAAATGTTTCCCTGCTCCAACACACCCCATTCAAATGATTGAGTCGTTCTATAGCTCAACAGCAGCCTGATGACGACCCATTCATTTGAATCAGGTTGTGTTGGAGCAGGGAAACATCTGCAGGTCAAGGTGGCACGAGGACCAGGGATGAGAAAGGCTGCCACATAAGATCTGTCCCACCACCCTAACATACGAACACACACCAGCGGAACGCAGGGGGCTGGCTATGCAATTACATCACATTTATACAGACACATTTCTACAACAAACAGAATGTTAATATTAATTTAGAGAATAACAAATCATAACAATGGAAAAGTACGAGAACATGTCAGGTGGAAAACACACAACACGCCTGTTTCATAACATTCATGCTTTGAACATTCAGATGCACACGTGATTCACATGTGATAAGATGATAACATTTCCCTTCAAATGTTTTTACTGATGTCTGCAAACTCATAAGAAACTGAAATTGACCACATCCCATATCATTTTAAATCAGGTATAATTAAACACATTGCCGTTTAGGAATCAACATGTATTCATGTAATAATCAACATGTATTCAGTTAATAATCTTAATTGAAATAAGTGACATTTGTGAAATAAGCAGCACTTACTACAGGGTGTAATCTCACATTCATCCACATGAACATATGAGGCCTCGTTCAAACGATCAGATCATTTCTCACAACTGTATAAGGAGTGAAAGGTTTAATGCGACAGTTTCGCCTGTTTCACAATACAATCTTTCCATGTTATACAATCATGAGCCGCTTAGAGGGGGTACTCTAGTGCCAGTTGTAATTGACCCGAGGGCAGTGAATTGTGGTCGATCAGTCCTCCATGGACTTACTGTAACAAGACACGCACGCATAACTTACACCAGTGGTTCCCAACCCTGGTCCTCAGGGAACACCTGTCCTGCATGTTCTAGATGTTTCCCTGCTGCTCCAACACACCTGATTCAAATGAATGGGTCGTTATCCAGCTCTGCAGGGAAACTAGAACAGGGTGCCCTGAGGACCAGGGTTGGGAACCCCTGACTTACACAGTGACCAATGCAAGGTAACACAGAGCTCTGGTATATGTTGTCACTGTCCTGTGTTATGTGGAATAACGCTACTTTTGGTCTCACTAGCAATCAACCCTAACATGGATGATCGTTTCAGTATCCTATTACAGTAAAAAGCCCTAACCACATTCCTGTGTGGGGCCAACTCATCTCCATGGCGATAAGACATTAAAAAAAAGCTTCAAGTTTCTACTAGTGAGGCGTTCAGAATGGCCTTCTACTCAGACATCAAGGATCAAGCATCAGTCGCTATCGTCATGCACAAGCGCTAAAGCGAGAGCTACTGTCGCGGACGGTTCCGTAGGCTGTCTAGCCGAGCGTCTAGGAGCGGTGCGTAGAACAATGACGCAGAGGACTTAAGTCACGGTGAGCATTAGTTGCAAAGTAGCGTTTGTTAACTGAAACGTTAACATAAAGTGTTTGAAGCTACAAGTCAAGAGATTGGTAGAAAAAAAACGTGCAGCTTGAAATCATAGGAGCTTGATAAGGATCTAGTGCATCCTGGTCGTAGCTGTCTAGTGTTAAAGACCTTTTGATGCTCAGTAGTAATCTATGTAATGCATCACCTAAATAACCTTCAGGAGGGCTTTATATTTAATAAACGTTCGGATCACGGATAATGGTTGTGATAATAATTCATATGAAACCAAACCAAGTTACAGAATATCAAATAGACCATGCAACCAAACATCACATCAAATAGACCATGCAACCAAACATCACACACTTGGTTTGGGTTGAACAGCGATTTAATCGACCACTTTGGAGAGGGTTGACGCTTTTCCAGTTTAGGGGACAAACCAAACCTCACTTCCTGCTTCACTTCCTGCTTCACTTCCTGCTTCACTTCCTGCTTCACTTCCTGCTTCACTTCCTGCTTCACTTCCTGCTTCACTTCCTGCTTCACAAACTTCTTTCGCCACGTTTGAAGTCTGAGACTCATTCAGGACTTAACGAATCAGTCAATAATACTGATTAGTACCAGAGGAAAACGACAACCAATGCTGAGGTCACGGCCCACCTCAAAGCCAGGTCTAGCGCCCCCCCCCCCCCCGGTCACAACTCAGAAGGCGTCCTTGATGTTCTTGAGCTGTCGTACCGCCAGATCCACGGGCAGGTTGAACCGGAGGTGACTGACGCGCCCCAGGATCCTCAGCGCCCCCTCGAACCCCGTCTGGGCCATGTAGCTCCAGGGCTGGTAGTGGGGGTGCACCAGGGTCCCCGACTTGCACAGCAGGTTGAGCCAGGACACCAGCCTCTGCTCGTTCAGCGCCATGCACACCAGCGCCTTGAACTCCGAGTCCGCTCCTCGCTTGTAGCGGTCGTGCTCCTGCAGGACCGAGTGGATGGCCCACAGCAGGGACTGTTTGGGGGTGACGGTGACAGGGCCACCGCCCATGGGAAGGCTGAAGGACTGGGAGAGCTGGCGGGCGGGCGACTCCACGAAGGCCTTGCCGTTCTTGGAGTGGTAGTACTTGACAAACAGCTCCCAGGGGTGCATGGTCTGCGGGGCAGAGCTGCGAGGCAGCAGGCAGGAGATGGGGGCCAGGACCAGGCTCATGCCCTGGGAGGGGGCGTAGAGGCCGTGGGCCAGCAGGTCCCTCAAGGCCAGGGCCAGCTCCTTCCTCACGGCGGCCGTCAGCTCGTCCCGGGGCCCCAGGGCCGTGCTGCTGCTGGAGTAGCTCACCACGTGATCCACCGACGGCTGCCTGCAGGAGGCCAGGACTCGAACCCGGTCCACGGCCCCCTCCAGGCGCTGCAGGAGGGGCCCGTAGCCCTGCCCCCCGTCGGTGTGGGACCACATCGGGGGGACGCGGCCGGCGGCGCAGCCGAACTGGCTGACGGCGAAGATCTGCAGCACGGCCAGGGCCCGTTGGATCAGCTGCAGCCCCGTGTCGCGCACCTTCTGGGCGTGCTCAGGATCCACTACCGAGAGACACGGGCATCACATTCATATCAATCCGGTCATTATTTATAGAGCACTATTCAAAACGACTGTCGTCGACCGATGTGCTGTACATAAACATGGGATGTCATCAGGTACGTGTCACATGTTGAAGGCCATATCAAAGGTTTTTAGCTTGGTTTTTAAACTGAGCCGTGTGGGGGCGGTTCAGCATCAGAACAAACACATCTACTGGGATGCTGTACCAGGGGCGGAGGATTCATTATACACTACTGTGCAGTCTACCATTATACGCTCCTGTGCAGTCTACCATTATACACTACTGTGCAGTCTACCATTATACGCTCCTGTGCAGTCTACCATTATACGCTCCTCTGCAGTCTCAGGCACAATTTCCTCAGGCACAACAAAATAAACAATCCTATACCCCTGTGTTGTACAGCTCCTGGAGGCTATGGTCGTGATGTAGCTAGCTGGCTGGGAGTGAAGGGAAGACAGCGAAGGGTTAATACTGACTTTTCTTCCGTCCTCCAGGGGCTCTGGTGTTGGAGCCAGCGGTCCCCGGCTGCTGGCTGGGGGCCCCGTCAGAGAGGAGAGGGTTCCCCACCTCGTCTACGGGCGGAGGGCAGGAGGAAAGGAGAAGGAAAGGAGGAGAAAAGGAGAGATTATTTCGGTGCAGTAGTTATACTCTCATCGTAATGTATTTGTAAGGTCCTTTTCACAAGCAGTGTCACAGAGGGCTTCACACACGCCCACAGAACTGCCCCTCCGCCAACCTCAACCCTCAAGGAAGACGAGGAGAAACTCCCAGGAAAAATGGAAGAAACTTTTGTGAGGAGCAGTTCAGTGAGGGCTCCCCTCCTCCAGAGACGGTTGGTGACAGAGAGGTGCAGACCAGAGGCTGAACACAGTCATGCTCAAATAGAATGTGCTTTTCCCTACAGAGGTGATAGGTAAAGTCTGTGTGCATATTAAAAGTGGACATCTATGTACACCGATACCGATTTTAACAGCATCCTGTCCTGACAACGAATGTCAGGCTTAGTTCAGACACCCACAGCCAGCAGGTGGATAGGAGGGTGAGGGAGACCCAGGTAAACAGGGTTAGGGTTAGGAGGGTGAGGGAGACCCAGGTAAACAGGGTTAGGGTTAGGAGGGTGAGGGAGACCCAGGTAAACAGGGTTAGGGTTAGGGGTGTGAGGGAGACCCAGGTAAACAGGGTTAGGGTTAGGAGGGTGAGGGAGACCCAGGTAAACAGGGTTAGGGTTAGGAGGGTGAGGGAGACCCAGGTAAACAGGGTTAGGGTTAGGAGGGTGAGGGAGACCCAGGTAAACAGGGTTAGGGTTAGGGGTGTGAGGGAGACCCAGGTAAACAGGGTTAGGGTTAGGAGGGTGAGGGAGACCCAGGTAAACAGGGTTAGGGTTAGGAGGGTGAGGGAGACCCAGGTAAACAGGGTTAGGGTTAGGGGTGTGAGGGAGACCCAGGTAAACAGGGTTAGGGTTAGGAGGGTGAGGGAGACCCAGGTAAACAGGGTTAGGGTTAGGAGGGTGAGGGAGACCCAGGTAAACAGGGTTAGGGTTAGGAGTGTGAGGGAAACAGGGTTAGGAGTGTGAGGGAAACAGGGTTAGGGTTAGGAGTGTGAGGTAAACAGGGTTAGGGTTAGGAGGGTGAGGGAGACCCAGGTAAACAGGGTTAGGGTTAGGAGGGTGAGGGAAACAGGGTTAGGGTTAGGAGGGTGAGGGAGACCCAGGTAGTTAGGGTTAGGAGTGTGAGGGAAACAGGGTTAGGGTTAGGAGTGTGAGGGAAACAGGGTTAGGGTTAGGAGTGTGAGGTAAACACACCCTGGATGAAGTTGATGAACATCTCCAGGTCTCTGATCTGGGTTTTCAGCTGGTCCACCAGCTGCTCTTTGACCCGGGCTGGGTTGACGATCTGGGCGATGGCAGCGTCGACCCTCTGCCTCAGCTCCTCTGGGGTCAGGTTCCCGATGTCCTCGTTCAGGTTCACGTCCAGCTTCTTAATCAGCTCGTCGATGATCACCTGGCGGTCAAACTGTGGTTAGCGCCGCCGCTAACAACGCTCAGGACCTAACGAGGGATTTATCACTCGGCTAATGAATCGAAACATTTTCTTAGCGGCCCGCTTGGATTAGCAACCCGGACGGTGGATAACATCCAAACGTGATGTCGGTGTGGAGCGAGGGAGGAGGCCCTACCTTCTGTCTCTCCATCACCACAGCCTGGGGCAGCGAGTCGTAGCTGCCCTCCTGGTAGGCAAAGCGCTCCAGGTCGTCCAGCTGCGTTTTCAACTGGATGATGAGGTCCTTCTGCTTCTCTCTCTGGACCTCCAGACGCTCTCTCTTCTCCCGCTCGCTCTGCAGGGGGGAGGGGGGGAGGGGGTCAGACGGGGGCTCAGGTGGAGGGAGGGAGGGGGCGGTCAGACGGGGACTCAGGTGGTGGTGGTGGGGGGGGGGGGGGGGGGCGGGGGAGAGGGAGGAAAGAGAATGTAGCACAACAGCATGGAGTCTCTGGCTGTTTCTAGAATGCCAGGCATGCACTGCTGTGTGGAAGTGAGCAAGACTCTGGGCTTGAGCAAGACTCTGCCGTGCAAGGCGCTAGCCTCCGTCAGAGTGTGTGTGTGTGTGGTGAGTGTGTGTGTGGTGAGTGAATGGGTGAATGAAAGGCCAAAAACGTGCTTTGAGTGCCGCCAAGATAGAAAAGCGCTGAATAAATGCAGTCCATTAACCAGTTACCATGCACACGTCACTACACAAGACTGCTCTACAGAAGTGGTTTGGGAGAACAGGGGCTAGCGGACTGATCCTCGTGACACAGCTGCAGTTACACTCACCAAGTCCTCCTGCTAGGAAAGCATGTCAAAGGAAGAGAAGAAGAACTGGGTTGAGACACATCCCTAACCGGGCATGACTCCTTGGGTTCAATTGAAAGCGCCAGAGAGTAAACATTAGCGGTTCGGTTTAATTTAGCTGTACACACACGGGCTAGATTGCAGATACCGCTGTGCCGGAGGGGTGTGCGTTGACGGTGCGTGAGTCACTGTTTGCACCACCATTTTCTGTTTTCCTCCAGTGAACAGATAAGGTTTGATCTGCTCACGATAATGTTGAAACAAAGGAAAACAGCCCGCCCACGTGCATCTGCAAGCATACATACATAGCCTACAACTGTCCGACAAGTCAATGATGTCAACAAAGTATCCAGGATATGTTTTTTTAGAAATGTCAGTCGGCAGGTGTACACCCACACAATCGAAGTACCCGTGGCAGACAATCGGGACAACTTACCGAGTTTTCCAGCTGTTTTGTATCCTGTGCTCGGCATCCTACGACGTGAGGGCAGCCTTTGAAAGCGAACTCTTCCAATTCCACTAACATCCTCTCCTTCTCGTCAGTCTGAGCATGAACAATCTGCTTCAGCCTGAACTGCACCTGAGCGAAGTGAGATGTTAACGCTAGCAGCGAAGAATTCAGCTGGGCCTGTTCCTCCTCCAGCTTCCTTAGTCTGGAAGACATCTCCGGCTCACTGGCCGAAACGGATCCTTTCCCTCTCGGTTCGGTCGTGTGTCCAATTCGACTCTCATCCTCCGGGTTGGCAACAGCCCCAACGGGCGCCCATCTCTCCCCAGCACCAGCGAAGGCAGCCTCGCTGTCCGAAGTTGACAGTTCCTCTGTCGACATCTTTGACAAATTTAATTTACAGAGATGTACGACTAAATGTAATCGCTTGTACAATAAATGGTCCCACTGTTTTGTTTAGTATTGTTGATGAACCGCTTAAAAAAAGGAATAAGGATTAGCTACGAACAGACAGGTGCATCGCCATCTTTACAGCAATGATTCATTTCCTACGTCAAAATGGGAGGGGCCCCAACAACCCAAACAGTGCAACGTCAACACGGTGAACACAATAGCACTCGGAGCGGGAATCGATCATTAAGTTCTTTAAAACATCCCCACACTTGTTCGTATCGTTAAAAGCGCAGAGGCTCAGATAATAGACTCACACTATTTTTTGTAGGCCCTATATTTCCTGTCATTCGTCTTGTCTATTGTCTATCCCAATAAATCAGAAATGCCGTAAAAGTAACCTTTAAAGACACACAACTGTCCAAGGACTTGGTGACCAGTCCACCTGACTGATTCATGTAAGACACAGACCTCATTATAAAAAAATCTAATAAAAACACAGACCTCATTATCCGGAAGTCCTGAACACAAACGGAGACCCCGAATGTTTCATGTTTCCCCCGAAAGTCCCGAGGAATACGTGTCACGCGCAGCACAGGCGGAATACAATAATTTAGAACAGATGTTCTTATACATATAGAGGAATTTCTGTTTATTCGTGTCAAATTAACAGTGATAACCAGTTTTACAGTCATTTACAGTTTCAGTACTTCATAGTCTAATCTTAATCGATATTTAAAGCAACCCCATAGTTTTTGCCCGAACATAGCCTACATTTAATTTTTTTAATCAATTAAACAAAATGTAAATCAGAAGGCAAATCACGTGTAACAACACAAGTTAACAATACAAATAACCAATTTCTGCAACATAGTTGAATACATGTAAAAAATGCGTTTGCACTATCCCAACTAAAACAGTGTGTGACAGGCAGGCCTAAGCATGGACCACAGACAACAGTACACAAGCACACAGAGGAAACCAGAATCTTCCAGGACCAGTGCAAGAAAAAAACCCTTTAAACCAACATCCCTTCTTTTAACCTGAGGAAACTTGATTGTAACAGCAACTCTTGATTAGTGCAAAAGCATAAAAAAGGGGGTCAGAGTTGTGGATCGACAGTCAGAGCCGGTCAGAGCCGGCCAGAGCCAGCAGGCAGAGCCGGTCTTCACAGTGCTCTCTTCCTGTTGGTGAAGACCAGCTGCCAGTCGTCCCAGCTCAGCCCTGGGGACTGGGTGCAGCTGCCCCCCTCTCCACAGGTGTAGCCAGAGTCACAACAGTGCTCCATGTCTCCACAGCACACAGCCTGCCCGGACAGCAGAAGGGACAGAAGGAATTGTGAGTCAGACAAGCGTACATTGTTTATTTTATTTGACCACTTCAAGATTGTAAGTTGAAGGGATGCACTCGTCTCGGAAGGCAGGGTGTGGAGGTGGAAGGCAGGGTGTGGAGGTGCAGGTGGAAGGCAGGTGAGGAGGTGGAAGGCAGGTGTGGAGGTGGAAGGCAGGTGTGGAGGTGCAGGTGTGGAAGCATGTTTCATACGTTGGGTAAGGGACAGCAGCTCCATGTAGTGCTGGTCTTGCAGCATGTTTCTCCATCCCTGCATCTGTAGGATTTAGCACAATATATACCCTTCTCCTGTGGGGTAGTGGGCTGGGGCAGGATCTGAGGCTGGGTCTGGGTCTGGGGCAGGGTCTGGGGCAGAGTCGGGTGCCGGGTCTGGGGCCGGGTCTGGGGCCGGGTCTGGGTCTGGGTCTGGGGCAGGGTCTGGGGCAGGGTCTGGGGCAGGGTCTGAGGCAGGGTCTGAGGCTGGGTCTGGGGCGGGGTCTGAGGCTGGGTCTGGGGCAGGGACACACTAGTCAGGGGTAATGTTTGAATTTGTAGCCAGATGAGCTTCTGGCAGGATCCTGAGAGCAAGTTGCAGCTGTAGCCTTGCGGACAGCAGTGCTCCTGGTCTAGGCAGCACACCGCCTGCGAGGACACCACACACACCACATGTCTTTATCATCATCAGCAGTCATTCCACAGGGAATTCAAGGGTTTATGTAACGCTGACTAACACACACAATTAAACTCAATGACAGAAATAAAAGATACAAATAAATGGACGGACTCGGCGTTGGGATATAATGTAGAATAAATGTATAATGTACAAATATATAAATACTATAATTTATATATAGTAAAAGGTAAAAAAAAGTACAAATACTATAAATGATGCCCGGCAGCAGCTGCAGTTCCACGTACCTCCTTCAGGGGGCAGCACCCCCAGCGCCCTGCTGAGAGCTGGCAGCAGGTGGCGCCCTCGGGGCAGCTGTTGTTGGCGTCACACCTCACAGAAGAAGACGCAGGGCCGGTGTGTTGAGCCTCGGCCGGCAGCTTGTTGTACCAGGGGATCACCACGGCCCCCCTGGAGCACGAGGTGGAGCCCTCGTTACACTTGTAGTCGGTGGGACAGCAGTGGTCTCCGTCAGAACAGCAGATAGCCTGGAGCCAGGGGGGTTAACCAGGGTTAGCAAGGGTTAGCAAGGGGGGTTAGCCAGGGTTAGCAAGGGGGGTTAGCAAGGGTTAGCCAGGGGGGTTAGCCAGAGGGGTTAGCCAGAGGGGTTAGCCAGAGGGGTTAGCCAGGGTGGTTAGCCAGGGTTAGCAAGGGGGGTTAGCCAGGGTTAGCAAGGGGGGTTAGCCAGGGTTAGCAAGGGTCTGTTTGATTGGATGGACGTGAACGGGTCAGGGCTTTACTGTCCTGTGAAGCTACGACCTGTTCACACACTGTGGCTTCCTAGACACAATAGATCAGTGGTCTTCAGCCCTGGTCCTCAGGGCCCACTGTCCTGGAGGGTTTAGATGTTTCCCTGCTCCAACACACCTGGTTTAAATGAACGGGTCGTTATGAAGCTCAGCAAAAGCCTGGTAACGACTCGTTCATCTGAACCAGGTGTGTTGGAGCAGGGAAACATCTAGAACATGCAGGGCAGTGGACCCCGAGGACCAGGGTGGAGGACCACGGCAGAGTTGGGATGATGGAGGGACACGGCAGAGTTGGGATGATGGAGGGCTCACCTCAGGAAGAGGGCAGCAGCCCCACCCCTGGCCTGAGCTCATCATGCAGCAGGTTGTGAGCTTGGGGCAGCTGGTGTAAGGGTCACACTGGACCCTTCCCTCCTCCTCTTCCTCCTCCTCCTCCTCCTCCGCAGGAGTGGTGGGGCTGGGGGTGGTGAGAGCACCCTCCTTCCTCACCATGGGCACCGCCCCCCAGGCTCCGTTGCAGGTGAGGGCGGCCAAATCACAGCTGGTGAACTGAGGGCAGCAGTGCTCGTGGTCCTCACAGCAGACGGCCTGGAGGGGGACGTGAGAGGAGGTCACACACAGCTCTGGTGCTGAGGTCAGAGGTCGGCCTTCTGAAAGTCTGGCACGCCCCTATACGAAGGAGCTCTCGTGATCTACGATTTTTTTTTTGATTTTTTTTGTTGTTGTTGCTATTAAGTCAGCACAATCTCTAGTATGAGGAAATGGAAGTGAAAGTGGTTTCCCTAAACTTCTGCTTTTTTACTTTCCGCCTTTCACTACAGTCACCGTGCTGCCACACAGACTGTGATGCTGTCCCACCAGGAGCACAAGTTTCATTACACGTTTCTATATTCGTTTTGAAAACGGAAAAACGGTCCCGAACCACTTTTTTATGAATAAAATAAAAAATTTAAAGGCTGCATCCTCAATTATAAAGATGAAAATCTATCCCACCCACATTAGAAAACAAACCTACGCCCCTTGTCTCCCTCACCCTCTCCCGCCCTCCCTCTCCCACCTCCTCCTCCCTCTCCCTCTCCCTCTCTCGTCTCCCTCTCTCGTCTCCCTCTCCCGCCTCCCTCTCCCTCCTCCCTCTCCCTCCTCCCTCTCCCACCTCCTCCTCCCGCCTCCCGCCTCCCTCTCTCTCTCCTCCCTCCCTCCCTCTCCTGTCAGTGTTCACCTGTGGCAGAGGGCAGCAGGCCCAATCTCCCTTCGCTGTCTTGCAGCAGGTGGTCTTGTCTGGACAGCTGTGGCTGGAGTCACACGTCACGTTTCCCGCTCGCTGCTCCACCTCCCTGGGCATGGGGGGGGTCTTCTCCACCCAGCGCACGGACCCAGGGCCCAGGGGGTCGTTGCAGGTTCCTGCAGCCACGTCGCAGGTCTGTCCCTTTGGGCAGCAGTGGATGAAGTCGCTGCAGCAAACTGCCTGGAGGAGAGGAGCAGCACGGTTTAAAAACAGGACAGGACAGGAAAAACACAGGATACTTTAGTTTTACGTAGTTATAGTGGTGAGGCCACATCATGTCTGTATACCTCCACCAGGGGCAGCACGCCCAGCCTCCGGACTGAGTTTTGCAGCAGGTATTTCCATCAGCACAGGCCACAGAGTCATTACAGGGAACATTCGTACCTGGATTAAACATACAAAGCACAGGCAATGTCTGTCAAGCATCATGAGAAAGGCTGCTGATTGGTTCCTAGACTGTGCTGGCCAACAATGATAGGTCGTCTTTCACAGGAAATGGTGACCTACTTCCTGCTGTGGAGGCTGGACTGCTAAACCTGTACATCTGAGTGGGAAAATCTTGTGTTTAGATTTCTCTAGCTGGACGTGTTTGGAATAATAAATGGCTTATCTAGTGACTTTTTATGTAAACAACACAGGTTTTTTAAGTATTCTTATCAAGTGAAATTAATTTACTGTACTTGCAGCCAAATGTACTTTAAGCATAAGAATGCTCATAACTAATACTTCTGCACTTATATTTGACAGGGCATATGTGGTGGAGCCGGCGACCTCACCAGCAGCACCGTTCTGCAGAGGCACAGGAACCCTCCCCGCGGCCTCGTCTGAAAGGCAACAACCTTTAAATGCTGAGTCATTAAAAAAAACGAAACTCTCTCTCTCCAGACATTATCCCTTCGGAATAGAATTGTCACTGTGATGAAAGCATGTCACCTTTCTGGTTCTCCCACGGTGCTCGCGCTCTGGCGGGTGACTTGGCCCACATGGGCGTGTCCTGGTTGTCTGAGGACAAACACTGGGCTTGCTGGATGTCACAGGTGGTTCCTTCTGGGCAGCAGTGGATGTTGTCTGCACAGCACACAGCCTAGCCAGACCACACACACACACACACACACACACAGACTCTTCATGACCATGAACGAGCAACCACCGCAACTAGCGACAAATCTGGTGACTTTCTGCAACTTTGGCCATCTCCATTTTCGTTGCTGAGCAGCAGCAAAATGACTGTGTGTACTTCCATGTTGCTGTAGAAAGTGGCGTCCTGCCCCAGGGAGCTGAGCTGGGTGTGGACAGTGTGGTTTGGTTTCCCGCCATCACGTCATCTAGCTTTTCAAAGAGCCAGTAGCTTTGGGAGAGATGGTTTTGGCAACTCAGCACAAAAGTACAGCACCCCTTCCTGGTGTCAGTACCGTACCTTGAGGCCTGGACAGCACCCCTTCCTGGTGTCAGTACCCTACCTTGAGGCCTGGACAGCACCCCTTCCTGGTGTCAGTACCGTACCTTGAGGCCTGGACAGCACCCCTTCCTGGTGTCAGTACCGTACCTTGAGGCCTGGACAGCACCCCTTCCTGGTGTCAGTACCGTACCTTGAGGCCTGGACAGCACCCCTTCCTGGTGTCAGTACCCTACCTTGAGGCCTGGACAGCACCCCCAGGTTCCGTCTGGGTTGGCACAGCAGGTGGTGTCATCTGGACACTCTGTCATCTGGTCACTGCACATCACTGAGGAGACCAGCGGGGCTGCAGATAGATGTGTGTGTATATGTGTGTGTTAGGGTATGTGGTTGTGTGTGTGTGAGGGTATGTTGGTGTGTGTGTGAGGATATGTGTGTGTGTGTGTTAAAGTGCGTGTGTGTTAAGGTGTGTGGGTGTGTGTGTGTAGGTGTGGATGTGTGTGTGTGGAGGGCGGGGGGAAGGGGTTAGAGGATGAGGTCATGACAAGCTCAAGCTGCAGTTGTGTCACCTACAAGAAGAAAAAGGAAGGTAATATAACCTCTTTGTTCCACACAGGACCGGCCGTCTGCACTGCACTGGTGACCCTCCGGACAGCAGTGCTTCCCGTCGACACATGGAACACCCTGTGTGTGTGTGACGGTGTGTGTGTGTGACGGTGGTGTGTGTGGGGAGGGAGGGAGGGAGCACATTGCATCACAGTATCGTGATCCAACACAAAGCAGTTTCTATTTGCTCAGAAAGGATAACTGTGCAAGTGTAATAATGCAGCCGGAACCTTCCGGGTTGTGTGTGTGCGTGTGTGTGTGTGTGTGCGTGTGTGTGTGTGTGCGTGTGTGCGTGTGCGTGCGTGTGTGTACCTGGGCCAGGGGACAGCAGCCGTAGCCTCTGAGAGCCTCCAGACAGGAGAACTCGGCGGGGCAGTGAGACCCGTCAGGACACTGGCTCTCATCCTCCTCCCCGGGGTGGGACCAGATCATCCTGAACGACTGCAGCCCAACAGCAGCCCAGTGGGAAGTTAACAGTTGATCTCACTTCTTCATTCCCCCCCCTCCTCCCCCCCCCCCCCCCCCCCACACACACACACACTTTTTTCACTTCTTCAATGATTGACAAACTTCATGTGGGCTGTGAGGCATGCAACAAGGAAGCAGACTGATGAAACGGTTGTGTTCTGTTGTTGAAACCCGTGTGGTTCTTACTTTCGACAGTCCCGATGGTTTGGCAGGACGTCTCTCCACCCACGGCAGAGAGACCGTGGAGTTGACACACCTGGCCTCGTCCACCTGGCAGGTAGTGGCTTCAGGACAGCAGTGCTTGTGATCTCCACAGCACTCAGCCTGGTAAACGTAGTAAAGAGTCATTTGATTAACAAAGTGAATGGGGACGACAGGCTACTATCACCTGACTGTAAAACAGGATAACTGCTTCAGGTATGAATGACGCGAGTGTGTGAGAGAAGGGTTATCTTTTCTGTTTGGGAGCAAGGGACTACTATCTCCGTCTAGGGTGCTTGTATTTCCATGTTCAGTGAGTAATCTGGGGTATTATATCTTGAAGGAACATTGAAACCCACTTGATGCAGCGGGCAGCACTCGTATCCGTCTGTGGGGGTTTGGCAGCAGGTGCCCCCCTCCTGACACTCCCCCCCGTCGGGGCACTGGTCAGCTAGGGCCAGGGCCAGCAGGGCCACGCACAGGGCCAGCCTCATCTGCATCTGGGGGGGGGGGGGGAGAGAGAGAGAGAGAGAGAGAGAGAGAGAGAGAGAGAGAGAGAGAGAGAGAGAGAGAGAGAGAGAGAGAGAGAGAGAGAGAGAGAGAGAGAGAGAGAGAGAGAGAGAGAGAGAGAGAGAGAGAGAGAGAGAGAGAGAGAGAGAGAGAGAGAGAGAGAGAGAGAGAGAGAGAGAGAGAGAGAGAGAGAGAGAGAGAGAGAGAGAGAGAGAGAGAGGGAATTCTCTTTCACTGTCAGGCAAATTACGTAGTTAACCTTATAGGAGATGAAAGAGGTGCGTTTTTGAGAAAAAAAATTGAGGAACATTTACAGTCGTTTGATAGACTGAAGCTACTGAATAACAAACAGGACTGACAGGATTTTCACCTTTCATTTCTCTCATGTACTTCCCTTTTCATATCCCTTATTTGCATCTTACTGACACACAGACATGCTCCTTAGAAAGAACACTACAGAAGACAGATTTCATCATTCACTGTCATATTTAGTCGATTCAAATTTCGACTTTCACTTCCACCAGGAAAATTCCCCTTGACCTTTGCATGGGTATAGTGTCCGTTTCCAAAAGCACCTGTCTTTTGTTTGTCTTGAGTGCTTTTACTTATTATTTCCTATTATTTTGAATTATTCTTAAACTATGATTAAGACTGCTCAAGTCTATCAACAGTCATGTATGATCCTTTTAGTGGCACCAATTGCTGATTTGAAAGATTGGCAAGTTAAAATCCCCTGGCGCGTCACTTTGGCAGCCTCCACCAAAAACATATATAGGCTACGCGTATAGTTGCTATACATTTCATATGTACTATAGGCCTACATTATGCTACCAAATGTTTAACAATTTTCTTTTTGCAAATTTTACATCGTCACTGACTAACAACTCATGATGGAACGAGACAACGCGTATTTTCTGACTAGTGTGCGTAGACATTATCACCATGAGCAATAACAAGTGGAAACTCTGAACTGCATTACATTGTAGTCTGGGCATGATCAGAGCGGACACAAGTTGTGTGTCTGTGTTTGAACAAGAAAGGTGATCTTACCTTTGTAAGTCGAGTGCTGTTGTCCTGTACAGCGAAAGTGTTGCAATTGAGTCAAGGTTGCTCAACCAAAATAGCCTGTATATTATAGCGTAGCCTACGCGGACCGCCCCTTTATAGGTCGAGATCATTCAGGCAGGCGGCACATGCTAAATGGGCAGCATACCTCGAGTTGGAGTAGCCTACGAAAAAAAAACAGATATCATCACTTTACTCTAATGATTGTCTGTTATTGTCTGATTGTCTGTTTTGTTGCTAATAATGTGGCGACAGACCAAATCAAAATGTATTTGTATAGCCCTTTTTACAAACAATGTCACAGAGGGCATCACATACGCCCATATAACTGCCCCTCAACCAAACTAAACCCTCAAGAAAGACAAGGAAAAACTCCCAGAAAAACTCACTACCAGTAGAGGTGAAAAACAAGAAAGAAACCTTGGGAGGAGCAATTCAGTGAGAGATCCCCTCCTCCAGAGACGGTTGGTGAAAGAGAGGTGCAGAACACAGGCTTAACAATCATACAGCAGGGTGTCAATGGGTGTTGAAACACCAAAATCCAGTGTTCAACTTAGGTCAGTTGGTAAATGTCAGTATAAGCAGAGGTAGCCACAGGGCTGGGGACTGTGACCGGTGCAGCATCACAGGCAGGGGGGTGAGGAAAGGGACCAGGAACTCACTGTCGTCCGTCATGGAGACAGACCACAGTAAGTGTTAAGTGTAGTCTCAACCAGACATGAAGCAGCCTGGCAGTGACAGCTGAATCGTCAGATCCACACCACAAGCAATATTGTCACTTTAGTCTCTTTGTCGACTTTCCACCTTCCCTAGCGACAACAAATATATATATCTACTGACTAGCAACAAATCTAGCGACTTTTGGAGACTTTTCAGAGAGCAAACAGCGACTTCTGGTGATATTGTTTCAGCCACACTGACCGCCAGAGGGTGTTGCAGCTGTTGTCTAACAGTGACGGTCACGGTGTCAGTGACAGGGGTCGGATAAACGCATGAGGTGGAGAAAAGAGCATTTTAGTTGAAGCGTGAACCTTCTCTGAAGTCCGTATGATGAATCACGCGTTGGAATTGTTTTTGTCAAGACTTAAGTATATTCAGGTCGGCCTGATTAGTGGCCTGGTCGTGGTATTCCTGCAGGTGTGTGCTCGCTAGCTAGCTCAGCTACTAGGTTGAGGGGGGCATGGGAGTTCTGACAACGAGTTGTTATTGCAAGCTAGCTAGCTAGCTAGCGAACCGACAGTATTATGAACAAAACATCAAGTTCTCGACAAGTAGAGGTGAGTATTAACCATATAACGCTACGAACACGATCTCGACCGATCTACTGTAGTACAGTATTTTTTAACCTAGGATTGCTTGTTTGATGTGCGAATACGTCACTAGTAGTTAGTTTTAGGACAGAATGTGTGGCTAGGCACTAATCTAGCTGGGATGATTGCAGATACGGACGTGACTGTCTCAGAACATTTGCTTCACAACATGTCCCGGATAATGCGACCCCCACACGGTCGCTCTCAGCCACCGTTAGCATTACTAGCAGTATGCAGACGCAGCACGCACCATAGACAGTTAATGTATCACGGAGGAAAAACAAGCTGCTTAGTAAGAGAGGTATTTTGCCCATCCATAATGCACCAAAATCCACCCCAAACTATTTTAGAATTAGTAGGGTTTAGGTATTGAGGGAGTTTGGGAGCCGAGGAAAGGAGAGGGGAGAGGCTGGTGCAGGCAGCAGATAAGCTATCTTAGTATGTCAAGCTTGGTGTTATTCACCCCCTCGCAGCCAGTGGTTTGGTCTGTCAATAGCTTTGTAAAGCCAACTGCTGCAGAAGCAATTGCCCTTTGGGGACATACATACCGGTAAATACAATGAATTGAAGCCTCTCTGTTAGACTAGACCCAGGAGCTGGTACATTTACATTTAGTCATTTAGCAGACGCTCTTATCCAGAGCGACTTACAGTAAGTACAGGGACATTCCCCCCGAGGCAAGTAGGGTGAAGTGCCTTGCCCAAGGACACAACGTCATTTTGCACGGCCAGAATCGAACTGGCAACCTTCAGATTACTAGCCCGATTCCCTAACCGCTCAGCCACCTGACTCCTGGTAGTGTGTGGAGGATACTGCTGGGTCGTCCCTGCAGCTCTCTCTCACCCAGGTCTCACACCCGACACCACAGCTCACAGGAACTCAACAGTGACACGGCGACCTCCACCTGTTTACTCTCTAACCCCCCTGTCCCTGGCGGAGACCTTGCTTATCTACACAGCAGACACGAAGGCCTTGCGCCTCAGGAACAGCATCAGTGTCTATGTAAACGGTTGAAAAGTGAAGCCAAAAACATGTTATCGTTGAGAGACAGGGATCTGCGAATGCTCACAGTTAAATACCTAATACCAACAGTGCTGATTACAGATGTCTCTCTCTCTCCCCCCCCCCCCTCTCTCTCTCTCCCCCCCTCTCTCCATGTTTGTGTGGTGGTCCTAGCTGGTCAGGATGGGCGAGCGACCTGTCCTCCCCCCAGTGGCAGGGATAACTCCCGTGCAGCAGATGCTGGCGTCTGGCACCGGCGCCCTCCTCACCTCCATCTTTGGTAAGGAGAAACACACCAGGACAGGAGCAGCTACTGACGTAACGATCAGTCTGTCAGCCTCTGAGCGTCAGCATCGGTCGCTTCCTGGTAACTGTTATGTATGATGACATGTACGGCCCGCTGGTGGGTCATCAGTGGAACTGAACCTGTCCTGTGTTTTTAGTCACCCCGCTGGATGTTGTGAAGATACGACTACAGGCCCAGCAAACGCCTTTCTATCGAGGTAAGAGAGCCGGAGGTTCATCTGAACCTGCCTCAGTGCTTCACACAGTGTTATTACAGCTGCAGAACCTGCCTCAGTGCTTCACACAGTGTTATTACAGCTTCAGAACCTGCCTCAGTGCTTCACACAGTGTTATTACAGCTGCAGAACCTGCCTCAGTGCTTCACACAGTGTTATTACAGCTTCAGAACCTGCCTCAGTGCTTCACACAGTGTTATTACAGCTTCAGAACCTGCCTCAGTGCTTCACACAGTGTTATTACAGCTTCAGAACCTGCCTCAGTGCTTCACACAGTGTTATTACAGCTTCAGAACCTGCCTCAGTGCTTCACACAGTGTTATTACAGCTTCAGAACCTGCCTCAGTGCTTCACACAGTGTTATTACAGCTTCAGAACCTGCCTCAGTGCTTCACACAGTGTTATTACAGCTTCAGAACCTGCCTCAGTGCTTCACACAGTGTTATTACAGCTGCAGAATCAGTCACTTGTGCTGCTCACAAGTCAAACTGCACTGTCATGCCCTCCCTCCCTTCCCCCTCCACTTACAGCTGCTAGAATCTGTTCTGTTAGTCTCTCGTGGCCTGTAGGTCTCAGTTAACCCTGTACCTGACACCAGATTAGTAGATTAGCCCTTCTAGCTGGGGGGGGGGGTCTGAGGAGGCCAGGTGAGGCCAGGTGAGGCCATGCTTTAACTAACAGCTGCCTGCATTGCTACCTGTGTGCAGCATCTTATGCTCTGTTTGTGCTCCCCTCTCCCCTCCCCCTGTCTTTCTCTCCGTCCCCGTCCCCCTCTCCTCCCCTCCCCCTGTCTTTCTCTTCGTCCCCGTCCCCCTCTCCTCCCCTCCCCTCCCCCTGTCTTTCTCTCCGTCCCCGTCCCCCTGCCCTCTACAGCTCTGGCCTGCGACTCTGCTCCCTGGAGCGGTGTGCTCCGGCCCTCCAAGTGTGAGTACGAGGCCCAGCGCTGCATGTCTGGGCTGGTCTAGTCCTGGTCAGGGTCTGGTCCTGGGCTGGTCTAGACCTGGTCAGGTCCTGGTCAGGTCCTGGTCAGGTCCTGGTCAGGTCCTGGTCAAGTCCTGGTCAGGTCCTGGTCCTGGTCAGGTCCTGGTCAAGTCCTGGTCAGGTCCTGGTCAGGTCCTGGTCTGGTCCTGGTCAGGTCCTGGTCTGGTCTGGCTGATGATGCAGCCTGGCACTGCTCTGCTTCTAAGGTTCATCCTGGACAGAGCTTGAGTGGATCAGGTCAGGAGGCTGTGAAGTGAACGCCTGTTACCACGTCTCTGGGCTCTCCCTCCTCACCCCAGTCTGTCCTCCTGCTTCAGCTGGCTTACACGGCAGTACTTACTACAGGGAAATGACTACAGCTACAGAGATCAAATCTTGTGAATGCTTTCCTAACTGCGTATAACAAGTCCGTTGAGATTTTGAAGGATTTGAGACCAATGTTTATTTTCAAACCCTTTTTTTTCTTTTTTTCTCTCATATATGTTCGGTGAAATCTTTGCCAGTTTCCAAAAATAGTCCCAAAACAAACAGTTTCCGTGTTTACAGCCTTGCACCTTGCTCATTCCTGTCTGCTAGGTCATTGACATCACCCTTGTTATTAATAGTCCAGCTTGCTTTTTTCAGCGCCACTCAAATCTACTAAAAAACGTTATCCTTGGAATAGTGATAGATTAGACAAGGTCATCTGGTGTTCCAGTACCAGAGGTGTTACCTGGTGGAGAACTGTTCAGTGACCATGGTGTGTGTCTCACAGGGAGGTGTTACCTGTACTGTAACGGGCTGACATGGTGTGTGTCTCACAGGGAGGTGTTACCTGTACTGTAACGGGCTGACATGGTGTGTGTCTCACAGGGAGGTGTTACCTGTACTGTAACGGGCTGACATGGTGTGTGTCTCACAGGGAGGTGTTACCTGTACTGTAACGGGCTGACATGGTGTGTGTCTCACAGGGAGGTGTTACCTGTACTGTAACGGGCTGACATGGTGTGTGTCTCACAGGGAGGTGTTACCTGTACTGTAACGGGCTGACATGGTGTGTGTCTCACAGGGAGGTGTTACCTGTACTGTAACGGGCTGACATGGTGTGTGTCTCACAGGGAGGTGTTACCTGTACTGTAACGGGCTGATGGATCACATCTACGTCTGTCAGAATGCCCCCAGCTGCTCCAGCTGGTACAAAACGCCAACCCACTTCACTGGCACTCTGGTAGGACCTGTGATATCTACATGTTCTCTCTCTCCCCTGTGTGGACTGTCTCTCTCTCTCTCTCTCTCCCCTGTGTGGACTGACTGTCTCTCTCTCTCCCCTGTGTTGTGTGGACTGACTGTCTCTCTCTCTCTCTCCCCGGTGTTGTGTGGACTGACTCTTCTCTCTCTCCAGGATGCGTTTGTGAAGATCACTCGTCACGAGGGGCTCAGGTCGTTGTGGAGCGGGCTGCCTCCCACACTGTGAGTCACGTCTCAGATCCCCGGGCTCAAATCTGACCCGGGCCCTCTGCAGCATGTCTCTCTCTCTCTCTCTCTCTCTCTCTCTCTCTCTCTCTCTCTCTCTCTCTCTCGCTGTCTCTCTCTCTCTCACTGTCGAAACATCATCACAATATCACTTAAAATGATCTGCCAAACACCTCTTGCTTCACGTGTGTGTAGGATAATGGCGGTGCCTGCCACGGTCATCTACTTCACCTGCTACGACCAACTCAGGGACTTCCTGCGCTACGGCCTGGGTTTCCAAGGCAACCACATTCCCCTGGTGGCTGGCGGTCTGGCCAGATGTGAGTGTGACGGCGACTGTTGTCATAGTGATATGAAAGACGAGGGTTTTCTCGGGATGAAACACACACACACACACAGAGCTCAGCCACACCAGGACACACACACACACGGTGTGTGACATAACCACTTCCTGTTCCTGAGGCTCTCTTCCTGTTTGTCTCCCTCTCCTTCCTGTCCCAGTGGGGGCAGTGAGCGTGATCAGCCCCCTGGAGCTGCTGCGGACCAAGATGCAGTCCCAGCGGCTGTCCTACGGGGAGCTGGGGGCCTGCGTCCGCACCGCCGTGGCCCAGGACGGCTGGATGTCCCTCTGGAGGGGCTGGGGGCCCACCGTGCTGCGAGACGTGCCCTTCTCAGGTGAGGGGATCCTCAGGGGGTTAGCTTCTCAGGTAAGGGGCTCCTCAGAGGGTTAGCTTCTCAGGTGAGGGGCTCCTCAGGGGGTTAGCTTCTCAGGTGAGGGGCTCATCAGGGAGTTAGCTTCTCAGGTGAGGGGCTCCTCAGAGGGTTAGCTTCTCAGGTGAGGGGCTCCTCAGGGGTTAGCTTCTCAGGTGAGGGGCTCATCAGGGAGTTAGCTTCTCAGGTGAGGGGCTCCTCAGAGGGTTAGCTTCCCAGGTAAGGGGCTCATCAGAGGGTTAGCTTCTCAGGTGAGGGGCTCCTCAGGGGGTTAGCTTCTCAGGTAAGGGGCTCCTCAGGGGGTTAGCTTCTCAGGTGAGGGGCTCCTCAGGGGGTTAGCTTCCCAGGTAAGGGGCTCCTCAGGGGGTTAGCTTCTCAGGTAAGGGGCTCCTCAGGGGGTTAGCTTCTCAGGTGAGGGGCTCCTCAGGGGGTTAGCTTCTCAGGTGAGGGGCTCATCAGAGGGTTAGCTTCTCAGGTGAGGGGCTCCTCAGGGGGTTAGCTTCTCAGGTGAGGTTGTCAGGAAGGCGAGGTTCTCAATCTGAGGTAGGTCCAGCAGTCAGTTGAAGTTAGTCTCGCGGTCCTGTCACTATCCTCACATTCTGCTCATCATGAACTGTGACTCACAACGGTTCTGTGTGTGTGTGTGTTTGTGTGTGTAACTGTGTGTGTGTGTGTGCAGCGCTCTACTGGTTCAACTATGAGCTGGTGAAGGCCCGGCTGTGTGAGGAACAGCAGGAGCAGCAGGCCTCCTTCTCCACCTGCTTCACGGCCGGGGCCGTCTCCGGGGCGGTGAGTACCTCAGCCAGCCGGACCCCAGGAGAGGGACAGTCCAGCGGCCTCTTCATGGCGCTGGTGTTTGTTCGCGCTCAGTAGGAGCCCGTGGAAGCTTTGACACAGTGTGACGATAGTCTGATCTTCAGGTGGATCTCCGAGACGTTAGTGTCTTGTTTGTGGTGAAGAGTGTGACTGACAGGCGTAGGGAGCAACGCTCCTCCTTCCAGGGCCTCTCAGGTTGATCAGGAAACTCTTAACTTGGAATGATGAGTGGAGAACAAGGAAGTTGTAACAGTGAATGTTCTGTTGTCCAGCCGGGGGGGGGGGGGCTTAACTCAGTTACTTTCCCTGGTAAAATGGCTTTATGGAACAGGCCTCTGGTTTGTTGTTAATTCATGAAACCGTGCGATCCTTCTGGGTTTAATCTGTTCAGGTGGCGGCCATCTTGACTCTGCCGTTTGATGTGGTGAAGACACGGAGACAGATCCAGCTGGGAGAGATGGAGACACGAGGAGGTGTGTGTGTGTGTTGCTCTGTCAGGCCTGGTAGCTACAGTCCCTCTAGAGCAGTGGTCTTCAACCCTGGTCCTCAGGGCCCACTGTCCTGCATGTTCCAGATGTTTCCCTCCTCCAACACACCTGATTGAAATGTTCTAGAACATGCAGGACAGTGGGCCCTGAGGACCAGGGTTGAAGACCACCTCTCTATGGGACACAAAGACAAACATGGTTCTGAGTCACTCTTTGTGTGGCTGTGATGACTCTTCGACTGCCCTGACACTTTGTTAACCCTCTCTCCTCTCTCCTAGTCCCCATGAAGAAAGCCACATCCACTTGGTACATGATGAGGAGCATCTGGGCGGAGTCAGGATACAGGGGCCTGTTTGCAGGTAAGCACAGCAGGATACTAACTCAAATAATGTTGGTGACAGTACAGTTCTTCGAAATCCCCCCCACACACACACATTTGAAAACAGCCCCCTGCTGCTGTGAGACTGACGGCTGCTGTTCTCTCCAGGGTTCATGCCCCGGGTCATCAAGGTGGCTCCTGCCTGCGCCGTCATGATCAGCAGCTACGAGTTCGGCAAGACCTTCTTCCAGAAGCTGAACTTGCAGCGAGCACAGACTGTGTGCTGAGGCCTGGACACACACACACACACACACACCCTACAACTGCCTTTCTCAACACAGGAGGAAAGAGACACACACACACACACACAACAGCCTCCTTTCTCAAACCCTGGTCCTCAGGGTCCCCTTGCCATGCTTGTTCTAGATGTTTACCTGCTCCAACACACCTGAATCTAATGAATGGGTTGTTATGAAGCTCGACAGAAGCCTGGCAAAGATGTGAATATATGAGTGCATGCAATCCAGCCTCTTACTTCAGCCCCTCCTCCTGGCCTGAGCTCAGCTGATTGGCTGAGGGACTTACTTCAGCCCCTCCTCCTGGCCTGAGCTCAGCTGATTGGCTGAGGGAGGGATTATATTTGTGTCCATGGGTCCACACTGCTGTGAGTTTGCTCTCTCAAACTGTCCAATGTCACACTTTGACACTAAGACTGAATGTGTTTAATGAGAACCTGAAGGTGGGAATTTAAACTGTGAATCTTTTTCCCAGGGAGTCGTAAAATGAGGTGAGCATCACAGTCAGGGGGGGGGGGGGGGGGAGGGGGGGGGGACTTTTCTATGGGAAGTCTGCTGTAACAGCAAGATCATCTAATGTGATGCCTTATAGCGAGGATGACACATAAGCACATTGTCACCGAAAACAGTTTTAAATGTCAGTGCTGAACTACATGTCAGTGCTGGACTACATGTCAGTGCTGGACTACATGTCAGTGCTGGACTACATGTCAGTCCTGGACTACATGTCAGTGCTGGACTACATGTCAGTGCTGGACTACATGTGTGCTGTTGATGGTAAAAAGTCTCAGTCAAGGCAACAGCACAAAGTGCATGTCATCCAGCCTAGATACGCCCTCTGCTGTTCAGATTGAACAGTGCACTTGACGCAGGACTGCATGGCATGGTCGTGTTAACCCCTAACCTAGATGATGCAACCACATGAACTGGTCATTAATCCTTTCAAAAAAGAATATCTGCAAGTCTATATACCAGATCCATAGTACAGCTGGAATAGAATGATTCATATAGATCTCTGATGCAAAATCTCTGGAATGTTAGAGCTAGGGAAAGGTTTCCTGCTGTTTAACACATTAGATCTTTTTTTTACATTTTGGTTTAAAAACGTGGCCATTGTTTTGAGTGCTCAGTTATTCAGGTTTTTAATGTCTAGTTTGTGATTGTGTGCCTGTTCATGAGACATGGAGGGGGAAAAGAGAATCTAGGCTACTAGAAGAATTATCCAGTTCTGTCACGAAATACTTTGATTTATAATAGAATTGCCTGGTCAGATGATGATACTGGTATTATTGCCTTTTTATGTTTGTTTTCCTAATTTTCCTTGTAAACCTGAATTGTACTTATGTAATAAAAACGATTTGATATGCTATGTCATGTTCAATTGTCTTTTCATTTATACTGATTATTTATTATATATACACACACACAAGTTTGTGTGTGTGTAAAACAATATTACCATAAGTGCTGGACTGGGTGTGTATATATATTACCATTGAAACTGCTATCTTAATATAAACATGTTCATAACTACCACGAAAGTTGGGTTGGGTAAACGGCATATAGGCCCTGTTTCCCAAACATGGATTAAGCCTAGTCATAGCCTTAACACGTTTTCAATGGAGAACTTTTTCAGGGACTGACTTTTCTTTACTTTTTAGCGGTAGGCGCAATTCATGTCAGAGAAACTGAGCCGGAGAGTTTAGAGACAGTGACATCCGGTGGCCAATATATTTACCGGACACGAGTGACGAGATACATAGTCACGCGAGATCGCGCGAGGGTTCATTTTGTATAAAAGCCACGCGTCTCCGTTCCTTATGTCTCTTTCAATCGGATCGGAGACAAAATGGTGAGTTTGTGCTAATGGTGTCAAGACTACTCATCCAGCCGAAATCTTATCCATCTTACAGTTATCTATCTCGTATTGAGGAAACTAGTAATTGTGTAGACATGCTGTACATGCATCGAGTTGTATTTTTGGTGTCTCACTTTGTAAAATGCTGAACATTACTCAAACACTAGTAGCATGGGTCAAAATGGCTGCGGCATCGTAGCGGTAATGGAAGTTAATCAACCAGCCTCCCGCCACTATTCTCGTCTTTTTCGTGACTGAGTATAATCCAGTGGAGGCTAAGATAGCCCCAGCTCTAGGAAGCAGGGCTGCCCCAACACAATGGGCGACTCTGCGCCGAAAGGTCTGGAACAAGCACTACTAGCTAGATCTGGCTAAAGACCAGGCCCGCTTACCTACCGGCCATTACGGAGATTTCTTAGTTACTTAAAATGACTACAAATATTTCACGGCACCTAGATGGACCGGAATATAATTACATGTCGACCGAAACAACGTTCTCGTGCTGCTTATGCGTTGTCTTAATTCAATGATGTTGGCAAGCCATGCTTAACGGCTAGCTCGTAGACTGACCACGTGTTTAACTCGTCCTTGCTCCCCAGTCTCACCGCAAGTTTTCTGCCCCGCGACACGGATCCTTGGGCTTCCTTCCCCGCAAGAGGAGTCGACGCCACCGGGGTAAGGTGAAGAGCTTCCCCAAGGATGACCCCACCAAGCCCGTGCACCTGACCGCGTTCCTCGGGTACAAGGCCGGCATGACCCACATCGTGCGCGAGGTCGACCGACCTGGCTCAAGTGAGTTAATTTTTTAATATTTTAATTTTCACGTTAAATCTTTAATCTGCCAGTGATGATCCCCTCGACGGGCGGACATAGTGGGCTTTAAACCCGTGCTGAATGTCGAGTACTGAGCGCAGTTGTAATTTGTTGGTTGAGGTTAGGAAGTTCAAATGCTAATTTGAACCCTGGTTAGATATCAGGCAGTAACTTGCTGAGACTTAACATTTACTCTATTTAAAACAGAGGTCAACAAGAAGGAAGTTGTGGAGGCAGTGACCATTGTGGAGACCCCTCCCATGATCGTGGTGGGTGTCGTGGGCTACGTTGAGACCCCTCGCGGCCTGCGCTCCTTCAAGACCATCTTTGCCGAGCACGTTAGCGATGAGTGCAAGCGTCGCTTCTACAGGAACTGGTGAGACACGCGACCAGGGCGGTTTAAACGCCTGTTCACCACCCAATCCATGTCCACCTAACATCCTGTTGGGCTTACAATGTGTGTTACACTGCCCCAACAAATGCCACCAGTCTCAAAACCAACCCCACAGCTGTTGGCGTGTGTTTGGGCAGTGTAAACTAGCCTTAGCTGAAGATACTGTGGAGCATTATGTTAGTGCCCAGTGAAACCTGTATGTTCCTGAGCGTGTCTGACCTGTCGGTGCCCCCTGGTGGCAGCTCCTCTCAGGTGCCGCGCGCCCTGACGAGCTCCGGGCTCCTCTGGCCGGTGGAAAGAGCTTCTTAGAAGCCGTGCCATGAGCCCAAACCCTGCTGCTGTGGATGCCCCTGACCCCCCCGGGGGCGAGGGCGACCAGCCAGGCGCAGGTCTCTTCCTCTGGCCTGACGGGCCATGAAGACCTGCGCCAATCCTCCCCCGTGTGCCCTGTGTCGCTACGCTGCCCCCTCGCAGGTACAAGTCCAAGAAGAAGGCCTTCACCAAGTACTGCAAGAAGTGGCAGGATGATGAGGGCAAGAAGCAGCTGGAGAAGGACTTTGCCTCCATGAAGAAGTACTGCCAGGTGGTCCGCATCCTGGCCCACACACAGGTGGGTCTGGGCGGCTGAGCGTGCTCCTGGTGGACATCCACACATCAAATCAACATTTATTTGTATAGCCCTATTTACACGCAAGCATGTCAGAGGGCTTCACATACGCCCATAGAACTGCCCTTCAACCAACATGAACCCTAAAGAGGTTTTTGTCAACATGCAGACGTGTTGTCTCAAGTTGGCAGTTTAAGGTAGACACGTTTATTAGTGGACGAACATTTAAACAAACATAGCAGCTGGCTGCTCATCTCCACGATAGTCTGGGTTGTGTAAGACACATGGCTAATAAACCCAGCTAGCTGCAGTTAGCTTCCACCGTGGTCAACAGATGTCATGCTCTTCAAACAGCATTTCAAAAGCCACTGAAGGACGGGTCAGAAAATTAAACTTGTAGATGTTTATAGGACAGATCAAGTGTATTGGGAATGATAAGGCCAGTAGCTCCATGCTAACAGCCCCCCCCCTGTTCCCCCCCAGATGCGCCTGCTGCCCCTGAGGCAGAAGAAGTCCCACCTGATGGAGGTGCAGCTGAACGGAGGCTCCATCGCCGACAAGGTGGACTGGGCCCGCGAGAAGCTGGAGCAGGCTGTGCCCATCGCAAACGTCTTCACCCAGGACGAGATGATCGACGTCATCGGGGTCACCAAGGGTCACGGCTACAAGGGTGAGTCATCAGGATGAACTGGGGAGCTGTTACGTGACTAGCTGGCAGCTTCCCATCCCTGGTCCTCAGGGAAGCCCTGCATGTTCTAGATGTTTCCCTCTTTCAACACATCTGAGCCTAATGACTTATCAAGCAGAAGCCTGGTAACAACTTGGGTGTATTGGAGCAGGAAATATCTAGAACCGTGGTGCTCAATCCTGGTCCTCAAGTACCCCCTGTCCTGCCTGGTAGATGGTTCCCTGCTCCAACACACCTGATTCAAATGAATGGTCGTTTGAATCAGGTGTGTTGGAACAGGAAAATATCTAAAACGATACAGGACGGGGTACCAGGGTTGAGAACCACTGTTCTAGAACATGCAGGGCACCAGAACCAGGGTTGGGAACCACCATCAGTGTGCCCGGTGGAGGCCACAGGTAGTGTTAGTACAGTGTCGACGATGAGACCGTGGAATACTGCGTCAGGCATGACGCCTGACACAGCATGAAGAAACACTCCATGCTGCCTTCCTTCTGAGACACTTAGTAACAGACCACACCTCGGCCCTAGCCCCAGAGAGCAGGTGTATGTGAGCTGCTGGTGACCTGGTCCTTCTGTCCCCCCCCTCCCCCCATAGGTGTCACCAGCCGTTGGCACACCAAGAAGCTGCCCAGGAAGACCCATCGTGGGCTGAGGAAGGTGGCCTGTATCGGGGCCTGGCATCCTGCCCGCGTGGCCTTCTCTGTGGCCCGTGCTGGGCAGAAGGGATACCATCACCGTACTGAGATCAACAAGAAGGTACGGGGCTGGGGGGGGTGACTTATAGAACGATCTGTGAGGAAATGAAGTCATAGCAGCCACAAGATCTATCGGTTTTTACATGTACACGCTTTGCCCACACCTGTTCCTATGGTGGACTTGAGGGGTAGGTGTGATTGTGTTGGGTCACGTTCCTCACTGGTACTTCCTGTTCCAGATCTACAAGATCGGCCAGGGCTTCCACACCAAGGATGGCAAGCTGGTGAAGAACAACGCTTCCACAGAGTATGACCTGTCCAACAAGAGCATCAACCCCCTGGTGAGCGCTCTGCTACCTGCTGTTCTGCTGCTCCACACCTGGCCTAGCCTGGCTTGTTTCCTGGCCTAGCCTGGCTTGTTTCCTGGCCTAGCCTGGCTTGTTTCCTGGCCTAACCTTGTTCTGTTTCCAGGGAGGGTTTGTCCACTACGGAGAGGTGACCAATGACTTCGTCATGCTGAAGGGCTGTGTTATCGGGACCAAGAAGAGAGTGCTGACCCTGCGCAAGGTGAGACCACACACACACCCCAGACCAGCCCTCGTGCCGCGCACACACACCCCAGACCAGCCCTCGTGACGCGCACACACCCCCCCTCTCTGGAGTCCTGGCGTGTGGTCTAACGGCAGCTTTGTCTCCCTGTCAGTCTCTGCTGGTGCAGTCGAGCCGGCGAGCACTGGAGAAGATTGACCTCAAGTTCATCGACACCACGTCCAAGTTCGGCCACGGACGCTTCCAGACCATTGAGGAGAAGAAGGCTTTCATGGTGAGATTCCTCATGGCGCTCACTCGTGAAGCGGTGGTCTTCAGCCCTGGTCCTCGAGTCCCACTGTCCTGCATGGTCAACATGGTTTCCTGCTCCAACACACCTGCGTCTAATGACTTGATCATTACCAGGCTTCTGCAGAGCTTGATGATAAATCAGATGTTGGAGCAGGGCAACATCTAAAACATGCATGACAGGTGGTCCCTGAGGACCAGGGTTGAGAACCACTTGCCTAGAACAGTGTGCTGTACCATGTGACCATCCACGACTCCCTGCACTGTTCGTAACCTGGTTCACTCTCAGTATGAATTGTGGGTTCCATTCCAGTGCTATATGAATCCATCCAGTGAGGCAGGGGAGTTGTCTGCTTGTGCTGTCTCCCTGTTCACTCTCTGGGTACACGTCTGTTAGCGACGTCTGTTAGCGACGTCTGTTAGCGCCCTGGCTGCAGAGCATCATGCCTGTGTTTGCATCATGCCTGACCACCTCATCTCTCTCCACACAGGGACCACTCAAAAAGGATCGCATCTCCAAGGAAGAGACCGCCTGATCTCGTTGGGACCTGTCTGTTTACGCAGGACGTCAGATTTCAATAAAAGACCAAAACAAAGTCACTAGTCCTGTCTCTTTTAATCCAGAAGTTTATCATGACGAGGTGTTCTTGTGACCATGTGGTTGACAAGGTACAGGGATTCTAACCAGCTGACTGTCACATGACATGTTCAGGCTCCAGTATGGGGTACTGGTCAGGGATGGCCTTGTAGCTGTGCACTGGTCAGGGGTGGCCTTGTAGCGGGGTACTGGTCAGGGATGGCCTTGTAGCGGGGTACTGGTCAGGGATGGCCTTGTAGCGGGGTACTGGTCAGGGGTGGCCTTGTAGCGGGGTACTGGTCAGGGATGGCCTTGTAGCGGGGTACTGGTCAGGGATGGCCTTGTAGTTGTGCTTGTCAGCATGTTGGAAAGCTGCAGATGACAGCTTGGTCAATAATTAATCCTGCAGGTGAGCTTGAGTTGACATCAGAGTGACTGGTGTTGCATGAGATGGTTGTTGATGAAGCTGAACTTGCCTCATGTAAGGCAGCAGTGCTGTGCAGTTAACTAGCTGTAGGACTTGTAAGGCCCTGAGCTGGTAACCGTAACTTGTCGTCAGGAGAAACTAGGCGTCAGTGCTGGTCAACACATCTGGTTTCTACAGACCACATCCCCAGAACTAGGAATGAAGACATCCAGTGTATTTACATGTTAAATCTGTCAAATGGGCAGTGTAGTAGACTGAGTTGGCACATTTTAGAAGGGTCTTTAAAGGCTGGTGTTGGAGGCCAAATGCTGCCATGTCTAAGTGGCTGCATGTCCTTGTTCTCACGCTTTTCTTCAGCTGACTCGAACTTTCTAAGCTACTGTCCAGTAATTAAGCTTCACCAGTCTGACTCATCACCACAAAAACTGCTTTGAGCAGGTAACGATCAGGACCCCGAGGGGCCTCGGGCCACGTAGCTGTCCCACACAACGCCTGTCAGATCTCTGCAGAATATTCTGCACTCGATGCAAAAATGAGGATTTTCACAAGTTTTCAAGGTCTCTGCCTCCTTCAACCTGAAGTCTTTCAAGCCACTTGTCTTTTGTTCCTGGGTTTATGAGTTCCTCAACTTCCAGCAACTAGATATGTTTCTGTAATCAACATCCAACTAATAAATAATACCAAGTAATATTTTTTCAACATTATAAATTGATACAGCAACATCCCCCACAAACAGGGCCAGAGCTGGACTGTGTCTCCCTGGGAGAGAGGGTGGAAGGGGGGCAGAGCTGGGCTGGGTCTCCCTGGGAGAGAGGGTGGAAGGGGGGCAGAGCTGGGCTGGGTCTCCCTGGGAGAGAGGGTGGAAGGGGGGCAGAGTTGGGCTGGGTCTCCCTGGGAGAGAGGGTGGAAGGGGGGCAGAGTTGGGCTGGGTCTCCCTGTGAGAGAGGGTGGAAGGGAGGCAGAGCTGGGCTGGGGGTCTCCCTGGGAGAGAGGGTGGAAGGGGGGGCAGAGTTGGGCTGGGTCTCCCTGGGAGAGAGGGTGGAAGGGAGGCAGAGCTGGGCTGGGTCTCCCTGGGAGAGAGGGTGGAAGGGGGGCAGAGTTGGGCTGGGTCTCCCTGTGAGAGAGGGTGTGAAGGGAGGCAGAGCTGGGCTGGGTCTCACTGGGAGAGAGGGTGGAAGGGGGGCAGAGTTGGGCTGGGTCTCCCTGGGAGAGAGGGTGGAAGGGGGGCAGAGTTGGACTGGGTCTCCCTGGGAGAGAGGGTGGAAGGGGGGCAGAGTTGGGCTGGGTCTCCCTGGGAGAGAGGGTGGAAGGGGGGCAGAGTTGGGCTGGGTCTCCCTGGGAGAGAGGGTGGAAGGGGGGCAGAGCTGGGCTGTGGCTGGAGGGGCAGTCATGGAGATGGTCCTGCTGTTATGTAACAGGGGCAGTGACCCTCCTCACTGCAGAGAGGAGAGAGCCAGCCTCTACCACAACCACAGAGCTCTTTACATAAGCCCCCCCCCCCCCCCCCCCCCCTCCTGTCAGCGCTGCTGGGACTTCACCCTTCGGATTTGATGACAGTCCGAAAAGGCCCCGTTATCTTGCTCCTGTTCTCAGGCAGGTGAAGTGGAGGTGACACTGTTTCTCTAAGAAGCTCTGGGCATGCTGCAGTGCACCTCAGTGTGCATGCTAATCAGGCCCAGTCCCTGACCAGGAAACGCCGCCTCTTTCTCCCTGTGGTGGTGCTGTTCCTCTGGGCCGCACAGAGTTCTCCCGGACAGACATTTAGAGAGTGTTAGTCCTAAATGTCCAGTACTCTTATCAAAGCCATTATGGTGAATGACAAAGTGTGTGTGTGGTTCTGAACCCACACCTGTATGTCAGAATCCCCCAGCAGAGCCACTGTTCTAGTTGGAGAGCAACCAGGTGCATGCTGGGACAGCAGAGATCCTGGCCAAGCTTGTGTGTGTGTGTGTGTGTCTTGGCAGATTGCCAGACCTCTGTTATCCTGCAGAGAGAGGGAACTGACCGTGGAACCGGGGTTAGGGTTAGGGAACCTGCCCCTCACACCCCCCACATAGAGGGGAACCTGGCCCTCACACCCCCCACATAGAGGGGGAACCTGCCCCTCACACCCCCCACATAGAGGGGAACCTGGCCCTCACACCCCCCACATAGAGGAGGGGAACCTGGCCCTCACACCCCCCACATAGAGGAGGGGAACCTGGCCCTCACACACCCGTACATAGAGATCTCTGAGGAACACACAGCCCACACTGGAAGCAGAAGAATTCAGACCCTGTCCCAAGTAACTGAGTAACAGTAACTGAATTGCAATGAGATGATGGGATTTCAATGAGAGCATTAAGGGGTTTTCTTAAATCATGCAGCGACACAATCTTTCTGTACATTGGAGGGACTGCTTCTAATAATCTAGCAGTATAATGTTGAGATGATATATACTGAATCACACTCCATCCAATAACATCCGACTGAGAGGACATGGGTCCTCACTGCCTCGTCTGCTAGAGGACTGCAGAGGCAGGAGAGAGGAGAAGCACAAGAAAGATTTAAGGCAGGAGAGAGAAATGAGAGGAGAGGCAGGATAGAGAGAGGAGATGCAGGAGAAAGAGAGGCAGGAGAGAGAAGAGGCAGGATAGAGAGAGAAGAGAGGCAGGATAGAGAGAGGAGATGCAGGAGAGAGAGAGGCAGGAGAGAGATAGGAGAGGCAGGATAGAGAGAGGAGATGCAGGAGAGAGAGGAGAGGCAGGAGAGAGAGAGGCAGGAGAGAGATAGGAGAGAGAGGAGAGGCAGGATAGAGAGAGGAGATGCAGGAGAGAGAGGAGAGGCAGGAGAGTGATAGGAGAGGAGAGGCAGGAGAGAGAAGACAGGCAGGATAGAGAGAGAAGATGCAGGAGAGAGAGAAGAGAGGCAGGATAGAGGAGATGCAGTAGAGAGAGAGGCAGGAGAGAGACAGGAGAGAGAGAAAAGAGGCAGGATAGATAGAGAGAGAAGAGATTCAGCAGAGGCAGGAGAGAGAGACCGGAGAGGAAGGCAGAGTGAGAGGCAGGAGAGAGAGAGGCCCCTGTACGTAGAGCTTGTTTGGAGACCTCATCCAGCTCCTCACTGCAGCACCCCTGCACTGTGGCATCAGTATTCCAACCCCGTTCCCATGGACACCACGTTCCCTGGGCTGGCAAACCTGGCCTTCCTGCAGCACTCTCAACTGCCACCAGAGGGCAGAAGGACTCGTGCTCTCCTCCCCAGCCCGGCCCTCCTCTCCCTGAGCCCTGTCTGCTGTCTGGCACTTTGACTCTTTTTGAATCTTTTTGAGAGGAGGCCAACCGTTTTTTTTTCTCTCTCCCCATATTGCGTGTTACAACTTGTTCAAGCAGTATTGTGACAGTTCTCTCACGTGTCCTGACTCACCCCTACATGGTGGTTGTTAGTTGCATTTCCAGTAACAAAGCATCTAATTATTGTCATCGACTGACAATGCTGGTTTCTCCTCTCAGAGAACAGATTCTGGCGTTTTGTCGTCGTGGCGTCAGGGGAGAGAAGCCTGGGTAGCTCTCTTGAGTCAAGCAACTCTCCATGACCCAGAAATAACCCAGGGTTAGCACAGTCAGCAACTGCTCTCTGGTCAGCACAAACAGGAGGCCACATCTCTCTCTCCCTCTCGCTCTCTCCCTACCCCCCCCCTCTCTCACACACACAAACAACATCCATTTCAAGCATTGGCGCTAACCTGTTAGAGCAGCTCTTCAACACAGCTCCTTCCCTACCCAGGTTTCTTTGACTCCTCCTCCATCCCGTCCTCCTCTATCCTGTCCTCCTCCATCCTCTCCTCCTCCGCCTACATCCCCTCTTCCTCCTCCTCCTGCATCCCCTCTTCCTCCTCTCCTCCTCCTGCATCCTCTCTTCCTCCTCTCCTCCTCCTGCATCCTCTCTTCCTCCTTCTCCTCTCCTCCTCCATCCTCCTCCAGCCTCTCCTCCTCCATCCTCTCCTCCTCCAGCCTCTCCTCCTCCAGCCTCTCCTCCTCCAGCCTCTCCTCCTCCAGGACTGGGTTCAGCGTCCTCTCCTCCCGATCTGGCTGTTTGGGGACGGATGAGAGTGGGGACTTCAGGAGGCGTCCTTGGGGGCCCCAGAGCCCCCAAGGACGGGGGACAGCTGAAGCAGAACCCTGCTTCAGGAAGTCAGACATGGGGGACAGCTGAAGCAGAGCCCTGCTTCAGGAAGTCAGACATGGGGGACAGCTGAAGCAGAGCCCTGCTTCAGGAAGTCAGACATGGGGGACAGCTGAAGCAGAGCCCTGCTTCAGGAAGTCAGACATGGGGGACAGCTGGTTTGATGTGGGGTTTGTAACCTGGGAGACCGCCGTACAGACCGAGACTACTTCAGAGGTTCTGCTCCTGGTGTTACGAGCCAGAAGGGGACAGTCTGTTCCTCTGGTCTTGTCTCCTCAGCCTCCCTGCTCCACCCCCCCCTCCCTCCCTCCCCCGCCTCCCCCCTCTGGTACTGTGATCACACAGCACTGCAGACACACCAGGCACTTTGATCACCACACCAGGAGAGAGAGAGGAAAAGGGAATGAGAGAGAGAGGGATTGAGGGAAAGAGGCAGGGAAGGAGAGGGAGAGAGAGGGAGAGAGAGGGTCACACACTGAGGGACATCCAGTAAGAAGATAATTCCTGTGCACACTGAACACACACACATACACAACACACAAACACACACACACAGAAATCTTTTTCTCAATTCCTCCTCGTGCTCCAGAAATGACACCCTGCACCCTGTATCCAAGCAACCAAGCATGGAACGTCAGCCTATGAGAGGCGTGTGGAGCTGGAACAGAAAGGCAGTGCTTCATGAATGGAGCTAGCATTAGCATTAGAGTCAGCTTTAGTGTTAGCATTAGAGTTAGCGTCAGCATTAGCGCCGAGCACATTCCAGCTCTCACAGTGACATCACCACGGAATGTTCGTCAGACTGCCAGGAACTGGTTCTGCCTCTTCAAGGGCATGACTGCTCACTCCAGACCCCTGCTGAGAGGACGGGGGGGACTGCCCACTCCAGACCCCAGCCCCCTGCTGAGAGGACGGGGTAGACTGCCCACTCCAGACCCCTGCTGAGAGGACGAGGGGGACTGCTCACTCCAGACCCCAGACCCCTGCTGAGAGGACGGGGTAGACTGCCCACTCCAGCCCCCTGCTGAGAGGGAGGACTGTAGGAGCCACAGAGTCTTCTCGTAACAAGCTCATTAAGAGTGTTGGGGCACAGAAGAGTCTTCCTCCCTCCTTCCCCTCCGCCTGCCCCTTCTCCTCCCCTCTTCCCTCCTCCTCCCCCGCTCCATCCATTCATCCTTCCTCTCCTCCTCCCCCTCTCCTCCTCTGTCCTCTCCTCCATCTCTCCATCCTTCCTCTCCTCCTCCCCCACTCCTCCCCTCCTCCATCCTTCCTCTCATCCTCACACTCAGAGACTTATTTTCTTCACCTGCTCCTGCCCCCCTTTATCTCTCTCTTTTTCCCTCTCCCTTTTTTCTGTCTTTCAAAATCCATGAGCCTGAAAGACAGGAAGAGCTGTTGACATCACTGCAACCTAATTGACAGTGTGATGGTGTCCGTCCACCCCAGAGTTCCTCCTCACCGCAGGGGTGCAGAGGAGGGGGGAGGGAAGAGGGGAGGAGAAGGGGCAGGCAGGCGGAGGTTGAATGTGGGGTTGAAGATGTGGATGAAGCGGGGATGAGGCTGGGTCAGGCCGGGTCTGCAGCTAAACATATTAAAGTGACATATTAAAGTGACATATTAAAGTGACTGGCTAGCAAAGGCTAGATGTTTCTTTATGCCGATGTCAGTCTCTCCAGACGCTCCTCCTCTGAGCTTCATACAGCCCAACCTTGGAAACGGCCTACTGGTTATGAATTCTGAATAATAAAAAAAAAAAGTGCTGTACATTAAAAGCACTATTCGTACAGAGTGCTTCGTTGACATATTCCATCCATAAATTTATGGCTTTTGTGAGTGAAGTCAGATAACGGTGAATTGAGATCTCAGCACTTTGACAGAAGCAGTTGGAGTTCCCTCCTGGTGATGAAAGCGCTGGCCTCCTAACTTGACTGGTCAGAGACACTTCAGGGTGTCACCAGGACACATGAGGTTCTCGTTCTCGTCACACAATTTTGTCCTTCGAAAACAAGTCCGACAGGTCACACACTTAAACTCGTTACTCTCAGTTGCTCTCTCTCTCTCACACACACACAGTCACTCTTACACTCTCTCTCACACACACACAGACACTCTTACACTCTCTCTCTGACACACACTCACCTTCTTCCAGCCCAGGCAGAGCGGTTCATTAGGCCCGGTGATGGGAGGTGTCAGATGCAGTGCAACACAGACAGACCTGGAGAGACGGTTCTGCTGTTATTAAATACCTGGGTTCCTTCCTATAGACAGGTACCCAACTAAGCATGGGCCGGTTATCGCTTTCAACGTATACCGCGGTAAGTCAGGGTTTCAATAGGCCTACCTCTCTCATTTTCCGTTATACCGTTGCTGCGGTATGAGCTGTTTTTTTATGTCTCATCAAAGTGCAGGAATCCCTCAGGTTTTAAGCAGAGGAGAAAGTGACCCTCCGGTTGTAACAAGTTAAGAGAGTTAGCGTGTTTAGCACTGGTGAAATAAACTTTAAACAGTACTATTGGCATACTACTGACTGAGGCAGATAACACGGCTAATTAACTAGCTAGCATCAGCTAGTTTCAAGTTAGCCTACGTCACACCAGAGCCATGGAAAAATATTTGTCTGGGGAAGAGCAGATTAGCCTACTACAGGTCTATCAAATCTCAGGCATTTTCTGTGAGACTCACACATTTCAACGATTTCTCAGCGCAGATTTCTTCGGAGTTGATAGTTGTCTCGAGTTATACAGAGTTAAAAACCAGACAATAAGATACATGATATGGTAATCTCACGTCAAACTTTTGATAAAACTTGAGAGCCCTGCTATTCAATTTCAGCGATTTAGTACAAACATTTGGGCTTAGACATTTAGCTGATCGTATATACTTTTATTTAAGTCTTCCACTGTTTTTCTTTTTAGTAAAAAAAACTACAACTAAGAATTTAACTATTCAACTGCTCTTCAAACTATTTTATATGTTGCTTAAAATTAAAATATAGTGTTCAACCAAAATATTTTTGAGCTGTAATCGCAATACCGTGATACCATGAAACCGTGGAATTTTTTCTCAAGGTTATCATACCGTCAAAATCTGATACCGGCCCATGCCTATCCCCAACAGCATCGTCCTGACGGTTTCATCTTCTGAATCCTCCTCAGTGCTTTACAAAAAAAGTACAAAACATTTCCACAAACAAGACTGTGATGAACGACACACACACACTCTTAAACACACACACACACTCTTAAACACACACACACACACTCCCGAAGCACCAGGCTGGTGTGTGTGTGTGTGTGGAAAGTTAGAGACACACTCAGAGACGACTTAATTTGTTCCCGTAGGGTTTGTATTTTATTCTTCAGGGTTTGATGCATCCAAGTGATGAAGGATCGTTCGGTTTTGGCACCTTTAAAGATTTCATTTTCAATTTGAACAACACGTTGAAAATCAAAAGAAAGAAAGAAATGACTAAGGCTGTGTGAATTTGAAAAATTAAATAAATACATACATACATATATATATTTGTATATTCATAAAGAAAGAAACCAATCCATTAAAAAGCAATTTTGTTCAATGTAGATTGTTTGGTTTGTTTCGTAAAAGCATAAAAGATAAAATGACGTAAATAAATAAACAAAAACATACGAGAAAAGTACACATGAAAACATTAATATTTTAAACGTTAGTGTCTTCGCTTTTTTCCCCTTAATAATAATCATTATCCTTTAAAACTTAAGTTTCTCAAGAGCAGATTCGCTGTAATTTTATAGCATGCATTTAATTTCTGAAATTGTGAGTCATTTAACTTCTCTTGTTACTATTTCATATTTAACTTGTTACTTTTTCTCAAGTTTTTGTTTTGTGTTTGGTGCCCTCTTCCTCTCCCCTCCTTCCTTCCTTTCTTGGAAGTCGAGTCATTAGTCTTTATCGTCTCGTCCACTTCGACCCCTGATTGGTTGTTCCTGTTGAGGGGGTTCAACGTTTCCGTGACGACAACCCCCCTCCCCCTCCCACAAAAAGAAAGCGAATAAGGGGACTCAGAAAAAGGCGAGAAGGTTCTATTAAAAGAATAGATATTTTTCTATTGTCTGGTCTGCATGTGTGTCTTGTTGACGTCAGCAGCTCGGTGATGGAACACCAGTCGCTCGTCCTTCCAGCAGATCTTAAAGAGTCCTTTCTCATGTTACCAACAGCTTGAGTTTACTTGTTTGTTTTTTTGCTTCAGTAAAGTCTGTATCTCTTGATTATTAACTTAATTTATTTATAAAAAGTAATACATATATATATATATAGTACCTTTGTTAGAGTTGACAGATTGGGCTAATTCTTACCAAATCCCAAAACTGCAACCGTTCACAGTTTTAATGCAAAAAGTAAAGAGATGAGATGGATAAATATGGCTACAACTACGGAGGGGGGAGAGGGAGGTGAAGGGGGAGGTGAAGGGGGGAGGGGGAGGTGAAGGGGGGAGGGGGACGTGAGGAGGGGAGGAGGGAGGGGCAGCTTGATTAGTTTCTCCATCCAAACTGTGGGGTCAAGCCAAAATAATGTCATGAAATAATGGCTTAAATCTTTTGAATGCACCCCTCCCCTGCAGTTCCCACCTCCTCACTCACCCCGGCAGAAACTCTCTCTCTCTCCAGACACCCTGTTCCCCCAGCTCCACCCCCTCCCCCCCCCCGACAGACACTCCCCACGCCCGCTAAAACACTGGAAGATGGGAAAATCATGCAGCGGAGCAAAAAAAAAAGATCCTCAATCTGGATAAACAGGGTCTCTGCCCTCGGACCCTGTGGTGTGTCGGACAGCCAGGGAGGCGGGGGTTTCCCTGGGTCTCCCCAGCGCCCCCCCCACCACCCCCTCCCCCCCCGGACAGAGCTCACACAGGTGTTGTGCGGCTCACACAGGTGTGGTGCGGCGGTTGGCTGTGTTGGTTGAGTCTTTCAGGTCCTTGGGGATGCAGTTGTGGACCTGCAGGAAGCCGGGGTCCCTCTCTGAGTTGTAGGTGGCGGTGGGCGTCCCGCTGGACTTGAGGGTGTCCCTGGGGAGCGTGTACATGGAGATCTCGGTGGAGGGCAGCGCGGCGAAGCCCTTCAGCCCCACGGGGGAGGCGTCCCGGGAGGGGGAGGGGTCCGTGGAGCGGGACGAGGACCGCGAGCGCCGCCGGTAGCGGTAGCGGTAACTGGGGATGCGGGTGATGGCTGATCCCTGGAGGTAGTCGGCCGCCTGGGCGCCCACGCGGAGCTGCCGGTGCCGGTCGATGAACATGTGCACGGCCAGCACGCCCACCATCTCGGCCATGATGAAGGAGAGCGCGCCGAAGTAGAAGGACCAGCCGTACGAGTAGCTGTTTTTCTTGCTGTCGCTCTTGGACGGGTCGCCCGCGTTGGCCGATATGTAGACAATGATGCCGATGATGTTGCTGAGGCCTGGGGGAGGAGGGGGGGGGGAGGAGGGGGGGGGAGGAGGGGGGGGGGGAGGAGGGGGAGAGGGAATAAAGAGTGTGTGTGAGTATGGATTCATCCCCTGAGGCAGATCCTTGGACTGCAACCTAACATGATTTAATCTGGGGTCAGGTCCTAGTCTGGGGTCAAATCCTAGTCTTGGGTCAAATCCTAGTCTGTGGTCAAGTCCTAGTCTGGGGTCAAGTCCTAGTCTTGGATCAAATCCTAGTCTGGGGTCAAATCCTAGTCTTGGGTCAAATCCTAGTCTGGGGTCAAGTCCTAGTCTGGGGTCAAATCCTAATCTGGGGTCAAGTCCTAGTCTATGTATAAATACACCACATAGTTTGACTGCTTGCTTTAGTCACACAGTCAGGAATGCGTGACAGGGCGTGGCCGCGGTGATGGATCATTGGGAATGTATGTCAGGGACACCGTATTTTTAGAGTTGACTCCCTGTGGATAACTTTCAGCCTAGCAACGCCTAGAGTCAGGAGGAGATAGGAGCAGAGAAAGGAGGAAGAATGGAAGGGAGACAGTGTGTCTGCAGTACTGCAGACGGCCAGGAGACAGTGTGTCTGCAGTACTGCAGACGGCCAGGAGACAGTGTGTCTGCAGTACTGCAGACGGCCAGGAGACAGTGTGTCTGCAGTACTGCAGACGGCCAGGAGACAGTGTGTCTGCAGTACTGCAGACGGCCAGCAGGGCAGAGCAGGATGTTCTCTGTCGCTGCACAGCTCTGCTGTGTGTTCCTGTACGGCGACATGATGAACGCTGTCTCTCTCTGTGTGTGTGTGTGTATAAGTGTGTCTCTGTGTGTCTCTGTGTGTGTGTGTGTGTGTATAAGTGTGTCTGTCTGTGTGGGTGTGTGTTGCTCAGCTCACCTGCAGACACAAAGAAGATGCCAGCGCTGAGGATGATGTTGTGGCGTGACTTGTAGAACTCGCTGGCGGCGACACACAGACCTCCCATGAAGAGCAGGATCACACTGAGGATGGGGAAGATACTGGAGGCTCTCACCGCACCTGGGGGAGGGAGGGGGGGAGGGAGGAGGGGAGGGGAGGGGGGAGGGGAGGGGGGAGGGGAGGGAGGGGGGGGGGGGGAGGGAGGGGGGAGGGGGAGGGAGGGGGGGGAGGGAGGGGAGAGGGGGAGGGGAGTTGAGAAACGTATGGAAAGAGTTAGTATAAAAAGCAGGAAAATGCGGAGGACAGGAGGAAGGGGAGAGAGAGGAAGAAAGAAGACAGGAGAGAGAGGAAGAAAGAGAACAAGCAGGTTCAATCTCAGTTTGCTAACTGAGATGATCGGTTTGCGTGAGAAGAGGAGTGTGACCGCCGGGTTCGAATCCCCCCGTGTGTGTGGTGCCCCTCAGAACAGCGCTGATCCAGGAGCAGAGGAACCTTCTGACTGGACCTGACAGACCAGGCCTGGTGCTGCTTCTGACTGGACCTGACAGACCAGGCCTGCTGCTGCTTCTGACCTGCACCTGACAGACCAGGCCTGCTGCTGCTTCTGACTGGACCTGACAGACCTGGCCTGGTGCTGCTTCTGACGTCTGTTCATCCTTCTGTCCATTTCACCCCCCTCCCCCTCCTCACCTCTCCTCTCCCCCTAACCCCCCCTCCCCCTCCTCACCTCACCTCTCCTCTACCCCTAACCCCCCCTCCCCCTCCTTCATCTCTCCTCATCCTGTTTAACATGCACACTTAAACTTTCATCAGGCTGGTTAAATTTTCACCACTTCACTTGGTCTGCTGGCTCAGCACCTCCCTGTCTCTCTGCTGAAGTGCTGACCCAGCCTGGAGGTATTAGACCAGGCTGGAGGTATAGGCCCCAGGCTGGAGGTATAGACCCAGGCTGGTGGTATAGACCCAGCCTGGTGGTATAGACCCAGCCTGGTGGTATAGACCCAGTCTGGAGGTATAGACCCAGTCTGGTGGTATATAGACCCAGGCTGGTGGTATAGACCCAGTCTGGAGGTATAGACCCAGGCTGGAGGTATAGACCCAGCCTGGTGGTATATAGACCCAGGCTGGTGGTATAGACCCAGTCTGGAGGTATAGACCCAGGCTGGTGGTATAGACCCAAGCTGGTGGTATAGACCCAGGCCTGGTGGTATATAGACCCAAGCTGGTGGTATAGACCCAGCCTGGTGGTATATAGACCCAGGCTGGTGGTATAGACCCAGCCTGGTGGTATAGGACCCAAGGCTGGAGGTATAGACCCAGCCTGGAGGTATAGACCCAGCCTGGGGTATAGACCCAGCCTGGAGGTATAGACCCATTCTGGAGGTATAGACCCAGCCTGGAGGTATAGACCCATTCTGGAGGTATAGACCCAGCCTGGAGGTATAGACCCAGCTGGAGGTATAGACCCAGCCTGGAGGTATAGACCCATTCTGGAGGTATAGACCCAGTCTGGAGGTATAGACCCAGCCTGGAGGTATAGACCCAGCCTGGAGGTATAGACCCAGGCTGGAGGTATAGACCCAAGCTGGAGGTACAGGTCAGGACTGACAGACAGACAGACAGAACAGTTTACCCAGTCAGTGAACCAGCCAGCCAGCCTGTCATCACTTCCCCTCCGCTGGCTCTGCAGTAACCACCGTCCAGCAGCACAGACACTGTCTCTCTCTGCAGCACAGACACTGTCTCTCTCTGTGGCACAGACACTGTCTCTCCTCTGCGGCATAGACACTGTCTCTCTCTGCAGCACAGACACTGTCTCTCTCTGCAGCACAGACACTGTCTCTCTCTACAGCACAGACACTGTCTCTCTCTGCAGCACAGACACTGTCTCTCTCTGCAGCACAGACACTGTCTCTCACTGCAGCACAGACACTGTCTCTCTCTACAGCACAGACACTGTCTCTCTCTGCAGCACAGACACTGTCTCTCTCTGCAGCACAGACACTGTCTCTCTCTGCAGCACAGACACTGTCTCTCTCTACAGCACAGACACTGTCTCTCTCTGCAGCACAGACACTGTCTCTCTCTGCAGCACAGACACTGTCTCTCTCTGCAGCACAGACACTGTCTCTCTCTGCAGCACCGACACTGACACTGGAAAAAAAAACTTTCTTTCTTCTTGCAAAGTTGATAATATACTTATCCAAATTTCAGCCAATCTGTAGTGTTGACTATAACGCACTACTTCAAACGCTGACTGTAACAAGTGAATGCACCTGTCAGTCACAGTGATCTCCTAGCTACAGCCAACCCGGGCCCAGGGGCAGAGCATCGACCACCCCTCTCAACAACTCATTGCTCACTGCTAACGCTATCGAGCATAGGATGTATTAAAAAAAACTGTCAGTGCAGATGGTTCCCAAATTTTCTCCCCACCACTTTTGGACCTGTGGAGCCACCTCTGATGTCCACAACTGGGAGGGTCTTCTCTCTCCCCCGTCTCTCTCCCCCGTCTCTCTCCCCCCTCTCTCTCTGAGTGGTAGACCCCCCGCTGGCTCACAGACATGCATATGAGCTCCTCTCCACATGATGAACAGCAGTCTCACTGCCTGCTCATCTGTTCTCCAGCTCTCTCTTCGGTGTCTCCCTCCCTCCTCCTCCCTCCCTCCCTCCCTCCCTCCCTCTCCTCCCTCCCTCCCTCCCTCCCTCCCTCCCTCCCTCCCTCCCTCCCTCCCTCTCCTCCCTCCCTCCCTCTCTCCCTCCCTCCCTCTCCTCCCTGCCTCCCTCCCCAGCATGTCCTCTGTGTTCTGTTTTCCTTTCTCTCTAAACTGTCGTTCCGTCTGAGTTAGAGAGGATGTCTGCAGTTTGGGAGAGCTCTCCCTGTTCTTCTTTCCACCTCTCCCCCTCCCCCCCTCAGCTTTACCCTTCACCTCCCTCTCCCCCTCTCCCCCCTCGCTCTCCCCCCACCCTCTCTCCTTGTCGTCCTCCTCTGAGCAGAGGGACTTGCGTGGTATAAAGTTACAGGTGGCAGGGTGTTTAAATATTAAACTGTCCAGAGACGTGGGCCCTCTTTCCCCATCCCTCCATCCTGGCCACAGTTAACCCTGGCGATATCGACGTGAGCCGACACAGCCCATTACCTGGGAGAGGTAACCAGAGCCTTCTCTCATCCATCAGCTGCATCTCCGCAGGCAGAAGCAGGGGGAGGTCCCGGCCAAATCTATTGATTGTTGACGGTGAGAGTGTTTAATGGTTTCGGCTCTCAAGGTGACGTTGTGGGGGAAAGTAATAGGACCAGACTATGTTACTGGGCAGGCCTGCCCATAGAGGGAGGACAGAGGGCCACGCTTAGCATCAGGGTTTTAGCTGAATCATTGAGCTTGACTTGTCTTGGAGACGGGAGGTCGATAGTCGTTGGGTGAAAGATGCCGTGCTGTGTAAAAAGAGAAGCTTTCGACATCGTTAATTGGCGGTTGACGGTGTCGTTTTCATCAAAAGATGAAAACAATTCTTTTGTCAAAGGAACAACAGCTCCTTGTTCCTCGGTGCGGGTAGATTCCACACGCCGGGGCAACCGTGACAGCGGGGTTGTGTTCGCGAGGCGGGATCTCCAGCGCGCTCGCGTCGGCGGTGAGACCGGAGCGGAGAGCCCTCAGCGTTTCTCCAGTCCTCATGTATTCCAGCATCCATGCATGGCAGCGCTCTCAAACATGCAGTGACCTTTGCGGTGACCTCCCAGAATGCAATGCGGCGGGGGCGGGCTGCCAAGTGCCGCTGGGTTTGGCTGACCACGCTGCACCTCCGGAGAACGGCCGGCGTCCCTGGAGGTTCTTCATGCCGGAATGTTCTCAGCTCTACTACTGATATTGAACATGTCAGGGAAGGTTCACATTCAGTATGTATGAAATTCAGACAAGCGCTACTCAGAGTGCTTCATGTGTTACAGTGAGACTGGAGGGGAGAGAGAGAGAGAGAGAGAGTGAAAGAGAGAGAGGGAGAGAGGTGTAGACCCTGAGAGAGAAAGGCAGGTAGAGATAGAGACAGAGAGAGAAGTAGAGAGAGAGACAGAGAGAGACAGAGAGAGAGGTAGAGAGAGAGGTAGAGAGAGAGAGACAGCGAGAGAAGTAGAGAGAGACAGAGAGAGAGGTAGAGAGAGTAGAGAGAGAGAGACAGAGAGAGGTAGAGAGAGAGATTGACAGAGAGAGAGTGGTAGAGGTAGAGAGACAGAGAGAGAGAGGTGAAGACCCTGAGAGGCAGACAGAGTGATAACCATGCCCCCAGGCAGGGAGGGCCCCTGCAGCACTAACCCGGAGACCCCGTCACCCAAAACAGGGAGATTCACATCTTCTCCTCCCATGTTGGAGGGTCCTAACACATCTCTGGGTCCTGCCTGCAGGGGTATGTTTTGAACATGCAGCTCCCAAGGGGAGGAACAGACTCACACACACACACAGGCTTATACACACACACACACACAGACACACTAAGGAGGTGGTTCAGCTCCTGTGGAGGATAGGCTGGAAGGACTAGAAAGGCTTCTTGGAGGGAGAGTTCAGTATGATATGTTACATGCTCCAGGGGACTGCAGTAAGACTCTGGAATACCATTTCTTCTGCAGAATGTGTGTGTGTGGGTCTGTGTGTGCATGTGAGTGTGTGTGTGCATGTGAGTGTGTGTGTGTGGTGGTGGGTCTGTGTGTGCTTGTGAGTGTGTGTGTGCATCTGTGTGTGTGTGGGTCTGTGTGTGCTTGTGAGTGTGTGCATCTGTGTGTGTGTGTGTCTGTGTGTGAGTGTGTGTCCCCGTGGTGGTGGGTCTGTGTGTGAGTGTGTGTGTGTGCATCTGTGGTGGTGGGTTGGGGTGTAGGTGTGTGTCCCCATGGTGGTGGGTTGGGGTGTAGGTGTGTGTCCCCGTGGTGGTGGGTTGGGGTGTAGGTGTGTGTCCCCGTGGTGGTGGGTTGGGGTGTAGGTGTGTGTCCCCGTGGTGGTGTGTTGGGGTGTAGGTGTGTGGTCCCCGTGGTGGTGGGTTGGGGTGTAGGTGTGTGTCCCCGTGGTGGTGGGTTGGGGTGTAGGTGTGTGTCCCCGTGGTGGTATGTTGGGGTGTAGGTGTGTGTCCCCGTGGTGGTGGGTTGGGGTGTAGGTGTGTGTCCCCGTGGTGGTGGGTTGGGGTGTAGGTGTGTGTCCCCGTGGTGGTGGTCGGGGTGTAGGTGTGACTTTCTATTACAACATGGAAGCACAATTACAGTTATTTTTGCTGCTGCTCAACAAAGACGTTTCCAAAGCAACGGAAAGTCAGCAGAGTTGTCGCCAGTCGCTAGATTCTTTGTCGCTAGGGAAGGTAAAAAGTCGCTAAATCTAGCTGGCCTGGAGAGTGTTCCTCTGAGGAGGGTGGGGGGGCTGGTGACTGTCGTGTGGAGGGTGCGATTGCTGGCCGGGTGGAGTGGGGCACGGTGCGTGGCTGGGTGGAGAGGGCGTGTGCTGCGTGGGTGGAGGGGCGGTGCTGGCTGGGTGGAGGGGCGGTGCTGGCTGGGTGGAGGGGCGGTGCTGGCTGGGTGGAGGGGGTGGTGCTGGCTGGGTGGAGGCTTTCTCCTTTCTGCTAACAGTCGAGGACAACGGCGACCTCGGAGGAGTGGAGGCTTCAGAAGGCTTCTCACAGGCGGCTCACATGAAAGGGGCCGAGCGTAATCACACTCACACACACACACACACACACTGGGCTCGCACACACACACACACGCGCGCTGGGGAGCACAGTGATTAGCCACCAGGTCATCGTTTTGATTTGGGTCGAGGTCATAAACACTAAGCGCATCCCTCGCCACCTATCTAACTGCCTGCCTGCCTGCCTGTCTGCCTGTCTCCCTGCCTGCCTGTCTCCCTGCCTGTCTGCCTGTCCTGTCTGCCTGTCTGTCTGTTTGTTTATCTATCTATCTATCTGTCTGTCTGTCTGTCTGTCTGTCTGTTTATCTATCTGTCTGTCTGTCTGCCTGTCTCCCTGCTGCCTGCCTGCCTGTCTGCCTGTCTGTCTGTCTGCCTGTCTGTCTGTTTGTTTATATCTGTCTGTCTGTCTGTCTGTCTGTCTGCTGAGTGGCAGCATGTGCACCATGTCGGCACCACTTCTGAAAACAGGCTGACCCTGTTCTAAAAACAAACACGCCTAAACACAGCCCCGCACGGAGTTACCATGGAAGACACCCTTCAAACACTCTGACACCACACACGTACAGAACACACTGTGGTGCCGGGGACTCACCGGTAAATCATCCTCACACACACTGACATGAATATGCAAAGAGTTTGCTTGACAACAGCATCTCTCTGAACCGTCTCCCTCCCCCCATCCCTCCCTCCCTCCCTCTCTCTCTCTCTCTCTCTCTCCCTCTCTCTCTCTCTCTCTCTCTCTCTCCGTCTCTCTCTCTTTCTCATTGACAGCATTGAGAGGAAATTAGCATGGACTCTTAATCAGCCTCCCCCAGCCGTGAATGTGCTGATGTGAAGGACAGGGCCATGCTAATCAGGTGCCTCAGCTTCCAGGCCCATTGATTTAATACTACAAACGCTTATTAATCTCACCTCACCCCAGCTCTCTTACCCCAGCCCAGCTCTCTTACCCCAGCTCTCTTACCCCAGCTCACTTACCCCACCTCTCTTACCCCAGCTCTCTTACCCCAGCTCTCCTACTCCAACTATCTTACCCCAGCTCTCTTACCCCAGCTCTCTTACCCCAGCTCACTTACCCCACCTCTCTTACCCCAGCTCACTTACCCCACCTCTCTTACCCCAGCTCTCTTACCGCAGCTGTCTTACCCCAGCTCACTTACCCCAGCTCTCTTACCCCAGCTCACTTACCCCAGCTCACTTACCCAGCTCTCTTACCCCAGCTCTCTTACCCCAGCTCACTTACCCCACCTCTCTTACCCCAGCTCACTTACCCCACCTCTCTTACCCCAGCTCTCTTACCCCAGCTCACTTACCCCAGCTCTCTTACCCCAGCTCACTTACCCCAGCTCACTTACCCCAGCTCTCTTACGCCACCTCTCTTACCCCAGCTCACTTACCCCACCTCTCTTACCCCAGCTCACTTACCCCAGCTCACTTAGACCCACTCACACACTCAAACACATCCAGCCAGGCACGCACGCTGGGTCAAGTCCGTAGAGAGACACAGTGGATGATAGAGCGGTATTCAGTAGGACACAGTGCATCGCTCACACTGTGTCCTACTGAATACCGCTCTATCATATTACCAAAACACCTCCCACAGTAAAATCCCAAATCCACAGTCTACGCTCACACACACACACACACACACACACACACACACACACACAGAAGGGTCACTGGAGCGTGGAGCGTGTATAAGAATCCCTGCACACTGAAGTCGCTTCACATGACAGCCCTGCTCAGACAATTAAAGGTTCCCCCCACAGAACACATTTCAATGACTGTAATTACCCTCCACTCCACTGGTGATGTCCCCAGAGATCAGGCCTGCCCGTCTGCATGACAACATGGCTCCCCGCTAGCTTAGCACAGGCTAGCCACCAGGAATCAGGGTGCTAGCTTAGCACAGGAACATGCCATCATTAGCGGAAGCAGGGCTAATATATATCTTCGCTAACACTTACTGTAAACATTGCTTACGTGCTTGTGCTAAGCTAAATGAAGCTACAACGACACACTAACTTGTGGGAGAGAAACAGTGAGGCTCTGCCAGGCCTCCTTAGCGCAGACCATGCAGTGTTCTAGCATTTGTGTGTGCTAATATGTGCATGTGTTTGTTTATCAGTCGATAGATGTTTGTCGCATGGGCCATCATCTTGGAATTAGCTGCCAACCTCCGATGGGACACTTAAAGACCCATCCCTGGTGCCCCCTGGTGCCCCCTGGGTGTCCCCTGGTGCCCCCTAGTGCCCCCTGGTGTCCCCTGGTGCCCCCTGGGTGTCCCCTAGTGCCCCCTGGGTGTCCTGCCCCAGACCCATTGATTATGTGGGGCGGCGCAGGGCTGTGTGATGTGAACAGTGGATGTGTGTGTCTGAGGAATCCGGCTAAGCCAGTTCAGGCCAGAGTCCAGTGCACAGCCACACCCCTCAAGCCTCAACAGGATATGAGCCTTCAGCAGCTACAGACCCATAACACATTTTGACTGCTACTGGACATACATATAAACACACACTGACACACACACACACACACACCCATACATATAAACACACACAGACACACACACACACACACATCCATACATATAAACACACACAGACACACACACACACACCCATACATATAAACACACACTGACACACACACACACACACATACATACATATAAACACACACTGACACACACACACACACACATCCATACATATAAACACACACTGACACACACACACACACCCATACATATAAACACACACAGACACACACACACACACACACACCCATACATATAAACACACACTGACACACACACACACACACATCCATACATATAAACACACACAGACACACACACACACACCCATACATATAAACACACACTGACACACACACACACACACATCCATACATATAAACACACACTGACACACACACACACACCCATACATATAAACACGCACTGACACACACACACACATCCATACACACACACCCATACATATAAACACACACTGACACACACACACACATACATACACACACACCCATACATATAAACACACACTGACACACACACACACATCCATACACACACACCCATACATATAAACACACACTGACACACACACACACATCCATACATATAAACACACACTGACACACACACATCCACACACACATCCATACATATAAACACACACTGACACACACACACACACACATCCATACATATAAACACACACTGACACACATCCATACACACACACCCATACATATAAACACGCACAGACACACACACATCCATACATATAAACACACACAGACACACACACATCCATACATATAAACACACAAAGACACACACACACACACACATCCATACATATACACACACAAAGACACACACCTGTGCTTGTGTACCTTTCCTATCATCTGTGTAAAAGGGTTTCCTATGGATCTTAGTATTTCACTTCCTGCTACATTAGAGTCTTACATAAGAGGGCGTTTTCCTCCTCCTCCTCCTCCTCCTCCTCCCTCCACCTCTCTCTCTCTCTCTCCTCCTTCTTCTCCCCCTCTCTCTCCCCCTCCCTTCCTCTCCCTCTCTCCCTCCCCCCTCTCTCTCTCTCCCTCTCTCTCTCTCTCTCTCTCTCCCTCCCTCCCCCCCCCCTCTCTCTCTCTCTCTCCCTCCCTCCCTCTCTCTCTCTCTCTCTCTCTCTCTCTCTCTCTCTCTCTCTCTCTGTCTCTGTCTCTCTCCTCTCTCTCCATCAGCTGCTCAGGGCTGTGGAGCAGAGGATGATGGGAGCTCCGACACGCTGTACAGCACCCTGGCTCTGTTATATAACTGTGTGTGGTGTGTGTGTGTGTGTGGGGGGGGGGGGTGTGTGGGTGTATATGTTTGTGTGTGTGTGAACTGCTTTGCTACTGGGAAGCTGAGGTCTCACTGGTGTAAAGCAGCCTGCTACAGATATGTCTCAGTGTGTGTGTGGTGTGTGTTGTGTGTGTGTGTGTGCTTCCATGCGTGGATGTGTGTGTTTCTGTGTGCGTGGAGGTTGTCTGTGGGAGTTGTGCACTTTCCGTACATCATTTAGTGAGGTTGGAAAAGCTGCTAAGTTCTGTGCTGTCTGTGTGCTAGCTGTTCTGTGCTGTCTGTGTGCTAGCTGTTCTGTGCTGTCTGTGTGCTAGCTGTTCTGTGCTGTCTGTGTGCTAGCTGTTCTGTGCTGTCTGTGTGCTAGCTGTTCTGTGCTGTCTGTGTGCTAGCTGTTCTGCGCTGTCTGTGTGCTAGCTGTTCTGTGCTGTCTGTCGTGCTAGCTGTTCTGTGCTGTCTGTGTGCTAGCTGGTGCTGAGTACCAACGACTAGCGTGTTTGTGAAGTTCCTCCTGATCTGCTGCTGTAGAACGACCTCAGTCTTGTGTACCCTCTAAATGTCTCTCTCTCCCCCCCCTCTCTCTGCCTCTCTCCCTCTCTCTGTCTCTCCCTATGCCTCTCTCTCTCTATCTCGCTCCCCCCCCCTCTCTCACTCTGCCACTCTTTCTCTTTATGATCTCTCTCGGATTTTCACCTGAGGTGACATCACTGCTATTGTGTAACTGCTCGTCTCTCTCTCCCAGGTCAGAGACAGGCTCTCTCTCTCCCAGGTCAGAGACAGGCTCTCTCTCTCCCAGGTCAGAGACAGGCTCTCTCTCTCCCAGGTCAGAGACAGGCTCTCTCTCTCCCAGGTCAGAGACAGGCTCTCTCTCTCCCAGGTCAGAGACAGGCTCTCTCTCTCCCAGGTCAGAGACAGGCTCTCTCTCTCCCAGGTCAGAGACAGGCTATCTCTCTCCCAGGTCAGAGACAGGCTCTCTCTCTCCCAGGTCAGAGACAGGCTCTCTCTCTCCCAGGTCAGAGACAGGCTCTCTCTCTCCCAGGTCAGAGACAGGCTCTCTCTCTCCCAGGTCAGAGACAGGCTCTCTCTCTCCCAGGTCAGAGACAGGCTCTCTCTCTCCCAGGTCAGAGACAGGCTCTCTCTCTCCCAGGTCAGAGACAGGCTCTCTCTCTCCCAGGTCAGAGACAGGCTCTCTCTCTCCCAGGTCAGAGACAGGCTCTCTCTCTCCCAGGTCAGAGAAAGGCTCTCTCTCTCCCAGGTCAGAGACAGGCTCTCTCTCTCCCAGGTCAGAGACAGGCTCTCTCTCTCCCAGGTCAGAGACAGGCTCTCTCTCTCCCAGGTCAGAGACAGGCTCTCTCTCTCCCAGGTCAGAGACAGGCTCTCTCTCTCCCAGGTCAGAGACAGGCTCTCTCTCTCCCAGGTCAGAGACAGGCTCTCTCTCTCCCAGGTCAGAGACAGGCTCTCTCTCCCAGGTCAGAGACAGGCTCTCTCTCTCCCAGGTCAGAGACAGGCTCTCTCTCTCCAGGTCAGAGACAGGCTATCTCTCATCTTCTGGTCAGAAGTTTTAGGAAATACCCGTTGTGTGTTTAGCAAAGTTAAGTACAGTATGTATACACAGGGTTCTGTGTGTATTGATACACGGAATAATTCTGTGATAACTAGAGGAGAAACAGCTGTCACAGAGGAGAAACAGCTGTCACAGAGAGAGCTGTGTGACAGAGAGAGCTGTGTCACAGAGAGAGCTGTGTGACAGAGAGAGCTGTGTGACAGAGGAGAGCTGTGTCACAGAGAGAGCTGTGTGACAGAGAGAGCTGTGTCACAGAGAGAGCTGTGTGACAGAGAGAGCTGTGTGACAGAGAGAGCTGTGTGACAGAGAGAGCTGTGTCACAGAGAGAGCTGTGTGACAGAGAGAGCTGTGTGACAGAGAGAGCTGTGTGACAGAGAGAGCTGTGTCACAGAGAGAGCTGTGTGACAGAGAGAGCTGTGTGACAGAGAGAGCTGTGTGACAGAGAGAGCTGTGTGACAGAGAGAGCTGTGTCACAGAGAGAGGCTGTGTGACAGAGAGAGCTGTGTGACAGAGAGAGCTGTGTCACAGAGAGCATTATACTCTGATGTTGTGTTCACACTAAACGCTAAGCAAATTATTTGTGCGAATGAAGCGAATAAGAGCCAATCGCTAAGAGCCAACTGTTTTTTTATCCGTCGTCAACCATGTCCGAAATGACGACTGTAAACAAATATGAAGTAGTGTCGTACAGGAGAGGATGCCCACAGATATGGAAGCAAATCAGTGACATTATGTTTTTGAGTTTTAAATGGCATTGAATACTTCATATTGAAATTTAAACACCACAGAATTTGTTTATTTTGAATTAACCTCTTTAAAATTGAAATATCCGATCCAAAAAATTAAAGGTTAGGCAATTCAGTTTGCTCAAACTCGAAAGGTAAAATTCAGATCCAAAATATTAAGTAAAAAAAATAAAAGCTTCAGAAATAGATCACATTTCAGGCTGTTCAAATTTGAATGGTGAAATTCAGATCAAAACAATTTTATCTGAATTTCACCATCCGAATTTGGGCAGCCTGAATTTTGTTCTATTTCAATTTCTGATCTGATACTGTTCAAATTTGAGCAACCTGAATTTATGAACCTTGAGATTTACATTGAAATAAATTCAGATTTCAATTTTAAAGAAGTTAATTCAAAACCAACACATTTGGCGGTGTCTACATTTCTATATTAAGTATTCAATACCTTTCAAAATTCAAAACATGATGTCACTGATTTGCTTCCATACACAGACAGCTACAATACTCATCCCCTCCATTTCTTCTTAACAACGACAAGTATGTTGAATTAGGCTTTGAAATCGTGAGAAAATCAGCAGTCTTCTCTGCTTGAGACTGGGGGGGGGCGTGTCGCCTGAAGGAGCTGAAGCTCCGCCCCCTCGAATTTATTGAATTTAGCAACAACAGCAACACTAGCTAAATCAATTGCAGATATCAGAACAAGCCTACCTGCAGTCTCTGAGGGCCTCGTGTACGTACATTTGCAAACGTAGCGTTATTAGCGCCATGGCCAACCCGCGGATTGCGCATGCTGTGATACTTCAGTTTACGTCGTATTTACGAAACCTGCAGGTCATCGGGTAATCAGCGCCTTTCTCCGCCCACTATACCGTATAATGTACCGTACATTGCGAGCATTTAAACGGGCAATTGAATGGGCCTCCTCCTCCTTCTCACACACATACATACACATACATACACAGACATACTCAGTCATGGATCTGTCTTGGATCTTGACACACTTTCTCTCCCCAAAAATGACAATGTCAGACTTCAGACCACGAGTGGTGAGAGGCAGAGAGAGAGAGAGAGAGAGTGATAGAGGTAGAGAGAGAGAGGTAGAGAGAGTGATAGAGAGAGGTAGAGAGAGAGAGAGAGAGGTAGAGAGAGTGATAGAGAGAGAGAGGTAGAGAGAGTGATAGAGAGAGGCCTGACCTATATAAGAAGGAGGCTGAAATATTTATGGATGTGAGTGTCCTAATTGGCAAGCCACTGGGAGCATTGCGGCCTTTTCCTCCAATTGCAGAGCAGGAAGTCACACACACACACACACACACAGATGTGTGGATGCGTGGTCTTAGGTCACTGTTTTTCTAGACGTGTCTTTTCTGCAGAGGCTGAGTCCTTGTCAAAGCGGAGCCTCCTTTGTGAAGGGCGGTCAGCCTCCGTGAAGACCGGTCAGCCTCCTTTGTGAAGGGCGGTCAGCCTCCGTGAAGGCCGGTCAGCCTCCTTTGTGAAGGGCGGTCAGCCTCCGTGAAGGCCGGTCAGCCTCCTTTGTGAAGGGCGGTCAGCCTCCTCCGCGAAGACCGGTCAGCCTCCTCCGTGAAGGCCGGTCAGCCTCCGTTAAGGCGCCGCATAGATAGAGTCCCAAGCAGAGCTGTTATCACAACCCTCTCTGCTGGCCAATACGGGCCAGACACAGGCGCTCAGAGCGCTAAGTCTAACAGGCGCTCAGAGCGCTAAGTCTAACAGGCGCTCAGAGCGCTAAGTCTAACAGGCGCTCAGAGCGCTAAGTCTAACAGGCGCTCAGAGCGCTAAGTCAAACAGGCTAATTGGCTGGGTGTAATCTGCAGCACTGGCAGACAGGGAGCAGCTCTGAGTGGGCCTGGGCCGCTGGCTGGCTGCTTAATGGACACAGTCTGACCTCTAGTTAGGAATCACTTGATGGGATTGGGGGTAGAGATGGGGGTGGGCTGGGGCTGGGTCTGGGCTAGGGCTGGGGCTAGGGCTGGGGCTGGGGCTAGGGCTGGGGCTGGTGGCTACTTTCCACCTTCCCTAGCGACAAAAAAATCCTATCTAGCGACCAGCGACAAATCTAGCAGGTTTCTGCTACTTTGGCCATCTCCGTTTGTGTTGTTGAGCAGCAGCAAAGTAACCGTGATTGTACTTCTGTGCTGTCATAGCCGCCAATCATGTGAAGTGAACTATGAGGGGATGAGGGGAAACATGTCTAGCGACTTTTCAGAGAGCCTATAGCGATTTTTTCAGATTCTATTCTTTGGGGCATCTCTGGCAGAGAGAAGAGGGCAGGTCCAGAACCAGGTAATCTCTGGAAGCTGACGCTGTGAAACAGCTCAACTAACGCAAAGGGCCATGGCCCGGATTCGAATCCAGGTTGTGGCGGTAAGGCCTGAAGGTTAGAAAGTCACCCTGTTCCTGCTCACAGACACCTGTGAGGAGGAGGTGGAAGAGAAGGAGGAGAGGAGGAGGAGGAGGAGGAAGAGAAGGAGGAGGAGGAAGAGGAGAAGGAGGAGGAGGAGGAAGAGGAGGAGGAAGAGGAGGAAGAGGAAGAGGAGGAGGAAGAGGAGGAAAAGAAGGAGGAGGAGGAAGAGGAGGAGGAGGAAGAGGAGGAGGAAGACGAGACTCACGTAAGAAGTACTCCGACGGGTCTGCCTGGTAGTCTGTGTCCTCTGGAAAGTGATCTATCTGTTTACACATCCCTTTGTAGTTTCCTGAGGGAGAGACGAGAGAAAACACACAGGATTAGTGGCCACACCAGAGACGACAACATGACTAAGCAGAACGCCGCCGCGCGGCTTCTCTCCACAGGACTCGACATGAAACGGCGACACGCGGACATGCAGTGTTGACGCTGCACAGCTGGCAATCACCACGATGAAAGCAGTCTCATTCCGCCAGGAGGACGGATGGATGTCTCTCACCCGGGGAGAGCATGCTCTGGTCTGGCTGCGGAGCTCAGGCGAGCCCCAGGATGCTAGCCAGGATGGAGGGCCTCAGTGCCGAGCCCTCGAGCAGCAGGTGGTGGCTTGTAAACAAGAGCGCGCAGCTGCGAGACCTGGAGCGACTCCAACCGCTGTGCTGAGGGATCCTCGGCTACTAACGCTCGTTCATTTGGCTGACGCCTCGGTGCCTGGCCACACGGTTTATCTACGAAGCAGTCTGTCTGGGGCCTGTGCTCCTCCTCCCTCCTCCATCCCTTCCCTCCTCCATCCATCCATCCCCCTCCCTCCATCCCTCCCTCCCTCCCCTCTTCCATCCATCCCTCCCTCCTCCATCCCTCCCTCCCTCCTCCATCCCTCCCTCCTCCATCCCTCCCCCCCCCTCCCTCCCTCCCTCCATCCATCTATCCATCCATCCCCCTCCCTCCCTCCATCCATCTATCCATCCCCCTCCCTCCATCCATCCATCTATCCATCCATCCATCCCCCTCCCTCCCTCCCTCCCTCCCTCCCTCCCTCCCTCCCTCCCTCCCTCCCTCCCTCCCTCCCTCCTCCATCCCTCCCTCCCTCCCTCCCTCCCTCTCCTCCTTCCCTCCTCCAGCCTGTCCTGGGAGAAGCAGGGCCCTGATGGGGCCACCCAAGGTCATGAGGGGGGAGACCACTTTGTAGAAGTTTGTGTGTGTGTGTGTGTGTGTGTGTGTGTGTGTGTGTGTGTGGGGGGGGCAGTGGCATTAGCTCCCTCGTCCTCTGGGAGCAATTTTTGTCAGGGGGGTAGAAGGTGCTTCTGGGTAGTCTGTGACAGCGGGTGTGGTCGTTATTCAGGGGAAGGACAGACCACACGAGAGGAGGTAGACCCCTGGAGTGGAGAGAAGAGAGGAGGAAAGAGGAGATAGGAAGGAGGAGAGAGCTGTGAGAGAGGAGAGGGAGGAGAGAAAGGGGGAGAGAGGAAGGGGTGGGGCTGGGAGGAGGCCTGGGGCTGACAGCCGCTTCCAGGAAGGAGATCGAGGATGTTTTGATTCCTGAAGTGCTTGTTTTGATTGTTCCAAAGTCGTTGAGTTTTGACGGAGGGTCGGAGGAGGCAGGAGTTTGTAACTGGAGGTCGGAGAGTGTGGGAACCTCGCTATGGAAACACACATTTAATCCTCCGTGGACAGAGTCCAAACTGCTGACTGTGTGTGTGTGTGTGTCCATACCTCTCCCTCACCTACTCCAGATTTGGCCCAAAATCAAGAAACGCTCATTGATTTCCATGAAGAAGCTCTGCGGCAATTAGCATGAGAGATGAAGAGGTGCCTGTGAAGGACATCGCAGAGGAACAGAGAGGAGGGTGAGGAACAGAGAGGAGGGTGAGGAACAGAGAGGAGGGTGAGGAACAGAGAGGAAGGTGAGGAACAGAGAGGAGGGTGCGGAACAGAGAGGAGGGTGAGGAACAGAGAGGAGGGTGAGGAACAGAGAGGAGGGTAGGGTGCGGAACAGAGAGGAGGGTGCGGAACAGAGAGGAGGGTGAGGAACAGAGAGGAGGGTAGGATGCGGAACAGAGAGGAGGGTGCGGAACAGAGAGGAGGGTGAGGAACAGAGAGGAGGGTGAGGAACAGAGAGGAGGGTGAGGAACAGAGAGGAGGGTGCGGAACAGAGAGGAGGGTGAGGAACAGAGAGGAGGGTGAGGAACAGAGAGGAGGGGTGAGGAACAGAGAGGAGGGTGAGGAACAGAGAGGAGGGTGCGGAACAGAGAGGAGGGTGAGGAACAGAGAGGAGGGTGAGGAACAGAGAGGAAGGTGAGGAACAGAGAGGAAGGTGAGGAACAGAGAGGAGGGTGAGGAACAGAGAGGAAGGTGCGGAACAGAGAGGAGGGTGAGGAACAGAGAGGAGGGTGAGGAACAGAGAGGAAGGTGAGGAACAGAGAGGAGGGTGAGGAACAGAGAGGAGGGTGCGGAACAGAGAGGAGGGTGAGGAACAGAGAGGAGGGTGGAGGAACAGAGAGGAGGGTGAGGAACAGAGAGGAGGGTGAGGAACAGAGAGGAGGGTGAGGAACAGAGAGGAGGGTGCGGAACAGAGAGGAGGGGTGCGGAACAGAGAGGAGGGTGAGGAACAGAGAGGAGGGTGAGGAACAGAGAGGAGGGTGAGGAACAGAGAGGAGGGTGAGGAACAGAGAGGAGGGTGAGGAACAGAGAGGAGGGTGAGGAACAGAGAGGAGGGTGAGGAACAGAGAGGAGGGTGAGGAACAGAGAGGGGGGTGAGGAACAGAGAGGACGCAACGCTGAAGCGTTGGACGCAACGCTGAAGCCCCCTAATGAACCAGATCCACTAGTCTCCCAGTCAGGAACCACATCCACTAGTCTCACAATCAGGAACCAGATCCACTAGTCTCACAATCAGGAACCAGATCCACTAGTCTCACAATCAGGAACCAGATCCACTAGCTCTCACAATCAGGAACCAGATCCACTAGTCTCACAGTCAGGAACCAGATCCACTAGTCTCACAGTCAGGAACCAGATCCACTAGCCTCACAATCAGGAACCAGATCCACTAGTCTCACAGTCAGGAACCAGATCCACTAGTCTCACAGTCAGGAGGGAGGACAGGGAGGAGAAGGAGTGAAGGGGGTCTCAGTTACTCTGAATATATTTGATTGAAAAAGAAGAGGAAACAGGACACAGGAAACGTGTGGAGAGAGAGATGCAGTAAAAGGGCCTGGGCTTCGAATCCAGGCCACCGCAGGTCTCAGCTTGCATGGTGCTAGCGTTAGTCCGATGAGCCACCGGTGCACCTCCCTGTGTGTGTGTGTGTGCGTGTGTGTCTTCACAGCGTGGCAGAGCTGGAAGGGGAGCCTGGTGTACGGGCTGTCCTCTCCAGACTTGCAGCAGAGGAGAACAGCCTGCTGGGGGAACCACTTCAATTAGCGCGTTGAAAGATTTATATGACACTTAACCGTTCCAAACGGTCCTTTTCTTGTCAGACATGTAATCTCAGCATGCTGGTAAATGTTTCATAATCGTGTTTTCATTTCAGAATACTTCCCCTGGGTCTGGGATGGAGGGTTTTGGTGAGGCGGACAGGAAACTTGGAGAGGTGACCTCGGTGGTGGGTGATTGGTTAGAGGTGACCTTAATGATAGGTGATTGGTCAGAGGTGACTGGTGGTGGTTGGTTATTTGTTCAAGGTGACTGCTGGTGGTCGGTGATTGGTTAAAGGTGACTGAGGTGATAGCGTGATAGGGGAGAGGAGAGATCCATAAGGGGAATGAGCAGGTCAAGAGCATAGTTGGTTGTTATTGACTAAAACCACATGGACCTGGGTAATGTTCCTGTCCCCGTGTTCAGTCCCTGGAGACCACCCGTCACTACGGCTCAGATTCCTGTCCCCGGACCCAAAGATCCTCACATTGTTGACTTCGCTTGCAAGGACAGATTCACCTCTTTGACCTCTGAGTTAGAGGTCAACATGTAGGACTAAACCAGGAAGCCAGTGCATGTGGACTACACGCGGCTACTGACACGCGGCTACTGACACGAGACTACTGACACGAGACTACTGACACGAGTCTACTGACACGAGGCTACGGACACGAGACTACTGACACAAGGCTACTGACACGGGACTACTGACACAAGACTACTGACACGAGGCTACTGACACAAGACTACTGACACGAGACTACTGACACGAGTCTACTGACACGAGACTACTGACACAAGACTACTGACACGAGGCTACTGACACAAGACTACTGACACGAGACTACTGAC
>CM042862.1:21225156-21230156 GCA_023658055.1 Thaleichthys pacificus | reverse complement strand
CAGGCCAAGAAAACGCCCCCTGTGGGACCCGCAACTCATTCACTCACAACCTCCTCACTCACTCATTCACTCACCTCCTCCTCACTCACTCATTCACTCACCTCCTCCTCACTCACTCACCTCCTCATACACCTCCTCCTCACTCACTGACTCACCTCCTCCTCACTCACTCACTCACTCACCTCCTCACTCACCTCCTCCTCACCTCACACACCCCAGTTCACGAGTGTCCGAGCCACCGCTAAGGTCATCTAAGTAAGGATACACAGCAGGATAGAGACCAGATGATAAAACAGCCGACAGTTCACAGTCTACAACAACTGCTGCCTCTATCTGCCTCTATCTGCCTCTATCCCAGTTCAAATTAAACCTTCTAGGTTTGCCCCTGATACATTTCTCAACTTCAACACAACAGCACAGTTAGCAGAGAGAGGGATATACTGTGTAGAGAGAGAGAGAGAGAGAGACAGATACAGAGAGAGATACAGAGCGCTAGAGAGAGAAAGAGAGAGGGAGGGAGGGAGGGAGGGAGGGAGAGGGAGAGAGAGAGAGAGAGGGAGAGGGAGAGAGGGGTTATATGTGTAAAATGAGAAGCACGGCCCAACAGGGACTGAGGGGTGTTCTATATACAGTTGTTGAAGAAGCAGTGTGATGGAGCGCAGAGTCCTGTTCCTCTACCAGCCCCAGAGTCCTGTTCCTCTACCAGCCCCAGAGTCCTGTTACTCTACCAGCCCCAGAGTCCTGTTCCTCTACCAGCCCCCAGAGACCTGTTACTCTACCAGCCCCCAGAGACCTGTTACTCTACCAGCCCCAGAGTCCTGTTCCTCTACCAGCCCCCAGAGACCTGTTCCTCTACCAGCCCCAGAGTCCTGTTCCTCTACCAGCCCCCAGAGTCCTGTTCCTCTACCAGCCCCAGAGTCCTGTTCCTCTACCAGCCCCAGAGTCCTGTTACTCTACCAGCCCCAGAGTCCTGTTCCTCTACCAGCCCCCAGAGACCTGTTACTCTACCAGCCCCAGAGTCCTGTTACTCTACCAGCCCCAGAGTCCTGTTACTCTACCAGCCCCAGAGTCCTGTTACTCTACCAGCCCCAGAGTCCTGTTACTCTACCAGCCCCAGAGTCCTGTTCCTCTACCAGCCCCAGAGACCTGTTACTCTACCAGCCCCAGAGTCCTGTTCCTCTACCAGCCCCCAGAGTCCTGTTCCTCTACCAGCCCCCAGAGACCTGTTCCTCTACCAGCCCCAGAGTCCTGTGCCTCTACCAGCCCCCAGAGACCTGTTACTCTACCAGCCCCAGAGTCCTGTTCCTCTACCAGCCCCAGAGTCCTGTTCCTCTACCAGCCCCAGAGTCCTGTTCCTCTACCAGCCCCAGAGTCCTGTTACTCTACCAGCCCCAGAGTCCTGTTCCTCTACCAGCCCCAGAGTCCTGTTACTCTACCAGCCCCAGAGTCCTGTTACTCTACCAGCCCCAGAGTCCTGTTCCTCTACCAGCCCCAGAGACCTGTTACTCTACCAGCCCCAGAGTCCTGTTCCTCTACCAGCCCCAGAGATCCTGTTCCTCTACCAGCCCCAGAGAACCTGTTCCTCTACCAGCCCCAGAGTCCTGTGCCTCTACCAGCCCCCAGAGACCTGTTACTCTACCAGCCCAGAGTCCTGTTTCCTCTACCAGCCCCAAGTCCTGTTCCTCTACCAGCCCCAGAGTCCTGTTCCTCTACCAGCCCCAGAGTCCTGTTACTCTACCAGCCCCAGAGTCCTGTTCCTCTACCAGCCCCAGAGTCCTGTTCTCTACCAGTCCCAGAGTCCTGTTACTCGACCAGCCCCAGAGGTCCTGTTTCCTCTACCAGCCCCAGAGTCCTGTTCCTCTACCAGCCCCAGAGTCCTGTTCCTCTACCAGCCCCAGAGTCCTGTTACTCTACCAGCCCCAGAGTCCTGTTACTCTACCAGCCCCAGAGTCCTGTTACTCTACCAGCCCCAGAGTCCTGTTCCTCTACCAGCCCCAGAGTCCTGTTCCTCTACCAGCCCCAGAGTCCTGTTACCTCTACCAGCCCCAGAGTCCTGTTCCTCTACCAGCCCCAGAGTCCTGTTCCTCTACCAGCCCCAGAGTCCTGTGCTCTACCAGCCCCAGAGTCCTGTTACTCTACCAGCCCCAGAGTCCTGTTACTCTACCAGCCCCAGAGTCCTGTTCCTCTACCAGCCCCAGAGTCCTGTTCCTCTACCAGCCCCAGAGTCCTGTTCCTCTACCATCCCCAGAGTCCTGTTCCTCTACCAGCCCCAGAGTCCTGTTCACTCTACAGCCCCAGAGTCCTGTTCCTCTACCAGCCCCAGAGTCCTGTTCCTCTACCAGCCCCCAGAGTCCTGTTACTCTACCAGCCCCAGAGTCCTGTTCCTCTACCAGCCCCAGAGTCCTGTTCCTCTACCAGCCCCAGAGTCCTGTTCCTCTACCAGCCCCAGAGTCCTGTTACTCTACCAGCCCCAGAGTCCTGTTCCTCTACCAGCCCCAGAGTCCTGTTCCTCCTACCAGCCCCAGAGTCCTGTTCCTCTACCAGCCCCAGAGTCCTGTTACTCTACCAGCCCCCAGAGCCTGTTACTCTACCAGACCCAGAGTCCTGTTCCTCTACCAGCCCCAGAGTCCTGTTACCTACCAGCCCCAGAGTCCTGTTCCTCTACCAGCCCCAGAGTCCTGTTACCTCTACCAGCCCCAGAGTCCTGTTCCTCTACCAGCCCCAGAGTCCTGTTCCTCTACCAGCCCCAGAGTCCTGTTCCTCTACCAGCCCCAGAGTCCTGTTCCTCTACCAGCCCCAGAGTCCTGTTCCTCTACCAGCCCCAGAGTCCTGTTACTCTACCAGCCCCAGAGTCCTGTTCCTCTACCAGCCCCAGAGATCCTGTTACTCTACCAGCCCCAGAGACCTGTTACTCTACCAGCCCCAGAGTCCTGTTCCTCTACCAGCCCCAGAGTCCTGTGCCTCTACCAGCCCAGAGTCCTGTTCCTCTACCAGCCCCAGAGTCCCTGTTACCTCTACCAGCCCCAGAGTCCTGTTCCTCTACCAGCCCCAGAGTCCTGTTCCGCTACCAGCCCCAGAGTCCTGTTCCTCTACCAGCCCCAGAGTCCTGTTACTCTACCAGCCCCAGAGTCCTGTTACTCTACCAGCCCCAGAGTCCTGTTACTCTACCAGCCCCAGAGTCCTTGTGCCTCTACCAGCCCCAGAGTCCTGTTCCTCTACCAGCCCCAGAGTCCTGTTCCTCTACCAGCCCCAGAGACCTGTTCTCTACCAGCCCCAGAGTCCCTGTTCCTCCTACCAGCCCCAGAGACCTGTTCCTCTACCAGCCCCAGAGACCTGTTACTCTACCAGCCCCAGAGTCCTGTTCCTCTACCAGCCCCAGAGACCTGTTCCTCTACCAGCCCCAGAGTACCTGTTCCTCTACCAGCCCCAGAGCCTGTTCCTCTACCAGCCCAGAGTCCTGTTCCTCTACCAGCCCCAGAGACCTGTTACTCTACCAGCCCCAGAGACCTGTTCCTCTACCAGCCCCAGAGACCTGTTCCTCTACCAGCCCCAGAGACCTGTTACTCTACCAGCCCCAGAGACCTGTTCCTCTACCAGCCCCAGAGTACCTGTTCCTCTACCAGCCCCAGAGTCCTGTTCCTCTACCAGCCCCAGAGACCTGTTCCTCTACCAGCCCCAGAGACCTGTTCCTCTACCAGCCCCAGAGACCTGTTCCTCTACCAGCCCCAGAGTCCTGTTCCTCTACCAGCCCCAGAGACCTGTTCCTCTACCAGCCCCAGAGGACCTGTTACTCTACCAGCCCCAGAGACCTGTTCCTCTACCAGCCCCAGAGACCTGTTCCTCTACCAGCCCCAGAGTCCTGTTCCTCTACCAGCCCCAGAGTACCTGTTACTCTACCAGCCCCAGAGACCTGTTACTCTACCAGCCCCAGAGTCCTGTTCCTCTACCAGCCCCAGAGACCTGTTCCTCTACCAGCCCCAGAGACCTGTTCCTCTACCAGCCCCAGAGACCTGTTCCTCTACCAGCCCCAGAGTCCTGTTCCTCTACCAGCCCCAGAGACCTGTTCCTCTACCAGCCCCAGAGACCTGTTACTCTACCAGCCCCAGAGTCCTGTTCCTCTACCAGCCCCAGAGACCTGTTCCTGTTCCAGGTCTCTCTCTGTCCCTCTCTCTCCCTCCCCCTGACTCTCTGGTCTGGATGTGTTCCTCAATGTACCTGGGCTCTCATCTGATCTGAACACGCAGAGGAAAACATCAGGCAGTCATGGAAGTACTTCATATTTTAAATGTAAATATGATAGATACACTGATAAACAGATATACAGGTGTATGCACACACACAAACACACACGAACACACACTCCACACGCACACACACACGCACACACACACGCACACACGCACACACACACACACACACACACACACACACACACACACACACACACACACACACACACACACACACACGCACACACACACACACACACACACACGCACACACACACACACACCCAGCTTGTCATATCTAACCAGGCAGGGTGGTTCACTACACTTCAGTGGTGATAGAGGCCGGCGCTCAGCTACTGTGATGAAAACCTAAATGATTTGACCCCTCCGCCACCCCATCCTACGATTTACATCATGACCGTAGATGTGAGCTCATGCTATCAGCTCAGAAACTGTCCAGTGAGCACAGAGAGACAGTTGCCAACCGTCATAAATTCTGGCTTAAAACAGCGGCCCATTGATCTCCGGAGCATGCCGTACTCTTATTTAAATCAATTGGGTTTCCAAACCTCCATTAATAACAGCAGGACACCTCGGCCCAGATGGAGAGAGGACTTTACTAGAGACTATAAAAGATCGCAAATCACAAGCGGTCGATGCGGTTGTTTCACTAGATTTTAAAGATTACTGTATGAGCAGTGACCACACAGACGGGAGGGGAGGGAGGGATTGGTGTCAGCAGGTAAACATGATTACTCTCGGACTCCCTTA
>CM042862.1:21213037-21225056 GCA_023658055.1 Thaleichthys pacificus | reverse complement strand
CCCCCTGGGTCTGTTACCTGAGGGGGACATGGGGGGAGAGGGGGCAGGGGGGACAGGGGCAGGGGGGACAGGGGCAGGGGGGACAGGGGAGCAGGGGGGACAGGGGGGCAGGGGGGACAGGGGGCAGGGGGGACAGGGGGCAGGGGGGACAGGGGGCAGGGGGGACAGGGGGCAGGGGGTGGACAGTAGGGTGTATTAGGGAGGAGGTGAGTCTCTCCACGGTGTGACTGAGGGTGTATTAGGGAGGAGGGTGAGTCTCTCCACGGTGTGACTGAGGGTGTATTAGGGAGGAGGTGGTGAGTCTCTCCACGGTGTGACTGAGGGTGTATTAGGGAGGAGGTGAGTCTCTCCACGGTGTGACTGAGGGTGTATTAGGGAGGAGGTGGTGAGTCTCTCCACGGTGTGACTGAGGGTGTGTTAGGGAGGAGGTGGTGAGTCTCTCCACGGTGTGACTGAGGGTGTATTAGGGAGGAGGTGGGTCTCTCCACGGTGTGACTGAGGGTGTATTAGGGAGGAGGTGGTGAGTCTCTCCACGGTGTGACTGAGGGTGTATTAGGGAGGAGGTGAGTCTCTCCACGGTGTGACTGAGGGTGTATTAGGGAGGAGGTGGTGAGTCTCTCCACGGTGTGACTGAGGGTGTATTAGGGAGGAGGTGGGTCTCTCCACGGTGTGACTGAGGGTGTGTTAGGGAGGAGGTGGTGAGTCTCTCCACGGTGTGACTGAGGGTGTATTAGGGAGGAGGTGGGTCTCTCCACGGTGTGACTGAGGGTGTATTAGGGAGGAGGTGGTGAGTCTCTCCACGGTGTGACTGTTTCTATCACCCAACAGATTAGAGCAGGGTTAAGACTGCTGTTACCTCCCGTTGACACCATGGTGAACACGGTCGCACGATAAGCCACATAGTGGATGATGAAGTATGGGGTTCCTCTGACAGTTCCTCTCTACAGCTGTATCTAACCGCCTTTTCATTCGCTGTTTTTCAATATCCCAGATTTGGGAATAAATTGTGCTAATCACCCATGAATACATTTACTCGCTTGTTTTTTTTGTGTGCGTGTTTTTTTACAGACCAATTTCCCCAGCAGGAAGTCATTTGAATTGGTATTCAAATGAATCTGACCCCGATGTGTGAATGCGACGGCTCCACTTCCCCCACTCTCTCTCACACTCTCTCTCTCTCTCTCTCTCTCTCTCTCTCTCTCTCTCTCTCTCTCTCTCTCTCTCTCTCTCACACTCTCTGTCTCTGTCTCTCTCTCTCTCTCTCACACTCTCTGTCTCTCTCTCTCTCTCTCTCTCTCTCACACTCTCTGTCTCTCTCCCTCTCTCTCTCACACTCTCTCTCTCTCTCTCTCTCACACTCTCTGTCTCTCTCTCTGTCTCTCTCACACTCTCTGTCTCTCTCTCTCTCTCTCTCTCTCTCCAGAGACCATTCATGAATCGCAAATGACAAATCAGCTGTTATTTCCTGCCATTTCGAGCCTGGATTCAAGGGAAGTTACACACACACAACAACAAGTCAGTGATTCACCTGGGAACAAGCGTGTCATCAGGTTTACAAGACTGACAGCTTCACCGGCCAGTTAGATAACAGACTGACAGGGGCAGAGGATATGGCCCCAGCACCTTCTCTAACAGACAACAGTCATCCGGAAATATGAAGGTCTCTAATCTACAATCAACATCAAAACCCAAAAGTCTGCCTCCACAATGTCAGTGTGTTGAACTATGTTAGTATCTAGAGTTGCTATCCAGCTGTTTGTTGAGGCTGGCAGTGCAGTGCAGTGCAGAGCAGTGCAGAGCAGTGCAGAGCAGAGCAGAGCAGAGCAGTGCAGAGCAGAGCAGTGCAGAGCAGTGCAGAGCAGTGCAGTGCAGAGCAGTGCAGTGCAGAGCAGAGCAGTGCAGAGCAGAGCCGTGCAGAGCAGTGCAGTGCAGTGCAGAGCAGTGCAGAGCAGAGCAGTGCAGAGCAGAGCAGTGCAGAGCAGTGCAGAGCAGTGCAGTGCAGAGCAGAGCAGAACAGAGCAGAGCAGTGCAGAGCAGAGCAGAGCAGTGCAGAGCAGTGCAGTGCAGAGCAGAGCAGTGCAGTGCAGAGCAGAGCAGTGCAGAGCAGTGCAGTGCAGAGCAGAGCAGAGCCGTGCAGAGCAGTGCAGAGCAGTGCAGAGCAGAGCAGTGCAGAGCAGAGCAGTGCAGAGCAGTGCAGAGCAGAGCAGTGCAGAGCAGTGCAGAGCAGAGCCGTGCAGAGCAGTGCAGAGCAGTGCAGAGCAGTGCAGAGCAGAGCAGTGCAGAGCAGTGCAGAGCAGTGCAGAGCAGTGCAGAGCAGAGCAGTGCAGAGCAGTGCAGAGCAGAGCAGTGCAGTTGCAGGCAGGTGCAGAAGAGCAGTGGCAGAGCAGAGCAGAGCAGAGCAGTGCAGAGCAGACAGAGCAGTGCAGAACAGAGACAGTGCGAGAGCCAGAGCAGAGCAGTGCAGAGCAGGGCAGAGCCAGAGAGAGCCGTGCAGAGCAGTGCAGAGCAGTGCAGAGCAGTGCAGAGCAGTGCAGAGCAGTGCAGAGCAAGAACAGAGCAGTGCAGAACAGAGCAGAGCAGTGCAGAGCAGAGCAGAGCAGTGCAGAGCAGTGCAGAGCAGAGCCGTGCAGAGCAGTGCAGAGCAGTGCAGAGCAGTGCAGAGCAGTGCAGAGCAGGCAGAAAGTGCTTCTTGCTGTGGGGAGGACACACAGACCTTGAGCGAACTTCAAGCAGATGCTAAGTCTGCTCATGCAGATGTGTTGAAAGTGGCTCTGCTCTCCTGTGGGAGCAGGTCGCTGTTCTCCTTACTCAGTGTTGCCCTTCTGGAAAACTATGTCTTACCAATGAAATGTAGCAGACTGGTGCCTTTCTGACTGACTAACATTGGCTTCACCTTCATATGGTTTCCAATCGTAGCATTGTAACAAAGTACAGCAAGCGCTCCGATGGAGGAGGGCGGAGGGGGGCGTGTTTAGTACGGGCCCCAGAGGGGAGGGGGGGTAGAGGGGGGTGTTTATACAGTAGTATGGCACCTGGAGGGGAGGGGGGGTAGAGGGGGGTGTTTAGTATGGCACCCGGAGGGGAGGGGGGGTAGAGGGGGGTGTTTAGTATGGCACCCGGAGGGGAGGGGGGGTAGAGGGGGGTGTTTAGTATGGCACCTGGAGGGGAGGGGGGGTAGAGGGGGGTGTTTAGTATGGCACCTGGAGGGGAGGGGGGGTAGAGGGGGTGTTTAGTATGGCACCTGGAGGGGAGGGGGGGTAGAGGGGGGTGTTTAGTATGGCACCTGGAGGGGAGGGGGGGTAGAGGGGGGTGTTTAGTATGGGCCCCGGAGGGGGGGGGGGTAGAGGGGGGTGTTTAGTACGGGCCCCGGAGGGGGGGGGGGGGTAGAGGGGGGTGTTTAGTACGGGCCCGGAGGGGAGGGGGGGAGGGAGGACGGGATGCATCAAGGCCTCTCAGAGAATCTCAGCGCTCAGCAGAAGAGCGTGTTTGTAACGCTTGGTGACCCCGCAAGGTCACAGCCTCGCTCTCCGGAGCCCTGGACCCCGCTCGGAGCGCCACAGGAAGCGGGCGCAGCGAGACAGGAAGCGGTCGCAGTGAGACAGGAAGCGGTCGCAGCGAGACAGGAAGCGGGCGCAGCGAGACAGGAAGCGGTCGCAGCGAGACAGGAAGCGGGCGCAGCGAGACAGGAAGCAGGCGCAGCGAGACAGGAAGCGGGCGCAGCGAGACAGGAAGCGGGCGCAGCGAGACAGGAAGCGGGCGCAGCGAGACAGGAAGCGGGCGCAGCGAGACAGGAAGCGGGCACAGCGAGACAGGAAGCGGGCGCAGTGAGACAGGAAGCGGGCGCAGCGAGACAGGAAGCAGGCGCAGCGAGACAGGAAGCGGGCGCAGTGAGACAGGAAGCGGGCGCAGCCCCACAGAAAGCAGGCGCAGCGAGACAGGAAGCGGGCGCAGCGAGACAGGAAGCGGGCGCAGCGAGACAGGAAGCGGGCGCAGCGAGACAGGAAGCGGGCCGGCTCAGTGTGACGAAGCAGACGTGTGAGGGGGTCTGGTATCTGCGCAGAGGAGGCGACCGTGTTTGACACGTCGGGAAAAAAACACTGAGTGCGACCGTAGAAGACAAGAAGAGTTCAGGCACGGCAATCATCCGCAGCTGAAAATAGCCCTTTGGCAGAAACGGGTGCCTCCATGTTGTTATTGTGCAGACCTTCGCATTTGAATAACTCATCTAGGTCACGTCATCACCAGTTTTACATCCAGCCGCAAGCTTTCACCAGTGCGGCGAATTCGCTTGCTTCCTCTCAAACTGGGCATTATGGGATGGAGATTCTCCTTGAGAGTTCTCTGGAGACTAAACAGTCTCCCCGGTAACCCTGGGGTGTAGCTGTACCATGTTTTGGTTGAGTGTATGCAAGGGCGCCGCATGGGTTTCTGGGCCCCCTGGCTAATGTGTACTCAGGGTGCCAAAATCTCAATCATACAGGAAAGTATGTGGTTCTATGGGGCCCCTGACCAGGGCCCTTAGAACCCCCCCCTCCCCCCCTTACAGTGCCCCTGACCAGGGCCCTTAGAACCCCCCCCTCCCCCCCTTACAGTGCCCCTGCCTGGATGTACCCCATGCTCTCAGCTCTGGAGAACATGCATGGTGTTCAACATCTACAAGTACTGCTGCAGGTTCTCAATGAAGGAAGCGGAGGTTACATAAGATTGGGCTATCTCGTTATTATGATCAGTGACCTATGCACTTTTGTAAAGCGCTCTCTTGGAAGTCACTTTGGATAAAAGCGTCTGCTAAATTAATAAATGTAAAAGTAAATGTACATACACCTGCACCAGTGTAACTACCGCAGGAATACTAAGTTACAGTTGGATATCGTGAGTCGAGTAGCCTACCTTCCAAACAACACGTTCTCCACAAGCCGGAATGGGTCATCACCTCTTCGTTCTTCTTGCTGGTCTCGTTCTCGCTGACAGACTTGCTCTTGCAGGTGCCGCGCGAGTACAGCCAGTAGTCCGTGCCAACCGCGATGGTCATGAGGCTGAAGGCGGCGAACGCGCCCACCGTGGTCAGCAGCATCTGGACCCCGCGGTCAAACAGACCCATGTTTCCACATTCCATGAAAGGGGGACCCCCTTTCTTCTTGATATACAGGAAATAAATATTTGAAAATTTACGGGACCAAACCAAACTAAAAAAATGGGATATATTAGAGCGAAAGGAGGGGGAAGGAGCTGGGTGCGGTAGGAGTCTTATGGTTGCGTTTAGGTGAGGACTAGATAAGAGAAATGGGGACGTTATTTTCGGCTGGGTTGGGGAGGAGCACGAGGTGCGTCTCTCTCCCCGGTTTGATTATTCAAAATCACCCAAAAGATAAGATCGTAATTGTTCACAAGGTGGGATATAACTCCCACTAAAATGAACTATAGTTCAGTTGCAGCTGTTATGTTAAGTAATGTGGCAGACGACTACTGCGCAAAGCTATACATGTGCGGATAATAGCCCACTATTTATAATTTATTATCACGGTAACTTGAGGCTGCCTTATTGAAATGAAATATTCTGTGTTACTGTTTGAGATAAGTCCCTAGCTCTTAAACATTTAGCATTTAACACGTGAACAGTTGGTTGGCAACCTGTTTCTTAACGTGTATGGTTACAACTAAGCTGTTCTATAGACAGACTTAAATAAATATGAGCTCAAATGGACCGGGAGAAGGGGGTGGCGGTAGAGTGATGCAGGCTTACAGTAGAGCTACAACAGTTATGCCTGGCAAGTCAATATTTCTGTAACATAAGCCAAAGCTGAATTTGCCAGTGTAGTTTATAAATAGGCCTATGTCTATGATTACCTTATTTTATAATATTGTAATTAGGTGTCGATAGTCAGAGGGGAAAATACAGGAGAGATCTAGGAAATCAAGGGCAGGGAAAATCTATCATAATAGTAAAACAGGGGGTAAATAGATAGACGGATTCAAGTCCAATCCAGACAAAAAATTATCCTTGGCTTTTATAGGCCTATGCTGACTTAATGTTTAAGTAGGCTAGCCTAAATATTACAGGGCTAACAGCAATCCAAATCAAACCACAATGGAATGAAGAAATCAAGCAAATTAATAAATTATCAAATCAAGAGAAATCAAGTCAAAATCAAACTAAACAGCTGCTATATAGCTGCTATATTTCCTTTTTCCTAAAATTCTGGTCCCCAGTTTCCATATGTAGCCCTTAGCTCTCTGAAGGTTTCCGCCGAAAATGGGGATTTGCAGTTGGAAGAGGTTCCGTCGTCGATCCGGAGAGAGCGGGGCGCATCCAGTAAGGCAAGCCGACCATTACTCGACATAGAGTCTGGAATGGGAGAATGAGGAGATGAAGATGCCGATAAAACCGATCCTTTTCGGTACTGTTGTTAATGCTGCTTGGGTATCCAAATTCACGGCGCTTGTATCAACACCAGAAGCGTAGCCAGAATCGTCCCGTTTGCATAGCCCTTGCGCCATGTACATTAAAAAAAAAAAAATATCTAGGAACACTGAGTTGCAAATCAAAGAAAATCGACAGCAGGCTAAATGTTGTACTTCGTCCTCTTCCTCTTGGTCGCTAGGATGACAGCGAGTGTTTCCGACGGTGTAGGAGTGCTGTTTGCTTAGAAAAATATTACACAATCAAAGGATGAAACCGACGGAACGTCAAACCAACGGCACAGGCTCAGAGCAGTGGAGTTCAGGGCGCAGATTGGACGCTGTACCCTAGTCAGGATATCAGTGTCAGCGCTATACATTTATTTGAGCCTTTCCCCCCTCGGATGATGGGGAATGTCAGTATATGATGTTATTTGAATCTGGCAGTTTTGATTTGCGCACGCAGATCCACGCCAATAACACACGTTGAATGAAAATATTTGTACATGTCTTTTCTGTTGTGAGGGGAGGGGTGAAAAGGGAACGTACATACACGTACAGTATGTTTATGTACGAATAAGGGGAGAAGGGTATGTAGGATTTCAGTGAAACCTTGAAGATATGTGACACAGTTAGCCTTCTCGAAAATGTTATCCTCTTGGGAAGCAGATCTTTCTTAAAATTATGTTTCTATTCTCAAATGAAGGCACCGACACAATTTTCAGCTCTGAACTCGGTTACTATGAAGCTTCCAGAAATGGTGCATCTTTCAACATAACTCTTATTTCCACAGCTGTCATTATATTATTTGAATTTGCTTTCAATTGAAGGGTTTGAGTTTAGATCCATAGGGTTTTGATTCATGCACTGCCTATAATTGACAATGTTTTGGAGGACGGTGGAACGTGGATTGTTTCGTTGCTGTGTTACCATCTGAGGTCTCCTTGTGCGGTGCTGAAAGAACAGCTCGTGCACGCACGCCAGCGTCGTCAATGCGCGTGTCTCCCCCTGGCTTCTGAGCGCTGCACCTGCAATTGAATATTGAACCTATTTAAACGTTTTTTTTTTTTTAGGACTGTACACCGGTTCAGCAGCAGACCTGCTGGCTCTCTACCCTGCGCTCTACCGCTAGTATTTACCAGATCAGGTTGTTACACAGCATTAGGACGCTATCGGCCATGCCACAGCGGCCTCAATCGGTAATTAGCAAACAGTCCTGCTGGTTTTGGCCCAAGCTTCTATGATCTCAACAAACCCAAACAAACAACATGTCTGAATGGATGACAGGCTGGCGGCCAGCCTCAGCAGGGGTAGTGGATTCATCGAGTTCATCCGTCTCTGCGTGTTGTGGCCCACTGAACACGCAGCCCGTTCCGTCTCTGCGTGTTGTGGCCCACTGAACACGCAGCCCGTTCTACACATATTAAGGGCGCCCGGTATAGCTCACATCACTGAAACGGTCCAATAAAGCATTAGCGTGCCGAAGATATATCTTTTGAACATGGTAACTGAGATTGTCCCCCGCGCTGCACGTGAGTACAGCTGATGTATCAGGCACCCGCGAGCCAGCAGGTTCACTCCCTCACCGTGGAGTTGCAAGAAACACTCTTGCTAATAAGGTGAAGAACACTGTTGCCCTGGCACACACATACCCAGCCCTGTCCTCCTGCCAGTGCTGGCTGCCTGCTGGGCCTCATCCTGGGAGACACTGGAGCCTGAGGGAGGTGGAGGGCTGGAGCCTGAGGGAGGTGGAGGGCTGGAGCCTGGGGGAGGTGGAGGGCTGGAGCCTGAGGGAGGTGGAGGGTGGAGGGCTGGAGCCTGAGGGAGGTGGAGGGCTGGAGCCTGGGGGAGGTGGAGGGCTGGAGCCTGGGGGAGGTGGAGGGCTGGAGCCTGGGGGAGGTGGATGGTGGAGGGCTGGAGCCTGAGGGAGGTGGATGGTGGAGGGCTGGAGCCTGAGGGAGGTGGAGGGTGGAGGGCTGGAGCCTGAGGGAGGTGGAGGGCTGGAGCCTGAGGGAGGTGGATGGTGGAGGGCTGGAGCCTGAGGGAGGTGGAGGGTGGAGGGCTGGAGCCTGAGGGAGGTGGAGGGCTGGAGCCTGGGGGAGGTGGAGGGCTGGAGCCTGAGAGAGGTGGATGGTGGAGGGCTGGAGCCTGAGGGAGGTGGATGGTGGAGGGCTGGAGCCTGAGGGAGGTGGAGGGCTGGAGCCTGAGGGAGGTGGATGGTGGAGGGCTGGAGCCTGAGGGAGGTGGAGGGCTGGAGCCTGGGGGAGGTGGAGGGCTGGAGCCTGAGGGAGGTGGATGGTGGAGGGCTGGAGCCTGAGGGAGGTGGATGGTGGAGGGCTGGAGCCTGGGGGAGGTGGATGGTGGAGGGCTGGAGCCTGAGGGAGGTGGATGGTGGAGGGCTGGAGCCTGGGGGAGGTGGATGGTGGAGGGCTGGAGCCTGAGGGAGGTGGATGGTGGAGGGCTGGAGCCTGAGGGAGGTGGAGGGCTGGAGCCTGAGGGAGGTGGATGGTGGAGGGCTGGAGCCTGAGGGAGGTGGATGGTAGAGGGCTGGAGCCTGAGGGAGGTGGATGGTGGAGGGCTGGAGCCTGGGGGAGGTGGATGGTGGAGGGCTGGAGCCTGAGGGAGGTGGATGGTGGAGGGCTGGAGCCTGGGGGAGGTGGATGGTGGAGGGCTGGAGCCTGAGGGAGGTGGATGGTGGAGGGCTAGAGCCTGAGGGAGGTGGATGGTGGAGGGCTGGAGCCTGAGGGAGGTGGAGGGCTGGAGCCTGGGGGAGGTGGAGGGTGGAGGGCTGGAGCCTGAGGGAGGTGGAGGGTGGAAGGCTGGAGCCTGGGGGAGGTGGAGGGTGGAGGGCTGGAGCCTGAGAGAGGTGGATGGTGGAGGGCTGGAGCCTGAGGGAGGTGGATGGTGGAGGGCTGGAGCCTGAGGGAGGTGGAGGGCTGGAGCCTGAGGGAGGTGGATGGTGGAGGGCTGGAGCCTGAGGGAGGTGGATGGTGGAGGGCTGGAGCCTGGGGGAGGTGGATGGTGGAGGGCTGGAGCCTGAGGGAGGTGGATGGTGGAGGGCTGGAGCCTGAGGGAGGTGGATGGTGGAGGGCTGGAGCCTGAGAGAGGTGGATGGTGGAGGGCTGGAGCCTGAGGGAGGTGGATGGTGGAGGGCTGGAGCCTGAGAGAGGTGGATGGTGGAGGGCTGGAGCCTGAGGGAGGTGGATGGTGGAGGGCTGGAGCCTGAGGGAGGTGGATGGTGGAGGGCTGGAGCCTGAGGGAGGTGGAGGGCTGGAGCCTGAGGGAGGTGGATGGTGGAGGGCTGGAGCCTGAGGGAGGTGGATGGTGGAGGGCTGGAGCCTGAGGGAGGTGGATGGTGGAGGGCTGGAGCCTGAGAGAGGTGGATGGTGGAGGGCTGGAGCCTGAGGGAGGTGGATGGTGGAGGGCTGGAGCCTGAGAGAGGTGGATGGTGGAGGGCTGGAGCCTGAGGGAGGTGGATGGTGGAGGGCTGGAGCCTGAGGGAGGTGGATGGTGGAGGGCTGGAGCCTGAGGGAGGTGGATGGTGGAGGGCTGGAGCCTGAGGGAGGTGGATGATAGAGGGCTAGAGCCTGAGGGAGGTGGATGGTGGAGGGCTGGAGCCTGAGGGAGGTGGAGGGCTGGAGCCTGGGGGAGGTGGAGGGTGGAGGGCTGGAGCCTGAGGGAGGTGGAGGGTGGAAGGCTGGAGCCTGGGGGAGGTGGAGGGTGGAGGGCTGGAGCCTGAGAGAGGTGGATGGTGGAGGGCTGGAGCCTGAGGGAGGTGGAGGGCTGGAGCCTGAGGGAGGTGGATGGTGGAGGGCTGGAGCCTGAGGGAGGTGGATGGTGGAGGGCTGGAGCCTGAGGGAGGTGGAGGGCTGGAGCCTGAGGGAGGTGGATGGTGGAGGGCTGGAGCCTGAGGGAGGTGGATGGTGGAGGGCTGGAGCCTGGGGGAGGTGGATGGTGGAGGGCTGGAGCCTGAGGGAGGTCGATGGTGGAGGGCTGGAGCCTGGGGGAGGTGGATGGTGGAGGGCTGGAGCCTGAGGGAGGTGGAGGGCTGGAGCCTGAGGGAGGTGGATGGTGGAGGGCTGGAGCCTGAGGGAGGTGGATGGTGGAGGGCTGGAGCCTGGGGGAGGTGGATGGTGGAGGGCTGGAGCCTGAGGGAGGTGGAGGGCTGGAGCCTGGGGGAGGTGGAGGGTGGAGGGCTGGAGCCTGAGGGAGGTGGAGGGCTGGAGCCTGAGGGAGGTGGATGGTGGAGGGCTGGAGCCTGAGAGAGGTGGATGGTGGAGGGCTGGAGCCTGAGGGAGGTGGATGGTGGAGGGCTGGAGCCTGAGGGAGGTGGATGGTGGAGGGCTGGAGCCTGAGGGAGGTGGATGGTGGAGGGCTGGAGCCTGAGGGAGGTGGATGGTGGAGGGCTGGAGCCTGAGAGAGGTGGATGGTGGAGGGCTGGAGCCTGAGGGAGGTGGATGGTGGAGGGCTGGAGCCTGAGGGAGGTGGATGGTGGAGGGCTGGAGCCTGAGGGAGGTGGATGGTGGAGGGCTGGAGCCTGAGGGAGGTGGATGGTGGAGGGCTGGAGCCTGAGAGAGGTGGATGGTGGAGGGCTGGAGCCTGAGGGAGGTGGATGATGGAGGGCAGGGGTCTCCAACCATTGTAGGTGATGCTTGGATGCTTGGATCTTGATGCTTGGATCTTGATGGATTATGATTTTAAACAGGTAGTGTCTCTAATTATAATTCCATTTGTACAGATTGTCTGAATTATCCTGTTTTTATTTTGTTATAAAATACTTTTTAATTCATACATGTAGATAAAACTTGTTGTAACTTGTTGTTACCGTAATAGCATTTGCATTTGAGTCTCTCTCTCTCTCACACACACACACACACACACAGACACACCCTCCTCAGGGGATAGCCTTGAGCTCTGACTAAAGACCCCTCTGATTCTGCGTCTCTTCTAGGATTTGGGGCATCCTGGTGTTCATTAAACAATTACCACTGACGGCACACTGCACCAATCAGAGCTCCTGGTTGGGCTCCACAGGAAGTGGCCCAGTCTGCAGTGTGCTGGCTGGGCTGCAGACCTGACCTACTGGGGCCTGTGTTTAAACACCCCTGGGGCTCAGGGAACGCTTCAGGTCAATTGTGCTCCGGAGGATAAGGCCATACAGGATGGGAAAGTGAGCACCCGCCTCAGGGGAGAGACACCTCTGGACAGAGTCTCTCCCTGGGAGATGAGCCTCAGGGGAGACACACCTCTGGACAGAGTCTCTCCCTGGGAGATGAGCCTCAATAGGCCCACCTCAGGGGAGACACACCTCTGGACAGAGTCTCTCCCTGGGAGATGAGCCTCATTAGACCTACCTCAGGGAAGACACACCTCTGGACAGTCTCTCCCAGGGAAGACACACCTCTGGACAGTCTCTCCCAGGGGAGACACACCTCTGGACAGAGTCTCTCCCTGGGAGATGAGCCTCATAAGAGGAAGGCTCTGGATTGAGGCTCTTCCCAGCATGCCCTCTGTTCCCCAGGAACTGCTCTTCCCAGCATGCACTCTGAGGGGGAGGAATACTGAGAGAGCTGTACATGATCCATAAAGGAAGAGCATGCAGTCATGTGTGTTACTACGC